>OX387241.1:59157669-59584481 GCA_947561735.1 Cenchrus americanus
TTGCTAACAATATTTTATTGTGATGGAATTTTCGGGTGTTACAAATCCTACCCCCTTAAAAAGAATCTCGTCCCGAGATTCGGAGGGATCGGGAAACAAGAGGAGATACAAGATGTTCTTGATAGATGATGGTTTACTATCACGAGCTTGTTTACTTCTCCTTCTTCTTCGGGCTTGTAGCGGCAAACTCAATCCTATCTCCTTGTGGGGTAGTTAAGAGCACCGACTTCTTGGCACACAAAATGATTCCATCATGCTTGCTTAACCAATCCATACCAAGGATCACATCTATTCCACTGGATGTTAGAATCACTAAGTCTGCTTCAAAATCTATCTCTCCGATCTTAAGATTGACCTGTGGGCATACATAGGTGGACTTCATTTCACCGTTTGGGGAACTAATTAGCAAATGTGTCTTCATGGAGCTCTTGGGTACATCATGCTTTGTCACGAATCGTTCAGTAATAAATGAATGCGATGCCCCAGAATCAAATAAAACTGTTGCGGTACGAGTTGATAAGAAACGTACCAAGAACAACATCTTTGTCTCCTTGAGCTTCTTCGACCGTCACATGGTTCACCCTACCATGCATATTGTTACGTTGACCTCTGTTATCTCTGCGGGGTGTCCGCATATTACGGCGAGGGCAAATACTAGCATAGTGTCCCAATTCTCCGCGGTTGAAGCATCCATTCGGGGTGAAGCCGGAGTAGTGTTCCTTCTGGTGCACCTGAGCGATTCTGATGAGGATTTGGAGCCTGAGGTGTCATTGGGTTGGATTCTTCGGGTTCATCAAACGAACGATACCGCCGACTCTGTCCATGGCCTCTCGCTCGGTGTGCTAGAACGAAACCGAGAGTCTTGCGATGAGTTGTAACGAGGGCGGGTGTTCTTGCTAGATTGACCTTGAGGTTGAAACTTGTGCTTCGTTCACGAAGTTCCTTGCGTTTATTCTCCAAGCCTATAGCCTTATTGAGCAACATCCGAAAGTTAAGAAATGTGTGGCTCGCAAGCGATAGTTAAGTGGCCCTATCAATCCATCGAGAAAGCGTTCTTGTCTCTTTGCATCCGTGTTGACCTCATCCGGTGCATAGCGGGACAAATGAGTAAACCGATCCGGATACTCACTAACCGTCATGTTGCCTTGCTTTAGAGCTAGAAATTCCTTCTTCTTCGACTTCTTCACACCAAGTCGGGATGTGATGTGTACGAAAACTCTCCTGGAACTCCCGCCGGGTAATGGTGTCGGCGGCGGCATGCGCGACGGTGTAAGCATCCCACCAATCGGCGGCCGCACCTTCCGGACGTCCCGAGGCATACAAAACCTTCTCACGATCATTGCATTGGGTGATATTCGGCATCTTGTTGATGGTCTTGAGCCAATCATCGGCATCGAGGGGATCTACGGAATGAGAGTAAGTGGGCGGGTTGTGGCTCATGAATTCTCTATGCTTGTTCACTCGGTGGTGGAGGTGGTGGGGGTCCTTGTGGTGGTGGGCGGTTCTGCCGTGCTCGTAGATTCGGGACGGTGGCGGTGAGGTTCCGAATCAACTCGCATTTGTTCCGTAAAGAAGCTGCCGCATCGCGGGATCCATCGCTAATTCTTGTGGTGGAGGAGGGAACTTGATTCAGGCGATTGACGATGAACGGAATATCCTGTCCGGCCTCCCGACCCGACGTTTACCATTTGATTGTTAGAGAGAGAAGTTTTCCGATAGGAAGTTGAATTGATAAAGGTGAATCGAGAAAAGGGGCTAAGATTCAAATTTTAACTTTAATTATTTTATTGATGTATTTGTGGCCATCACTCCACAAAAACATTCCAATCAAGTCAAAGATCCAAATCATGCATGTTTACAATCAACAAGCATTAACATCGCACGTCCTCACAAGAACGGCTCTATCGAAACGAAACTGGTAGAAGGGGTAGGCAACCTAAGAATCTATCCTATAAAACACGTGTGGTAGTTCAAGGTGGAAGATCAAGAATCAGATTCAGTGTAGAAGAAAACAAAAGATTTGATTTTGTTTAGAGAATAAAGAATAAAATATTTTTTTAAGCGTAAATAAGATATTTTGAATGTTAGAAGAGCTTCCTAGAAAGAGAGTCCTTAATATCGACCATTTCTATCTGAGGCTGCGTCCTACAGTCAGCAATGCTCTGATACCACTCTGTCACACCCGATTTTCCGTAGAAAACCGAATGCATCTCATATGTGTGCCAGGATCAAAATTTCACACATATGATAGACTCATGAGTGTAATATCACAAGACAACTCGCTCAAAAACGTACGGAAAAGATTTATTAACTTTTATTACACTCACGAAGGTAGACACAAAGGTCTTTACACGAACATCGATAACTATGAAGACGCGACTCCATCTTCATCTTCCACGAGCTTCGATCGGTTGATCGCATCCTCGAACTCCTCGTAGTCGGTGAAGTACTCCACTCCGGGATTCTTCTCTAAACGAGCGTAAGCAAGGATGAGTACACTTACGGTTGGTACTCGGAAAGGCCACGAAATAACCGGAAAGCAATATTAATCCATCTTTAAGTTCAATTAATCATGTGAGGGTCCGAGGCCGCTCTTGACCGTGAGCACGGCCGATCGATCGGTTTTACACTGCGAGAGGTTGCACACTTTTCCCACGGTTCGCGTAAAAGTTCCAAAGGACTTTGAACCCAACCACGCATGTGCCGATCGGGCACAATACCACACTTCCGAGGTGTGATTGCATAGGGACGCTACGAAGCCTTTACAAAGGTATACAAAAGACTAACGACCCGCATAGTTACGGATCGGGGCGGACCATAACCCTCCCTAGTGGTCGGCACCTTAGCAAAGGCTGCTACCCCAAAAGGACCGGGCTATACCCCCGCAACCGGATCCCCCTCGCTCCTTTCGGAAAAGGGCCATCGGATCAATCGCACACCTAATTAATTGGCTAAGCCGAGCCATATGGACCGTGGTTGCACTTGTTTTCCTGGGTGGTTCTCCATGTTCCGATTAACTTATAGTGTTCTGGATTAAAGCATAGGTAGAAGGGTGGTTAGGGTCACTTGCCTTTCTCCAACGATAAGCTACTTTCCTTTACCGAAAAGCTCGCTCTTGAACTTCCTCGAACGGCGCGTCGGCTACGATCATGCAAGAAAACATACAATAAATAAAACAATACATCAAACATTACCAAAAGGCTAAAACAAGCTTTTAGAAATGACGGGCTCGGAGAGACGATCGTGTGGACACCAAGAACGCGTAAAACGGAGCTAGGATGGAAAAGTTATGGCTGAAACAAGATTCGGGGACTAAATTGTGATTATCCGAAAGTTTTAGGGGTTTTCTCGCAAGATTTCGGGGACCTAAACATAAATATGTGTGAAAGTAGGAGGTCTAATATGTAAAAGGTTAAGGATAGGCTATTAAACATGAAAACTATGGAGATCAGGGGCCTAGATATAAAAATCAGGACCTAGTTGTAAGGCTTTTATATAGGTGGAAGGATATTTTTGTAATATGAAAAACCGCAGGGTCCCTTTTGCAAAGATGCCTGGGCAGCCGGCGGGTGAGCCATGGGAGCGACACGTGGCGGCTTGCTATTGGCCGTGCTGACGCAGGCATGACGTCGGCGTGACGCAAGGCGCGTGGACCGGCCGGGGTGGACTCGGTCCCACCGGTCCACCGTGGACCGGGTGAAGGGTTATGAACCCTTTTTAATCCGAGCCGCCGATCTTCATCGGACGGCCGGCGGCGCCCGGTGGCGCGCGCGCGGCGGCGGGCGGACGGCGGCGGCGCGCGGCGGCGGCGGCGGCGGCGGGCTCGCCGGAGAAATGCCAAAATGCGCTCCCGTGCCTCAATTCGCAAGGGAAAAGATACCGGGGAGGGAGAGGGGAGGATGGGGAGGCTCACCGGGGGCTTGAAGGGGTGGGAGCGGCGCCGGGAGGAGGAGATCGGCGGCGCTCCGGCGGCGGTCGTGCTCCGTGTGGCGGGGACCGTGCCGCGATGAGGGAGGAGGAGAGGGGAGAGGTGCGGGATGAAGAGGAGATGTTGCCCGTCCTTTATAGGGCGTAGGCGGGGGGAGGGGAAAGGGCGACCGAGGCGGTGGGGGCGGCGGTGGCGCCGGCGCCATTAATGGCGTGCGGGTGCGGTGGGCGGCCGTTTTCGGGGGAGAGGAAGGGGGAGCGGGCGGCTTGAGGCGGCGCGGTGGAGTGCTTGGAGCATTGGAGGGAAGGGGAGGAGGCGCGGGGAGGCGAGGGGGCGCGGGGGCGGGCGGCGGCGGCGGGCGGGCGGGGGAATGGGGGCGGCGGGCGGGAGGTTGAAGGCGAACCCGACGGGTGGGCCCCACCCGTCGGCGAGAGGGAGAGAGAGGAGAGGGAGGGAGGCGGCGGGGTGGGCTACGTGGGCCAAAAGTGATGTGGGGTGGCGGGTTGGGCCGGGTGGATAGGTTAGGTTAGTTTGTTTTGTTTTTTTTTTTTTTTTTTTTCTTTTTCCTTTTCAAACCAAATTTCAAATCTTTTAAATTCAAATCTTTTTCATCTTTTCAAACTCAAATTTTAACACAAATTTATTCACATATTTTAAGACTTTTAGAAAACTTTTTCAAACATTTTTAAATTCAAACTTTCACACCAATTATTTTAAGGACTTTTCACAAACATTTTTTTTAAGACTTTTAAAATCACACCACAAACAAAACTCATGCATTTCAACATGATGCTCAATCACTTGTTTGATTCTAATTATTAAATGATGTTTAATTTAATTAAAGGCAAATTTATTTATTCAAATTTATTAAATCCTTAGAAAATAAAACTAAGCCATGTTGCTAACAATATTTTATTGTGATGGAATTTTCGGGTGTTACATCATGTGAGTTTTTAAAGGGCCCCATGAAGTCTATTCCCCAGACATCGAATAAGTCGATTTGTAGATTATATTTCGAGGGCATGGAATTCGTTTGAGAAATATTCCTTGTCCTTTGGCATTCGGGGCATGATGCAACATATCTTTTAGTATCTTCATGCATCTCCGGCCAATAGAATCCGCTGGACCACACTTTTGCTTGGGTCCGAAAATGGCTATAGTGTCCACCATACTCCGCCGAGTGGCACTTTCTCAAAATTTCTAGCCTCTCTTCTCTTGGCACACATCTTCTCAAGACTCCATCATTACCAAGTTTGAAGAGGTAAGGTGAATCCCAAAAGTACTTTCGACTTTCGAAGACTATCCTCCTTTGAGTGTTTTTATCTAAGTGATCAAAAGGCAACTTCCGAATTGCTCGAATGATATCAATCATCTAAGTATCTTTGTCGAGTACTCGATAGAGGTGGTCATCTCTCATTTTGTCTTATATGGGTCTTTATCATCTTGTCCACGGTTCATCCTAGAAAAATGATCGGCCACAACATTTTCCACCCCCTTTTTATCACAAATTTCAACATCGAACTTTTGGAGTAGAAGGATCCAACGAATCAATCTTGGTTTAGCATCCTTCTTAGCCAAGAGATACTTGATAGCCGCGTGATCAGTGTAAACAATGACCTTCAAATTTACAATGTAAGATCTGAATTTTTCAAAGGCAAATATCACCGCTAGCAACTCTTTCTCCGTAGTGGCATAATTTAATTGGGCCTCATTAAGAGTTTTACTAGCGTAGTAAACGGTGTGAACTCAGCCTTCATTTATTTGACCCAAAACCGCTCCTACGGCGTAGTCACTTGCATCACACATGATCTCGAAAGGTTGGCTCCAATTCGGAGGTTGAATAATGGGGGCACTCACCAAAGCACTTTTCAAGGTCCGGAATGCCGCCAAGCACTTCTCATCAAAGTCAAAAGCCACATCTTTTTGAAGGAGATGTGTTAAAGGCTTAGTGATCTTTGAGAAGTCCTTAATAAATCTTCTATATAATCCGACATGGCCTAGAAAGCTTCTCAAGGACTTAACATCTGTTGGAGGTGGGAGTTGCTCAACCGTCTCCACTTTAGCTTTGTCCACTTCGATTCCTCTCTCGGATATAACATGTCCGAGCACTATGCCTTGCTTTACCATGAAGCAGCACTTTTCCCAATTTAGCACCAAATCTACCTCTGCACACCTCGTGAGGACCTTATCCAAGTTTGCCAAGCAATCCACAAATGTTTTCCCATAAACGGAAAAATCATCCATGAACACCTCAACAATTTCTTCGATGAATTCCGAGAATACGACCATTATGCAACGTTGAAAAGAGGCCGGAGCGTTGCACAGACCGAAGGGCATCCTTCTATATGCAAACGTTCCATAAGGGCATGTAAACATTGTTTTGTGTTGATCATCCGGGTGAATGGGAATTTGCATGAACCCCGAGTACCCATCGAGAAAGCAAACATAAGCGCGGTTTGCTAATCTCTCGAGCATCTTGTCAATGAACGGTAAGGGAAAGTGATCTTTCTTCGTTGCTTTGTTTACCTTTCGATAATCGATACACATCTGCCACCCGGTCACGGTTCTTTGCGGTATTAATTCATTCTTCTCATTCTTCACCACGGTTAAACCGCCTTTCTTCGGTACAGAATGTACCGAGCTCACCCATTCGCTATGCGGAACCGGGTAGATGATTTCGGCATCAAGTAACTTGATAACCTCTTTCTTTACTACCTCTCGCATGGCATGAGTTAGCCTCCTTTGGTGGTCCACTACGGGCTTACATTGGTCTTCCATAGGTATACGATGAGTGCAAAAGGCTGGGCTAAGTCCTTTGAGATCATTAATCGAATATCCAATCACCTTTATATGCTTTTTCAATAAATTCAGCAACTTCTCATTTTCTTCGGGACTCAACTCGTCGCTCACGAAGACTGGATAAGTCTTGTCCAGGCCCAAAAATCCTTTGGGCAAGGGTTTAAGATCCACCTTGGGCACTTGTGGCTCTTCGGGTTTAATTTCCCCTATGTCATCGAATTTTTCTTTCTCCACGCTTCCATCTCGTGGTTCTAATCCTTTCGTTGCTTCCTCTAGTTCTTCGTCTTGTTGATCATTAGCTTGGTTCTCCATCGCTCTTTGCAGCAGGTCTCTAAGGGTTTCAACAAAAAAAGACTATCTACCTCCTCTACTTCTTCGTCTTCGGGAGGAAAAGGTGAAGGGTGTTTAGAAACGCGAAGAAAATTATATGTGTACTTCTTTCCATTAAGATTCATTGTTACTTTGCCTTTCCCAGCATCCAGCACGGCATCAAACAACTTAAGAAAGGTCCTACCTAGGATTATATGATCATGATTACTATGATAAGCATCTATAACAAACAAATCCGTTGGTATGCATTTTCCAGAGATGATTACATTCATGTTGCAAGCAATACCTAGATGTCTAATAGTTCTACCATCTCCCATGATTAATTCTGTTGATGTTGGAGCTAAGTCTAGGTTATGGTCTTGAACTTTATCGTAAATTTTAGAAGATAGGACACTTACTTGGGCTCCGATGTCGCATAAAGCTTTGCATTGAACTCCATTGATCTCGCAACTCAAGTGTGGTGCCATCTTCTCCTCTTCTTCAGATCCTATCGCGTAAACTTCGGCAAGGCGAGTATATGGCGATGCTTTG
Organism: Cenchrus americanus; assembly: GCA_947561735.1. NCBI lineage: Eukaryota > Viridiplantae > Streptophyta > Magnoliopsida > Poales > Poaceae > Cenchrus > Cenchrus americanus. Next base: position 59,165,258 of record OX387241.1, read on the forward strand.
GGCTTGATCCCCATGATTCTTTTCACCTCGGCTATGTGTTCCGGATCCACTTCATCATCACCAAACAGCTTTTGAAAGATCTCACCAGTGGTTTTAAGGTCGTATGAATCTTCCGCTTGCTTTTCCGGTGGGAAATCCGCTTCCAACGCTCTTGCGATCCCCTTTTGGTTAGGGAACGGTCTTCTCTTATCGAATACTTCTCCGTAGTCGATCGGAACCCAATCCATATGTTCGAACTCCCTTAATGGCTTCGCGCTTGACATACTACTCTTGGTTGTTTCATTTGATTCGACAAAGTCAACGCTCGGGGTAGTTCTTGACTTGATGTGCTCCTCTTCAAGCTTTTTCGGGATTGGCTCCTCTTTCTTGACTTTTTGGGTTGCCTCTTTAGAAATTTCAGCACACATCTTCATCCTTGAATTGTGTTCCGGCTCTCCCGCAAGTCTTGTTTCCCAATCTCTTCGCATGGCCGCTGCTTTGCTATTCTTTTGTAAAAGTTTAGCGGCTTCTGTGAGTGTTTTCTCAATGAGATCCCCAACTGCACAGATTTGGACATGTTGCATGAAACTAGGGGTTAGAGAAAAGAAAAATGTATGGAAGAGTACGTCACCGGAGAAGCCGAGTCTTGGTCCTTGTTCAATCAACTCATTAAATCTATTCCAAGCTTGGTCTATCCCTTCCTGTTCTCCTTACATGAAAGTGATCACTTGCCTCCTTAGGTGTTGAACTTTGCTAATTGAAAAAAACTTCTCGCAAAACTTCTTTGTGTTCCAATTGCCTTCAACTTCAAAGGACGCAAACGAGTACCACGTCTTTGCTTCACCGACAAGTGAGTAGGGAAAGAGATTCCATTTGAACCATTCATCGGGAACTCCTTGATGCACCGTGTTGCATAGCATCGTGAAATGCATTATGTGTCTGTATGGGTTCTCCATAACCATCCCTTCAAACGGGGTTGTCGCTGCCATAGACGATCTTGGATTTGATTTCATACTTGGTCGCTTCAAGCTTCGAATCTGACTCTTGTACTTTTGAGGACCATGTGTGGTTCGAGGACCGGTGGATGGTCGCTTCCTAGTGTGATGAGTGATATACAATGTTGTGTGGACTGATTCTTGGCTAAGTATTGCAGGTGTAGGTTGCGGCTTGACTTGTGTTGGTGCAGGTGAAGAACAAGCGTGAAAGGTCATTGCCGGTGAGGCCTCTAGGTGTGGAGAAGACAAGTAGGCTTGGTTCGAGGGACCCGGTGGCCAGCGGGGTCAAGTACGGGCAGCATGGTGGCAAGAACGGTAAGATGAAGTCGAGGACGATTTCTTGGTTGAGCCTCAAAACAAAGGTCGAGCCGGGACTTCGTGGGAGCCAAGTCATGAGTGGTGTTTGGCGGAGGCTACATCAAGTTTGCGGGGTTTGCGGTGGTTCACCAAAAAATCACCGGGTTACTCGACTGAGCCACAAAGCCGAGGCCGAAGACCAGGTGTGGTTGTCTGTCGAAAACCGGCCTGACCGGTTTGGGGTCGCAGGGCGCCGGAAGCTTCGAGGCGGAGGACACACGTCGGGATCGCAAGGCGTGCGTCGAGGCTACGCGAAGTGCAGTCGCCGGGCATCCGTCCGATGGTGCTACAAAGACAAATTCCCAAATTGCCCTTGGTGGACGTGTATCCTAGTTTAGGCCTTAGGGGCATTTTAGACTTTAGGCTTGCCTCCATATAACCCAAGAGGTGAGAGGATGGCAGCCAACTCTTGGAACCCTAGCTCATTTCATTTTGCTATTTTCCTCTTCCTATTTTCCTTAGGATTTCGAGGACTAGCTTGAGAGCTTCATGGTGAGATCTTGTGAGAGGGATGGATGATCAGGCAGCAAGCTAGACCTTGTATGAACCTCTTTGGTATGTATAGATGATTCGGCGTGGTTCCTCAAGACTTGGTTGTGTTCCTCCCGTTTTTCCTTTTTTGGTGATTTTCAGGGTCTTTTCTTGGGATTTCCGTGGGGAAGTTTTGAGGGTGTTTCTTTCAGGGATTCTTATTGGATGTCACGTATGAGGACCTTGTGCCTCTTTGCTTGGTGATATTGATCCAACAAACCCTCTGAAACGGCTTCGATTTGGATGTTTTCGGTGGTCTCCATGGGAAGCTGTTCTTGAGGGTTGACTTCCGATTCCTCTTGATTGAATGAGTTTTGGGGACCGAGCTTCTAGCCAAAGGTATCCCACAAGGTGCGCCAACTATCCCCAAAGTCTCACTTTGATCTGTGGAACGAATCGGGAGATCGATCACTTGGAGTTTTGAGTTTTTCTCGCGGGCTATGTTCTTCCCGACTGCCCTGGCCAAAACCGGTCTGACCAGTTTCCCAAACCGGTCTGACCAGTTTTGCCCTGTGGGCTGTTGAGAAGGGTTTTTGAGCAAAGGAGTCTCTGTAGCGCTATGGCTTCTTTTGTTCAGAGGTGGAAAGGCTTTTGAGGTGTTTTGAGTCTCTGGGAAGTTTTGGGGAGTTTCTGGACAAAATCGGTCGACCGGTTTGCCAAACCGGTCTGACCTATTTCCCCTGCTTGTGTGAGGCTAAGTCCAACAGAAGCGCTTCTGATCGGTTTCAGAAACCGGCCTGACCGGTTTTAGGTGCCAGCAGCCTTGTCGTGTGTGTTTCCGCTGCGTGTTTCGTGTGGTTGCTGTTTGGGTCTTGCTCCTAGGTCCGTAGCACTTCAGTGGCTGCGTGGGCTTGGCAAGAGAAGCTTGTGGAGGTGCACGAGTGAAATCGGGTTCATAGGCCGAATACTTGAATAGAATTTTTATCGGCTCCCATTCACTCCCCCCCCTCTCTGGTTCGCCACTTCAGTCCTTCAACTTTTATGTCTTCACATCGAGAACTAGCGTAATCCCTTAGCAATTTCTCCGGTTCTTCCACAAGGTGGTTGACGAATGCCATATAGACAACAAAATAAAGACAAAAACAAAAACAAAACAAAGTGGTTTTCTAGGTAATAGGGGTTAGATATTAGGAAATAAACGATAAACTAAATATAAAACAAAGTTAGATGCAAAACCAAACGATGTAAACTAACTTGCTCCCCGGCGGCGGCGCCCGAAAAAGGGGCTCGTTCATGGATAAAACTCGTATCCACCTACGATCCGCAAGCGTACAGACCTACACATTTTTCTACGATACTTGAACATGCAATCGCTTAAGACATGAAAACCAATGTAATCTATCGGGGGTTGTGACCGTTGACGTAAAATCCGCACCTCACGCCAAGCACACGGCAAGCGGAAAAGCTAGCTTCACACGCGAAGAGATCACGAGACGTGCCGATCAATTTTCCCCGAAAATTAACAAAAGACAAAGTAGTTAAATTCCAAAGCTTGGAACTTGCTCGGTGGTACCGTACGAGTTCCATATTTACGCCTAGAGAGCCAAGTGAGATGACATATAGCTATAAAGAGCTATCCGCCAACGGACTATAAACCATTTGGGAGCTTCAAAGTACGAAAAGTAACACGACCGAATAGATGACGTAAGCATGACGGTAGATCGGTCCTTATTTGGATAAAGATGCACGTGCGCAAGGTCATGACCGATCCCCGTGGTGAAAAACATTAAACAATAAATGAAGTAAAAGCGCGAACATAAATATGTAATAAACGGGCATGCATAGGTCCAAAGCACTAGTCTACCGCATGTCTAGGTACTTTAAAACCCGTCAAGCATGATGCCAAACAAATCTATCCACCGCATGATACAACTTGCTTGAGATCACGCCACCTTCCACAAACAAGATCTATCCACCGCATGATAAAATCTGAATATGGAAAGCTAAAAGCATATGATATTTAAAGCATGAATTATGAACATGTTTTACTCGTGAAAGCATAACCGAACACGGCCGAACAACCGATTCGGGGTCCATGAAGAAGGAACGAACGTTACCAAGCAAGATAAATCTATCGGATCGGATTGAAATCTAATCCACTGGATGACTAGCTCCAAAACAACCCAAAAACCTGCATCTACCGTGTGATACCCAGTTCTTTCAAGATTTATACAAGATTTGGTAAGCTTGAACCCACAACACGTGGCAACCTAGATCAATTCGGTTTCGGCTATCGGGGAGCATGTGATCCACGTGCTATTTAAGCCAAGGGTACGAACTCGATTCGCATAAGGATCATCGAAAGATAAAGCCGATCCAAACCCATCTAGATTGGGCAAAGAAGTGTTACATGAATTTAAACATAAAGCAAAAACTCAAAGCAACACGGGGTAACTTAATGAATCTATTGAATCTTGCCAAGATTCAATAAAGCCGATAACTAGCTTCAAGCTAGATCTTAGCCTACCGCATGGCTCATGACCTAACAAGAAACCCTCTTGAACCAAGCTTGAATCTACCGCATGACACTAAGCATGGTAACAAGACTACTTGCATCAGATCTAAATCCACCGCATGATACTAGATATGATACAAGGTTGCCGGTACTCACGGAGGTCGACGGATCGATGAACCCTCTCGAAGAACTCGACGACACGACAAATGGACTCTAGGGTTTGGCGTAAAGCCGGTTTGTATGGAGAATGATTTCGGATCCTTGTTACATACATTCAGGGTTCATATTTATACCCTGCATAAGCATGACCTCGAATGGATTCGATACCTAATTTATCTCTAAGCGCGATCGCTTACCCATCCATTCGTCCTTTCCGCTCGGGCCACGTCACCACATAATCCTGCAAAATCAGCTCAACAGTTCCTTGCCGAACCGAAGCAAATAGCCGACCGCGGATTCTTCGCCGAATGCATCCGAAGAAAACTTCCTTCCGCCGGACGGATTTCTCACCGAGTTGGACCCACAAGTCGGACTCCTTACCAAATTTTGGTGTTAACGGTGACCACGATTTCGCCCGTTCCCTCCCCCGGTACTGTCACTACGCAGAGGTATACGTGAATAGACCTATGATGGACACAGCGTATTGAATGGATCCAAGGGAGCATTGAGATCTTACTCCCTTTATGGCATGGTAGCTAACCTTAAACATCAAAGCTTATTCAACACAAGATGATAGATTGATATCTGAACAAAGTAGCAATACATCTCAAGATCGATTACAACCCATGGACAAATGAGAAGATTACCCCATCAAGATGCTAGACAGGCACCGTTGATCATGGTGACGCTTTCGACGGTGTCTTCCTTCTTCTCCACTTATGGGTGCTTCCTTCGAGTTGAGCGATCCTTCTCCCGAACGAAATCCCTCCTCTCTCTCTAGCTTGTGGATGGCCTCTCGGTGCGAATGGCTCTCTGTCTTGCGAATAGCGGCGCCTCCATGAACTTAGGGTTGAAGGTCCTTCGGGTGCAAAAAAAGGGAGGCCGAACCGACCCCCGGAGTGGCCCAGGCCGGCCGGCTTGGGCCGACCGGCCCAGGCCCATCCCGGCCCGGTTCGGTCGCCCCTTCACTCTCATTGTCGGGGACCGCCCTAGGGGTCCCCTTAAACAACGGGGAATCCTCACTTAATCTCGGTATCAAAACACGCTAAGCCTAGCCATGCGGGTAACTAACCATGCGAGACACGGCCTACGTCGGGATCCCGACGGCCCACCAGACGGCCCACGGAGAAGACCCCTCGAGCAGCCCCCGCCTCGCTCGAGGACGCGCTCCCCCCCTCGGGCGGGCTCCGCCCCGTTCGAGGGGCAGCCCTTTCCCTCGAGCGGTCCCGCCCCGCTCGAGGGATCGCCCCCCCTCGAGCAGGTCTCGACTCGCTCGAGGGTTCGCTCCGCCCTCGGCCGGGGCCCGCCACGCTCACGGGCGCGCGCGCACGCGTGCGCCGGCCCCGTACTTGGGCATTTAACGCCCCGACGCCGCAGACCGGCGCCATCATGCGCCGGGGCTCACGCCCGGTGCCGCCGCGCCAACTCCCCGGGGAGGAGCCCATCCCCGCCACCGTGGGATGGACCGTGCGTACGGCGGTGTCGGTCCCAAGACACCGTGCGCCCACTACAAGACGGCTAACGCGCCCGACCCTCGAAAAGGGGCCGGCGCACCCTCGACTCCACTTTCCCGTGACCCCGCAGTTAGGTGAGGGGCGCTAGGCCGGTGGGTGGCCATCCCGGTCACCGTAACGGCGCGGCCGCCGTACCCACGCGTGCGTGCGCACGCCCGACACCGCGGGCGCACGCCCGAGCACCGCAAGAACCACTCCGCCGCCGCGGAACACATTGGGAAGGAACGCCGTTCGCCCGCCCGCGCCGTTCCCCCGTACCGGCCATCATCGCACCTCCCTCGAAGCCTATCAAAGGACACCACCGCCATCCGCCGCCTTCCTACCCCTCGAACCGCCACCGTTCGGGCACGGGGTAGGCCATCATGGCCGGATCGCAGCGAAGATCGTCCGACGGCCGCCCACTCTACACCGTAGCGCGACGTGCTCCCTCACGTAGCTAGGTAGCGCGGCGTGCATGTAACCCGTCGCCCCCTTGGCCTATAAAAGGGGGGAGGCGAGCCCCCACGCGCGGGGGGAACAAGTTCGAGGAACACAAGACACCGTGCACTCACTCTCTTATTTTCCCATAACATCTTCGACCACTCTCCCAGGGACTTGGAAGCCACGCTTCCTCTCCCGCCTTGCTTGTACTTGCCCCACTACAAGCACCCCCGTGGCCGAGCAATATAGTGCCACGAGCACGCCCCCGCCGGACGTACGGCCCCCTCGGCCGGAACCGGGGATAAAACCTTGTGTCATTTGTTGCTTAGCATCGACCATTGAGGGATAGACCTAGGCGTTATCTACCGGTTAGTGTCGGGACCATATTCCGCACCGACGCTGGCGCCCACCGTGGGGCAAACGAGCGCCTAAGGTCATTTCGCCAACTCCCTCCATGGTGATTCGCACCGAGTACCGTGCTACCCGCTACAACATGGGTAGCTCGGACCCTCTCTCCCGCCGGGTTCGAGATCCGCTTCGGAGACTTGAACTTCCGTGCCACGGGGAAACGGCTATCTCATGCGCCTCACCAATCGTGAGGAGCTTCGCGCGCGCCGCGAGGCCGAGTCCGCTCGGTCTCCGCCGCACGCACGACACCGCGCGAGCGCCCGCAGCACGGATGCCGCGGGTCCGTCGACGCCGCGACGCCGTCGTCGTCGCTGCGGGCCGCGCTCACGCCGGGCGCGGTCCGAGCGGCGGCGGCCGAGCACGCCGCCGCCCAACGCGGTGCGCCCACCGTCACAACGGCCGCCACCGCCCCGGCGGGGACCGCGTGCGGGCCTCGGGACCGCGCTTCCCCATCGGGGCCGCGTGGCGCCACGACGGCCCATAACGCCAACGTGAACACGACGATGCGCCGGTTCCACCTCGGCCGTCACGTCTTCGTCGCCGGGGGACCCCGGCACCTCGGCGGCAGACGAGTCATCCCTAGGCTCCGTCGGCACGATGCCACCCGCCAACCGCCACGGCACGCGGAGTGGGGACTTCTCCGGCGTGCGGACCCGGGGCCGCGTTCGGGCGCTTCCTCGACGCCACGGACTGCGGGGTTTGGCTACTCCGACGACTCCAAAGACCGGGAGCTACGACCCCACGCGGGAGTGTTGCGCCGTCATCACCAACGACCCGCCAACGCCGCCGTGCGGCGGGGTGCCGGAGACGGGGAAGTCACGCCGGCGCCCGGGATCGCCACGCGCCGGCCGCGGGCCGAGCGCTCTCCGCCGGGGCCGACGTCGACGCACACCGGCCCAAGCCCGCGAGCTCGAGGCCAAGCCGGCGGAGGAGTACGGGGACGGTGCGGCCGCTCCGCGCCTCGATGGCGGGGAGAGGCCCCCGCGCGCGGCGAACGCGCGCGGGAGCCGGGGCCGACAGTCCGTGACCGCCTCAACCCCGTCCCCAATGTCGACAACGCGGATACTCCGCCACGGCGAGCCAAAAGCTCATCGCCGCCGCGACATTGCTACGCGCCATGCCGGCACCCTCGACCCCCGAAGCTCGAGACATGCACCGCGAGGTGCAGACTCTCCTCGAGCAAGCGGCCGTCCGGCCAGGCCGAGAGCTCGGCCCTCACGCATCCGCCAACAAAGGGGGACGCACGGGGTGATGATCCTGCACCAGGAGGCGAACCCTCGGTGCACGTGGGTCAACCCGCTGACCAGGGACGCACGCCGGCCAAGGAACGGCTCCTCGACACGCGCAGGGCGCTGGATGGCGATGCCCGCAACGTCATCAACGCCAGACGCACCAGCAAGGCGGACGCGCGAGCGGCTAGGGGTTACCACCCTCGAAGGGGTGGACGCTACGACAGCGGTGAGGATCGCTCCCCGACGCCGGGAGCCCCCGGCACCCGTGTGTTCGGCCGGAGATCCGCACGGCGGCATTCCCCCGGTGCTTCCGTCAGCCCTCGACAATCGTCAAGTACAACGGGGAGACGGACCCCCGCGTCTGGCTCAACGACTACCGCCTAGCTTGTCACCGGGCGGGGCCACTAACGACGAAGTGATTATCCGCAACTTGCCCCCGCACCGGGCGACGCGGCCCGAACATGGCTAGAGCACTTGCCCGCCGCCCGCATCCATAACCGGAACGATCTAGTCCACACGTTCGTGGGCAACTTCCGGGGCACGTACGTGCGCCCGGGAATTCTCGGGATCCGCGCTCCCGCACGCGAGCCGGCGAGTCAGCGCGCGCGCGGACTTCATACGGCGCTTTTCCAAGCGCCGCACGGAGCTACCCGGCGTGGCACGTCCGAGATCGTGCACGCGTTCCTCGAGGGCACCACGTGCGGGACCTTGTGCGCGAGCCGGGACGCAGCCCCGCCCACGGACTCGAACGAGCTGTTCGACATTGCCACCAGCTTCGCCTCCGGAGAGGAGGCCGTGGGGGCAATCTTCGACGGCAAGAAGGGCAAGCGCTCCGAGGACACGCCCGCGGAGGGCAGCGGGTCCAAGGAGCCGCGCCGCAACGACAAGCGGGGCAAGAAGGGGAAAAAGCCGCGCCGCGAGGCGCGCGAGCAGGGGCGCAACGGCGGCAACGCCGAGGCCCTCGCCGTCAACCCGCCGACGGGGCCCTCGACCGGCCCCTCGAGGCCCGGGGGGTGTTTGACGACATGATGAAAAAGCCATGCCCCTACCACAAGACTCCCGTGAACCACACTCTTGAGCAATGCGACATGCTCAAGAAGTTCTACGGCCGTGCCGCCGCGAAGGAGGCGGAGGCCAAGAAAGATGGGGGCGATGGCGACGCGGGTGGTTTCCCGTCGTCGAAAATGTGTTCCTCATCTTTGGGGGACCTACCGTCGACATGTCGATCCGCAACGCAAGAAGGAGCGGCACGAAGTCCTCGCCGCCGCAGAGGGCACCTCCGCCTTCCTCAACCGGTCGAAGGACGCCATCACTTTTAGCCGGGATGATCACCCAAACCGCATCCCGAACCCGGCCGATGCCCACCGGTGGTCGATCCCATCATTGGGAACGCCCCGGTTTTCGAAGGTCCTTATGGACGGAGGCGTAGCCTCAATATCCTCTTCGCGCATACATTGCGCCCGATGGGGATTGGGCCGGACTGGGGCCGCGGCCCGAAGACGAAGCCGTTTCACGGCATCGCGCCCGGCAAGCAGGGTTCAACCCCTCGCGCATCGATCCGCCCGTCCGGTTTGGGACCCCCAAGAATTTCCGCAAGGAAACCCTCACCTTCGAGGTGGTGGGATTCAAAGGGGCCTACCATGCCATCCTTGGGCGACCATGATATGCCAAGTTCATGGCGGTCCCCAACTACACGTACCCGAAGATGAAGATGCCGGTCCAAACGGCGTCATCACCGTCGGGTCGTCGATCGAGCACGCATTCGACCGCGACGTCGAGTGCGTGGAACATGCAGAGGCACTAGCGCGCGGATGAAGCGCCGGTGAACACGCCGGGAGAAGATGGTCAACGACGACCTCGCCCTCCGCCGCCAAGCACGTCGGCACCTTCGAGGCCGCCGAGCAAACCAAAGGGATCCCCCTCGACCCGTCGGCCCCCGAGGGCAAGGCGTTGAGGGTCGCCCGACCCTCGACCCCAAATAGGAAGCGTGCTCGTCGACTTCCTCCGTGCCAACGCCGACGTCTTCGCGTGGAGCCCCTCGGACATGCCGGGCATCCCGAGGGAGGTCGCCGAGCACTCCCTTGATATCCCGCCTAACGCTCGCGGCCGTGCGGCAGCGGCCGCGCCGCTTCGACGAGGAGCGGCGACGGGCGATCGGAGCGGAGCCGCGGAAGCTCCTCGAGGCCGGGTTCATCAAGGAAGTGTTCCACCCCACGTGGCTAGCTAATCCCGTGCCGGGTAAAAAAGAAAAATGGGAAGTGGAGGATGTGCATAGACTACACTAGTCTCAATAAGGCATGTCCAAAAGTTCCTTTTCCTTTGCCACGCATAGATCAAATCGTTGATTCCACAACTAGGGTGTGAACTACTCGTTTCCTTGATGCCTATTCGGGATATCACCAAATAAAAATGAAGGAGTCCGACCGGCTCGCGACTTTGTTCATCACACCGTTCGGGACGTTCGTTACGTCACGATGCCTTTGGCCTCGAAACGCGGCGCGACATATCGCCGCCGCATGCAAGCACGTTTTTGGGGACCATATCGGGCGGACGGTCGAGGCTTACGTGGACGACATCGTCGTCAAGACTAGGAAGGCGGACGACCCGGTTAACGACCTTGGCGTCGCGTTCGACCGCCTACGGGCAAACGGGGTCAAGCTAAACCCCGAAAAATGTGTCTTTGGAGTGCCTCGGGGCATGCTCCTAGGGTACATCGTCTCCCGACGGGGAATCGAGGCCAACCCCCGAAAAGGTCGCGGCCCTCGAGCGAATGGGTCCAATTCGGGACCTCAAGGGAGTGCGAAGGTGTTGGGGTGCCTCGCCACCTTAAGCCGCTTCATCTCGAGGCTCGGTGAGAAGGGCCTCGCCCTCTACCGCCGCTCAAGAAGCACGAGCGCTTCTCTTGGACCGCCGAGGCCCGGGAAGCGCTCGACAAGCCGAAGGCGTCCCCGACGCACGCCCCAATCCTTACGCCGCCGCGAGACGGCGAACCCCTCCAACTCTACGTGGCCGCAACCACCCGGGTGGTCGGCGCCGTAATCGTTGTGGAGCGCACGGAGGAAGGGCATGCCTTGCCCGTGCGCAGGCCGGTCTACTACATCGGCCGAAGTCCCTGTCGGACACGAAGACGCGCTACCCCCGTGTCCGTAAGCCGTTGTACGCGGTAGTCCTCGCGCGGCGCAAGCTCCGCCACTACTTCGAGGCCCACCCGGGCTACGCGTGGTCTCTTCCTTCCCGCTAGGAGAGATCATCCGCAACCCCGACGCGGCGAGGGCACTGCCAAGTGGTCCGTGGAGTTGATGGGCGAGACGCTCGCCTACGCCTCCGCGCAAGGCCATCAAGTCGCAAATCCTAGCCGATTTCGTCGCCGAGTGGACGGACACGCACCGCCGCCCCCTCGGATTCAAGCGCAGTGCCGGACTCGTTCTTCGACGGCTCGGTGATGAAGACGAGAGCGGGCGCGGGCCTCGCTCTTCGTGTCACCCCTCGGGGAACACATGCGCTACGCAAAGGCGCCTCCACTTCCCCGCATCCAACAATATGGCGGAATACGAGGCCCTTCTCTCGCGGCCTCAAAATCGCCATTGAGTTGGGCGTCAAGCGCCTCGACGTACGAGGGGATTCGCAGCTCGTGATCGATCAAGTCATGAAGAACGCGAGCCGCCACGATGACAAGATGGAGGCCTACCGTAAAGCCGTGCGGGCCCTCGAAGACAAGTTCTACGGCATCGAGCTTAATCACGTACCCCGCCGCACAACGAGGAAGCGGATGAACTTGCCAAGATCGCGTCCGGCGGATCACCGTTCCCCGAACGTTTTCGCACGCGACATCGCGCGGCCCTCGGTCACCTTCGAGCCTTACCCCTCGAGCGACGGCGGACCCTCGGGGGCTCCCTCGAATCCGGCCGGGTGCGGAACCCATGGAAGAGGACCCCTCGAACGAGGCGTACGTACTCTCCCTTCTCAAGGGGTACGGCTCCCACGAGGCCGGCCGCGATGGACATCGAGCCGGCCCCGCCCGGCGGACCGGCGGGAGAAGTATACCGCCCGGATCGCTCGAGGGGAACTTCCCGCGGACCGGGCCGCGGCCGGGCGCATCGCCGGAGATGGCCAAGTCATTCACCCTCGTCGACGGCGAGCCGTACAAGCGCGCCGCATCGGGGCATCCTCCGGCCGGTGTATACCCATTCCCGAGGGGCGCGAGCTCCTACGGGACATCCACGCGGGGATCCGTGGCCACCACGCCGCGCCGCGCACCCTCGTTGGCAACGCGTTCCGCCGTGGCTTCGATCGGCCTACCGCGGTCGCGGATGCCAACGAAATTGTGCGCACCCGTGAAGGGTGCCGCTCTACGCCCGCAAGTCCAATTTGCTCCGCTCACGCCCCCGCAAACGATCCCCGTAACATGGCCGTTCGCCGTGTGGGGGTTGGACATCGTCGGCCCCCGCGGAAGGCGCCGGGGCTTCACCCACCCGCTTGTCGCGATTGACAAATTCTCCAAATGGGTGGAGGTGCGCCCCATCACGAATTTGAGGGCCGAGCAGGCGGTCACGTTCTTCACCGACATCGTCTACCGCTTTGGAGTGCCAAACTCCATCATCACGGACAATGGGTCCCGGTTCACGGCCGAAGTTTTTGGAGTTCTCGCGACAAGTTCCACATCCGCGTGGATTGGGCGCTCGTGGCACACCCACGGCACCAACGGCCAAGTGGAGCGTGCCAACGGCATGATTCCGCAAGGCCTCAAGCCCCCGAATTTTTGACCACTCAACAAATCGGCCGAAAATGGCTCCAAGAACTACCAAGCCGTGTGGAGCCTAAGGACAACCCCAAGCGTGAGCCACCGGTTCACCCCGTTTTTCCTAGTCCATGGTGCGGAGGCCGTCCTCCCCACGGACCCGGAATATGGGTCGCCCGAGATTCGAGGGTACGACGAAGATGCTAACCCGCCGAGCCCGCGAGGACTCGCCGGACCGCCTAGACGAAGTACGCCTCGTGGCGTTGATGCACTCCGCAAGGTATCAAGCCCCTACGACGTTACCAAGCACGCAAGATACGTCGTGAGGGATTTCGCCGAAGGGGATCCGGGTCCTAAGGCTACGCCAAGACAACCGAGGGCGCCACAAGCTATCGCCCCCATGGGAGGGACCCTATGTCGTGGTGAAAGTGCTCAAGCCGGCACGTACAAGCCGGCCAACGAGGACGGCGAAGAACTCACCAACGCCCGGAACATCCAACGCCTACGTCGCTTCTACCCTTAGCTAGGATTTTCCAAGAGTTTTTTGTTGTTATAAAATCACATGGCCAACGCCCTAGTTGGTGTCAACTATGTAAACGCTCCAAACTTAATAAAAGGGCAATTCGGCTTTCCCCCCGAAACCCAAGTTACCCTCGGGGGCTATGGGGGGGGGGGGGGGGGCCCCCCCCCAAATGGTCCCATTTTTTCGCGCAAAAAACAAAACAACACGCGCTAAGTTTGTTTCCCTACTTCAACCTCGAGCCACGATTCGAACAGGCGCGGGGCGCACGGTGGAAGGAGCGCGCGAGCCGAGATAGCCTACGCCGCGTGGCTATGGCCCTTCTCTCTCGCCTCTAACCCGCCGGGCCCCCTACGAAAATCGAACTTCCCTAACTAGAATCTACTCTGAGAAGAAGGAGAAACAAAAAGCATAATTAACAAGCAAGATCATTTACAAGAATCGTTTATGTTCGCGAAATAACTTGTCTATTTACAAAAGGCCACGAGGCCGAATTCCGATACGCGCAAACAAAAAATGGGCCTAGCGCCCAACCGCTTCGGGGGGAGGAGCAAGAAAGATCGGCGGCGTCCGGAAGAGGAATTCTTCGAAGGCCTCGCCGAGCGACCCGGCGGCGTCGGCACAGAAGCGCGTCCGCGCGCTCCATGGCCACCTCGTCCTCGACGCCCTCGGCACGATGTAGCCCTCCGCCGCCTCGAGGTTGACCTCGTAGTGGGATCGCACCACTCCGAGGGCCTTCCGGCGCCTAGGTGCAACGCCCGGCGCATCCGCTCCGTGACGTGGCCGCCTAGGGCGCGCAGCGGCCGGCCGCCGAGCCGGCCGCCCGGGCCTCGCCTTCCTCGACGACGCGGCAAGTCTCGAGGGCCGCGTCACGCAGCCTCCCCGTGCCTCCCGCTCGCAGGAGTTGTAGGAAGCCCCGCAGGGCCTCGGCCCGCCCGCCAGCCGTGCCCAAGGCAAGGCGCAAGCCTGGAGTCAACAAGACGACAAGAAATCAGAAAGGGAGAAACGAACCCTCTAAAAGCAAAAAACCAACAAACAGAGTCAAAAAGTGACTCACCCTCGACTTGCTTCCTCTCCAAATCGAGGTCGCGGCGCGCGGACTCGAGCGCCAACTCGAGACGCTGGACGGTCTCGCCTTGCTCACCGAGGGCCGCCTCCTCGGCCGGCGTGGCCGAGGCCGAGCGCGAGCGCATCATCCTCAACCTTGGAGAATGCGGCGTTCCGCTCCTCCGGGCCGACTTCTCCGCCGCCCGCGCACGACGCGCTCCCCCTCCGGGCCGCACGGCATCGACGAGGGCGGCCTCGCCCCCGCCGGCAGCTCGCTCCTCGCCCCTTGGCGGGCGGCGCTCTCTTGCAGAGCCGCTCCTCGCCGACGACGAGGGCCGCAGCTTGGCGTCGAGGGCGGCCTTCGTGTCATCGGCCTCCTTGGCGCGGCGCTCCAGCCCCGCGCGCCCGCTCCTCGGCCCGGGCGGTGCAGCACCTCGCGCCCCTCGAGCGACGTGCGGAGCTCCCGAGCTTCGCGCGCGAGCGGGGGCCACCTCCGCCTCCCGCGCGGCGCGCGTCCGCGCCCTTCTCCGTGTCCACGCGCGCATTCCACGCGCCGCCTCGTCGCGATCGACGAGGGCCGCACGAATCCGCTCGAGGCTCGAACGCCGCGGGCGTCCCGTCCCGAGCTCTCCGAGAGCTCGTCGCACCATGCCGCCGCCCGATACGCCGCCCGGCCCGTCCGCGTCCTAAGAGCGTCCGCAAGCGCGTCGAAAGCGCCGCATCGCTCCCGTAGCCGGCGGGCCTCGGCGTTCACCCGGCCGAACGCGTCGTATTTGTCGTGGGCGCGACGCTCGAGCTCCCCGGCATCCGCACATCAATTCTCGTAAGTGTCAAGGCTTGAATGCAAGACACGGAGACGAAAAAGGAAGTGGGACGAGCAACCGTGGCTCACCCGGAAGACAAGCCAGCCGGACCGCCGTGGACTCGCGGGTGCCTCGTTCAACGCGCGGCTGAGCGTGGCGCCGTGGCTCCGAAGCTCGCCCCGTAGCTCCCGCTCCCCCCCGGCGTCGCCGAACGCAGGGGGATCCTCCACGGCCCCCCCACCGGCGGTGGCGGCCGCGTGGGAGGACGAGGCCTCGCACCGTGTCCTCGGCCCCCCACCACCATGTGACCCTCGTGCCGCCTCACGAGGGCCCCCCCCCTCCCGGGGCTCGGGGAAGTTCGGTGGGGCCGCCCGGCCCACCGATTCCACCCGTGCGGCGGGGGAGTCGTCCGAGAGCTCCACCACCTCCGCCCGCAAATCGCCGGCGGCGCAGCCCGCTTGCGCCGCCTCCGCCGCACCTCCGCCCGCGCCTCCGCGGCCACGGCGCCCGCCGCGCCGCCGTGGCCGCCACCTCCGGCGGTACCGCCGCATCCACGGGCGCTCCCGCGAGCTGCGCCGGCTCCACCTCCTCCGCAAAGGGCGCCCACCGCGGCTCCACCACTACCGCCGCCGCCGCCGCGGCCCGCGCCTCCGTGGCGACCGACGCCGGCCGCCCCCCGCCGACCGCTTGGCCGCGCCCGCGGCGGGCCGATCCGCCGGCCGGGCCTCGAGGCCCCGGCCGGCCTTGCGAGCTAGTGCCCGCCGCCACGCTTGTCCCGGGGCGTGACCCCCTCGACCGCCGCCGGTGGGGATCGATGCGTCCGTCCCCGCACCTTGGCCGGTGCAAGAGGAGGAACGGTTGGCACCGCCCGCGCAGCACGAACGGAGGATTAGAGCACCTAATCACCAACAAACCAAGCCAAACGAAGGAGGACAGCTCCTTACCTCGCGGAGGAAAAGGCCCGTTTCCTTTTCCTCGAGGCCTCGCGAAGAGGCCGCGCGCAGCCGGCCGCGCCCGCCGCTAGCCGCCTCCCCGACGGCCGCCGCCGCACGCACGGGCACGCCCGCCCCGTGCGCGGGCGCGCCCGATGCCGCACCCCCCCGTAGAAGCCACCGCGCGCGGGGGCACGCTTGCCCCGCGCGCGGCACGCCCGCCGACGCGCCCCTTGACGACGACGCGCGCGCGCGCGGACACGCTCCCTCCGCGCGCGAGCACGCTCGGCGCGCGCACGGCGCGCGTCCGCCGCGCGTACCTCCCGCGCACGCGCCGGCACCCCCGCGCGCGCGCGCCGCCCCCGAAGACGAGTGCCGGCGGCGGGCGCCGGCGGCGCCCGCCTCGCACGAAGCCACCCCCCGACGCCGCGCGGTTCCGGCGACGGGGGCGCGGCCGCCACCGTCCGAGGGGGCCCTCCCCCTCGGACTCCTCCTCCTCGTCCTCGCTCCGAGGACGAGGGCTCCTCGATATCCCGGGAGGAGAGCCCCGCCTCCTCACGCCGCCGCACTCCGCGGACCGTTGGTCGCGGCGCGCTTGGCGACGCCCGGCGTGCTCCCTCTTGCGCGCCGCCCGCTCCCGCCGCTCCCGCCGCGCCGCCCGCCGAGCGCACGGGAGTCGGGGGGTGGGTGGAACAGACTTGGCGATGTTGAACTCCACCACCGCGCACAAGAGCGACAATGGCGAATCGAGAGACGAAAGCAAGACCAAGAACTAAAACGAAATAAGGAACGCAACTCACCCGCGGCCCGTAGGGAGCATCTCGATGTCCCACGGGGTCCGACCCGCGGTGGCGGCGTCCGGTGTCGACGGCGCTCCGCGCCCCGGTGAGCGCGTACGGCCGCTCCAGCAAGCCGTCGGGAGCATCCGCGACCTCGCCAGGTCGACGGGGTTGGCCGCCTCCGTCATCTCGAAGATGCAGAGTGGCCTCTGCATCAGAGGCACGACCCGCCGGTGATGGAGGAAGGCGAGGACGCCCATCGCGTTGAGCCCGTCCTTTCGCCGCCCGCCGCAGGCGGCGAGGACGGACTCTTGCCGCGCCCGATGTTGGGCCGTAGACACCCCGTAGCCCCAGGAGGCGGCCTCTCCTTGAACACCCTACGGGTGTAGGGGGAAGGCCGGGCTCGGCGTTACGCAGAGGAACCATCCCCGCTCCCACCGGCGTTGTTCGTCGTCATGGTGCGGTGGGATGTAGAAATCCTTGAGCCGCCCCCGCAAGGCCGGCCGACATCCCACCGCGCGCACCGCACGGCGGGTCCTCGCTCCGATGTGGGCCGCGTGACGAGCTCCCCGCGAAAAGGTGAACCAGAGATCCCGCTGATCGGGATCCCCGAGGGTAGGCCCTTCGCGGACGCCCACGAACGTGGCCGCCCGCGAGATCGCGTTGGGGGCGAAGTTGTGCGGCCTCCACCCCGTAGTAGTAGCACATTGCCCGCATGAAGGTGCTCGCCGCCGGCGCGTTGAAGCCGCGCTCGTGGTAGCGGAGGAAGCTCACCACGTAGCCCTCCGGCGGGTTGGGCTCGTGGTGCGCCGCCGGCGGCACGATCCACTCCGCCGGCGCCCTTCTTCGTTGGCCGACGACCGGCCGGCGGGCGACTCGCCGCCAAGCGCGAGCCGAGTCACCGTCGATTTCTCCCGGTGCGTACGGCTCCGGGATCCTAACGGGAAGCCGAGGAGGCGCCATGAGGGGGGACGAAGGAATGCGAAGGTGGAGAACGAGGAGCGGAGGAAAAAGCTCTAACAACGAGCTCGCGCGATGGCAAGAGCGAGACGAAGGCGAAGAGACGGGGGACCGAAAGTGGTAAGATGCCAAGGTAAAAACCGCCGTCCCCTCCTCCGCGCGGCTTATGGGGTCGACGGCGAGCTCTCCGAGCGGACGCCCCGCCAACATTAACCGGCAGGAATCTTTCCATCGCGTCGACGGCGGGCCCCACCACGACCGCAGCCGGCTCTAACACCGCAGCGGTCATCATTACGGCGAGGACCGCCGCGACCGAGGCAAAACCGTCACGTCCGCCCGCCGCGCCGCCCACGCGCGCGCGCGCGCCGCGCCGCCTAAAAAAGGCGCGCCCGCGCCGCAAAACCGCGGCCACGACCGCAAGGCAATTAAATGCCCGGTCCCTTGCCAAGCAAGGGAGAGCCCTCGAGCGAGGCGAACCCTCGCTCGAAACAAAGGCGACCCTCGATGGGATATCCGCGTGGAGAAGGTCGCCCGGACCTCGCTCGACGTAGAGCAGCAACCGCGGCACCCATGCCACGTAGAACCCTCGAGCGGCGTGACCCTCGACTCGAAACAAAGGCGACCCTCGTTGGGATGTTAGCGTGAGAAGGTCGCCCGGGACCTCGCTCGATGTAGAGCGAGTGCAACCGCGGCCACCCATGCCACGTGAAGCCCTCGAGCGGCATGACCCCTCCGCTCGAGACAATGTCAACCCTCTAAAAAAAAAAAGGCACGCGCGTAAGAGGATCGCCCGTGTCACGCTTGAAATAGAGCGGCACCGAAAGCACTCATGCCGCGCCGTGCCGCCAACAAGCACCTCGAGGGCTCCGCACGCCCGCACCCCCTCGACGGCCGCAAACGTGAAAAGACCGGGGCTGTCTGTGCACGGCCCCGCACGACCCACCGATCGAGGTTCGAAGCCCGACCCTCGACGGGCCCGAACGAGCGCCCCGCATCACGCAGTTAGGGACGACGAGGGCACGCGCATACGAGCCGTTCCTCGAGCCCGTCGGCTCGAGGGTGCCCCACATGTCGTGTTCGAGAGCCGCCGAGGGCGCTAGCCGGGGATCCCACCGAGGGAGAGCTTCCGCGCCCTCGGTCCCTAGTGAACGGACCGAGCCCCACCTAGCAAACCCACGCAAGCGCTTCCATGGACGTGTCTCCGGACCGCGCGGCCTACCCTTATCGAACGGGGCATGGACGTCCACTTGAACCACCCGCTAGCAGCTCGACGAGGAATCCGCGATTCGCGACCCGCTCGATGGGAGTCGTGGAGACCTCACCCTCCGTCCCGCGGAGGGACGGCGAGGGCGCGTTAAAAAACAAGTCGTCAGGCTCGACCCGATCGCCTCGAACGGGCCAAGGCTCGGGGGCTTGACGCGCGGCTACACCTCCTTGAAGTTGCACCCGCCAGAGACAGTGACAGGGGAGCGTGCACCCCCGAAGCCGGCTGAAACACCGCCGATGCCGGTTGGCATATGTGCCACGCCTTTCTGACCAAAGTTCTCGCGGTTAACCCCCGCAGAGAACCCACACCTCCCCGCAGAGGCTTCGAGGCTAGACCCGCGGGTCCGCTGACGCGGCCCCACGGAAAGCGTTCGCAAACAAGGAGGGAAGAACGTCCTATCGCAGGTTCCCGCATCCGCGGGAGCCTCATGGCAAACCCGCATGCTCTGGGGGCTACCGTCGGGGACCGCCTCTAGGGGTCCCCTTAAACAACGGGGAATCCTCACTTAATCTCGGTATCAAAACACGCTAAGCCTAGCCATGCGTGTGTAACTAACCATGCAGACACGGCCTACGCCGGGATCCCGACGGCCCACCGAGACGGCCCACGGAGAAGACCCCTCGAGCAGTGCCCCGCCTCGCTCGAGGACGCGCTCCCCTCGGGCGGGCTCCGCCCCGTTCGAGGGGCGCCCTTTCCCTCGAGCGGTCTCGCCCCGCCGAGGGATCGCCCCCTCGAGCGGTGTCTCGACTCGCTCGAGGGTTCGCTCCGCCCCGCCGGGGCCCGCCACGCTCACGGCGCGCCCGCACGCGTGCGCCGGCCCCGTACTTGGGCATTTAACGCCCCGACGCCGGCAGACGGCGCCATCATGCGCCCGGGGCTCACGCCCGTGCCGCCGCGCCAACTCCCCAGGGAGGAGCCCATCCCCGCCACCGTGGGATGGACCGTGCGCACGGCCGGTGTCGGCCCCAAGACACCGTGCGCCCACTACAAGACGGCTAACGCGCCCGACCCTCGAAAAGGGGCCGGCGCACCCCTCGACTCCACTTTCCCCGTGACCCCGCGAGTTAGGTGAGGGGCGCTAGGCCGGTGGGTGGTCATCCCGGCCACCGTGACCCGCGCGGCCGCCGTACCCACGCGTGCGTGCGCACGCCCGACACCGCAGCGCACGCCCGAGCACCGCAAGAACCACCCCGCCGCCGCGGAACACATTGGGAAGGAACGCCGCCCGCCCGCGCCCGTTCCCCGTACCGCCCATCATCGCACCTCCCTCGAAGCCTATCAAAGGACACCACCGCCATCCGCCGCCTTCCTACCCTCGAACCGCCACCGTTCGGCACGGGTAGGCCATCATGGCCGGATCGCAGCCGAAGATCGTCCGACGGCCGCCCACTCTACACCGTAGCGCGACGTGCTCCCTCACGTAGCTAGGTAGCGCGGCGTGCATGTAACCCGTCACCCCCTTGGCCTATAAAAGGGGGAGGCGAGCCCCCACCGCGGGGGGAACAAGTTCGGAGGAACACAAGACACCATGCACTCACTCTCTTATTTTCCCATAACATCTTCAGCCCACTCTCCTGGGGACTTGGAAGCCACGCTTCCTCTCCCGCCTTGCTTGTACTTGCCCCACTACAAGCACCCCGGGCCGAGCAATATAGTGCCACGAGCACGCCCCCGCCGGACGTACGGCCCCCCGCCGGAACCAGGATAAAACCTTGTGTCATTTGTTGCTTAGCATCGACCATTGAGGGATAGACCTAGGCGTTATCTCTCGGTTAGTGTCGGGACCATATTCCGCACCGACACTCATGGGTCCTCATGTATTTATGCACTTTGCCCTTCCATTTGCACTATTTTGACGATGTCATCCTCGCGTCCAAGATGGAGGTTCTCCTTGCATGAAGTCCGGTCTTTTATGCTTCAATCCTTGGGGATGTTCCTTTGTAACACTTTGGTCCTTGCCACCTTTGGGAGTGATTTCATCAAGCTCTTAAACACGAACAAGACTCCTGAATTGCTCCTTTGAACTTGTTGTAACTCCGTCCTTTATGTCCATGTTTTCCTACATAAACATAACACTTCCAAATGCACACACAAAGATGAACTTGTTATATGATTAGTGTGCATAGTGGCGGTTTAGTTCCATAATCAAATTCAAACCAAAGTGTAATGAATATGTTTGGTGTACCAAAATACACCATCAACAATACCCCCCGCAGTAGCCCCCGAGGTGGACTTGGTTTTCTGGGAGAAAGCCGAGTCGCCCTTGACATTATTCAGAAAAAATTACATCTGTACAACCGACTGGGGCATTAGGTATGTGCAAAAAGAGTTGGAAATCCTTTCTATGGGTAGAAACGACGTAGCTCTTGGATGTTCCAAGTGTTGGTGAGGACTTCATCTTGCTCGTTCGCCAGATTGTACGTGCTGGGCTTGAGCACCCCGACGACAACGTAGGGTCCCTCCCATGGTGGTGACAGCTTGTGGCGGCCTTGGTTGTCCTAGCGCAGCCTTATCACTAGGTTGCCCTTGTTGAAGTTTTGGCTCTGTATTTTCTGAGCTTGGTACCGCCTTAGAGCCTGCTGGTATCTCGCCGAATGCATCAAGGCCACGTCACGGGCTTAGTCTATCTGATCCAGCAAGTCTTCGCAAGCTCGCTGGTTTGAACTTTCATCATGGCCCTTGATCTTGGGCAATCCGTATTCCAAGTCTGTGGGGAGAACAACCTCTGCACCATAGACTAGAAAAAATGGCATGAATCCCGTGGCTCTGCTTGGAGTGGTCCTAAGGCTCCAAATGACCGACGACAGCTCTTGAAGCCATTTCCGGCCAGACTTGTTCAGTTTGTCGAAGATCCTGGGCTTGAGGCCCTGTAGAATCAAGCCATTGGCACATTCTACTTGGCCATTGGTCTGTTAATGTGTGACAGCTGCCCAGTCCATGCAGATGTGGTGGTCGTTGCAAAACTCTAGGAACTTTTTGCCGGTAAACTGGGAGCCATTGTCGGTGATAATGGAGTTCGGCACTCCAAAACGGTTTATGATGTCAGTGAAAAATGACACAGCCTGCTCTGCTCTGAGATTAGTGATTGGGTGTGCCTCGATCCATTTGGACAACTTATCCACGGCAACCAGCAGGTGGGTGTAGCCCTCGAGCGCCTTTCGCAAGGGCCCGACGATGTCCAACCTCCACACGGCGAACGACCATGTGACGGGTATGGTCTGCAGGGCGTGAGCTGGGAGATTGGTCTTGCATGCGTAAAATTGGCACCCCTCGCAGGTGCGCACGACCTCGTTGACATCAGCAACCGCGGTGGGCCAATAGAAGCCCTGGCGGAACGCGTTAGCCATGAGGGTGCGCGACACCGCGTGGTGGCCGCACACGCCCGCGTGGATGTCTTGAATGAGTTCCTGGCCGTGGGGGATGGGGATGCACCGCTGTAGGACCCCGGACACGGCGCTCTTGTACAGCTCGTCATCGATCACAGTGAACGACTTATCTTTCCTGGCAATGCGCCTAGCCTCGGTCCGATCCGAGGGGAGTTCCCCTCGATCGATCCAGGTGAGGTACTTGGCCCGCCAATCCTCCGCGTGGGGGCCAACTCTGTTTCCATGGCTTCGGCTTCGTCTGCGTCGTACCCCTCGAGTAGGGAGAGCACGAACGCCTCGTTTGAGGGGTCCTCGTCCATGGGTTCTGCACCTGCTAGACTCGAGGGAGCTCCCGAGGGTTCTTCCTGGTTCGAGGGGGCCGAACTGAGCTCGACGGACGGTATTGTGACGTCTCGCGCAAGAACGTTCGGGGGAACGGTGATTCGCCCCGACGCGATCTTCGCCAGCTCGTCCGCCTCCTCGTTGTACTTGCGGGGGATATGATTGAGCTCAATGCCGTAGAACTTGTCCTCGAGGGCACGCACGACATTGCAATAGGCTTCTATCTTCTCGTCGTGACAGCTCGCATTCTTCATGACCTGATAGATTATGAGCTACGAGTCTCCCCTGACGTCGAGGCGCTTGATGCCGGTCTCAATGGCGATTCTGTGGCCGTAGAGGAGGGCCTCGTACTCTGCCATGTTGTTCGAGGTAGGGAAGTGCAGATGCATGGCGTACCTCATGTGTTCCCCGAGGGGCGAATGAAGAGCAGGCCTGCGCTTGCCAAGGTTTTCATCACCGACCCATCGAAGTAGAGGGTCCAACACTCGGCCTGTATCTACAACGGGGGCAGTTGTGTATCCGTCCACTTGGTGACAAAATCCGTGAAGATTTGGGACTTGATTGCTTTACACGGCGCCTAGGTGAGCGTCTCGCCCATGAGCTCTACGGACCACTTTGTGATCCTGCCTGCAGCGTCCGAGTTGCGGATAATCTCTCTCAACAGGAATGATGAGACCACCGTAACTGGATGGGTCTCGAAGTAGTGCCGCAGCTTGCACCGCGTGAGCACCACTGCGTAGAGCAGCTTCTGGATCTAGGGATATCGCGCCTTGGTCTCGGACTGCACTTCGCTGATATAGTACACCAGCCTTTGGACTAGTAGGGCGTGACCTTCCTCCGTTCGCTCCACGACGATGACCGTGCTGACCACCTGGGTGGTCGCCGCGACGTAGAGGTACAGAGGCTCACCGCCTCGAGGTGACATGAGGATCGACGCGTGTGCGAGCGTCGCCTTGAGCTTGTCAAGCGCGTCTTGGACCTCAACAATCCAGGAGAAGCATCATGCTTTTTCAGGAGTTGGTAGAGGGGTAGACCTTTTTCGTCGAGTCGCGAGATGAAACTGCTCAAGGCGGCCAGGAAGCCCAATACCTTCTGCACCCCCTTTAGGTCTCGAATTGGGCCCATTCGGTCGAGGGCAGAGACCTTCTCGAGGTTGGGCTCGATGCCCTGCTGGGAAATGATGTATCCCAGCAGCATGCCGTGCGACACCCCGAAGACACACTTTTCGGGGTTCAGCTTTACCCTGTTTGCCCGCAGGCAGTCGAATGCGACGAGCAGATCGTTAACCAGGTCGTCCGCCTTCCTGGTTTTGACGACAATGTCATCTATGTACACCTCAACGGTCCGCCCGATGTGATCCCCGAAAACGTGCTGCATACATCGCTGGTACGTAGCGCCCGCGTTTCGAAGGCCAAATGGCATTGTTACATAGCAAAAAATACCGAACGGTGTGATGAAAGAAGTCGCGAGTTGATTAGACTCCTTCATCTTTATTTGGTGGTAGCCCGAATAGGCATCAAGGAAACATAAGAGTTCACACCCCGCGATAGAATCTACAATTTGATCGATTCGTGGGAAAGGAAAAGGAACTTTGGGACATGCTTTATTTAAACCGGTATAATCTACACACATCCTCCACTTCCCATTTTTTTCTTAACTAGTACAGGATTAGATAGCCACATAGGGTGGAAAACTTCCTTGATGAATCCGGCCTCGAGGAGCTTCCGCAGCTCCACTCCGATCTTTCGGTGCCTTTCCTCGTCGAAGTGCCGCAGCCGCTGTTTCACGGCTTTGGAGTGAGGTAAGATGTCAAGGGAGTGCTCGGCGACCTCCCTCGGGATGCCTGGCATGTCCGAGGGGCTCCACGCGAAGATGTCGGCGTTGGTGCGGAGAAAGTCGACGAGCACCACTTCCTATTTCGGGTCGAGGGTGGAACTGACCCTCAACACCTTGCCCTTGGGGGCAGCGGGGTCGAGGGGCACCTCCTTCATTTGTTCGGCGGTTTCGAAACTCCCCGCGTGCTTGGCGGAGGAGTCAGGGCCCTCGTTGGCCAGCTTCTCCATATCCGCGACAAGCATTTCGTCGAGCGCCAGGGCCTCGGCGTGCTCGACGCACTCGACGTTGCAGTCGAATGCGTGCTCGATCGATGAGCCTACGGTGATGACGCCCTTTGGCCCCGACATCTTCATCTCGAGGTAGGTGTAGTTCGGGACTGCCATGAACTTGGCGTAGCACAGACACCCAAGGATGGCGTGGTACACACCCCGAAACCCCACCACCTCAAAGGTGAGGGTCTCTTTGCGGAAGTTGTCTGGCGTGCCGAACCAGACCGGCAGGTTGATCTGCCCGAGGGGCTGGACGCGCTTGCCTAGCGTGACGCCATGGAACAGCGTCGTACTGGGCCGCAGCTGGTCCAACTCGATCCCCATCAGCCGTAGGGTGTGCGTGTAGAGGATGTTGAGGCTGCTGCCGCCGTCCATCAGCACCTTAGAGAACCGCGTGTTGCCGATGACGGGATCGATGACCAACGGGTACTGGCCCGGGTTGGGGATTGTTGACGGATAAAAGACGTATCCCTCTACGATCCGCAAGCGTACAGACCCACACCTTTTTCACCACGGGATTCCCAAGGTTCTTGTCAATTCGCGGTGCAAGGGGATTACAAGCATTCGATCTAGCTTTACACTCTAGCTACTCAAACCCTAACTATGATTAAACTAGAAAACAACTAAACTACACTAGAGAGAATGATTAAGCAATCAAGATAGGAGACACTCGCCCATGGGTCTACGATACTAGATCATGTAATCGCTTAAAGACATGAAAACCAATCTAATCTATCAGGGGTTGTGACCACGGTTTCACCCTTTCCCTCCTCTCGTACTGTCACTACGCGAAGGTCTTCATGACTAGGCCTATGATGGACACGGCGTATTGAATGGATCCAAGGAAGCATTGGAGCTCTACTCCCTTTACGGCATGGTATCTAACCTTAAGCATTAAAGTATATTCAACACAAGATGATAGATAGATAATCCGACAAAGTACGATTACATCTCAAGATCGATTACAACCCATGGACGAATAAGGAGATTACCCCATCAAGGTGCTAGACATAGCACCATTGATCATGGTCACCCTTCCGACGGTGTCTTCCTTCTTCTCCACTTGTGGGTGCTTCCTTCGAGGTGGTTGATCTCCCTCCGGAGATCTCCTTCCTCTCTCTCTAGCTTGTGGATGGCCTCTTGGTGCGAATGGCTCTCTCCCTGCCAAATGGCGGCGCCTCCAGGGTTTTAGGGTTGAAGATCCTTCGGGTGCAAGGAAAGGGGGGCCGAACCGACGCCGAACCGGGCCGAGCCGCGCCGGCCCGGGCCGACCGGCCCAGCCCACCCGGCCCGGTTCGGCCACCCCTTCACTCACGTGGGTCCTCGTGTGATTATGCACTTTGCCCCCTCCACTTGCATGATTTTGACGATGTCATCCTCGCGTCCAAGATGGAGGTTCTCCGCGCATGAAGTTCGGTCTTTTACGCTTCAATCCCCGGGGATGTTCCTTCGTAGCACTTCGGTCGTTGCCACCATTGGAAGTGATTTCATCAAGCTCATGAACACGAACAAGACTCGTAAATGCTCCTTTGAACTTGTTGCGAATCCGTCCTTTATGTCCATGTTTTCCTACATAAACACAACACTTCCAAATGCATGCACATAGATGAACTTGTTATATGATTAGTGTGCCTAGTGGCGGGTTAGTTCCATAATCAAATCAAAACCAAAGTGTAATGAACATGCTTGGTGTACCAAAATACACCGTCATCATCTCCCCCACGCTTAGCTCTTGCTCGTCCTCGAGAAAGTACTCGTAAAAGAACTTCGTCCAAAGTGTTGTAATCGTGTACCGCTAATCCTTCTTCGCAAGTTAGTCAATGTTTTCGTCTTTAATACATAAACATAAAGTAATGATCATCATACATAAACATGGGCGTTTAGAATCTTTACCACGTCAAGATTTGCCCCACAACTCATACTCTTCACTCGAAGCCTTCAATCTCAGCCATGCTTACTTCTTTGCTTCCATCGGAAGGTTTTTATGATTTTTCAAAAATAAAGTTCCTGCAACAAGTGTTAGACAAAAACCTTTCTCCAAGCTCTCTCTAGTCACTCATCTGAGGTGGCTATCCTGACCAAATTTTATAAAACTCTCACCTCCCATAGATCTCTCATATAACATGTAAAGTGGAGCTATATGTAGGGCTAGTGCAATCAACACAAATATTGTCAAACTAAGAACTTCCTAATGATTGTTTACCTTTCAAAGCCAATGATCATGAGAATTAATCCATTTGTAGGGATATCAAGGATGAGAAGATTTAGAATGGTGGACATGTGCAAGGGCAAAAGAAAATTATGACTACGAGGCACCGATGACGTCCTCGTTGTTGGATTGCACATGGTTGGAAAAAGAGTGAAAGTTTCGTCTCTCAACAACGTGACATCCTTCCTTGCACTTTATTTTTTTCTTTTACTTGATTCATCCCTCTCATATCTTTATTGCCACTCCTCTTTTCTCTTTTTCTTCTTTTTTCATTCTCATATTTGTTCTCTTTCTTTACTTTTCTATTATATATTGTTCTTTCTTTATTTCTTTCTTTTCCATACTCATACTTTTCTCTTTATTTTCCCCTCTCTTGACAACTTTTCAAAGCTCTCAACTCCTCTCTTTCTTGCATGCATCTGAAATTTTAAATAAACCATGCTAGAGACGAGACGAAACTTTGAGGGTAGGTTGTGTTCAAGGAATGCGATGTACAAAAGAGATGTATAGGGTTGGGTATGGAATTCGGTGATGTACGGGACTTCCGATGTGAAAGTCACGTTACCGAATGCATGACGAGGCTAGCAACAAAAGATAAGCACAAGAACGCGATCATTGCTTGAAATTAAACCAAGAGAGAAGGATTCTAGCCCAACTCATCATGCTAATCACACTTATGGTGGAGCAAAAAATAAATTTGGCTTTGTATAGGATTTTTTTCTTACTCTCAACTTGGAAAAAGAGGTTTTGCTAACCTTTATTACAAGGGGTTTTAGATAATTTTCAGAATTGAAATCCTCCAACTTTTAGCATTGAACATAGCACAACCAACATGTGAAGCTCAAGATCTAAGTGTGGTATGGGTACTTTTAGTAATAGCAATTCCACTAAGCACCACGGTAAACATTTTTCAAACCACACACTTATGTTCATATATCAAGAATCAAAGATAAACAAATGAGTGAATAAAGATAAGCATCACACAAGACACAATTTAAAGGACTCTTTTTATTTGATTTTCTTTGACTCAACACTAATTTAAGACACTTGCAAAATTTTAAAAACACACTCAAAAACTAAAGACTCTTTAAACTCTAAGACTCTCTCGAAGATTAATCCGAACCTAAACTTGAAGCTCAAAAGCTAAGGCTAGCTAGCTCTCCCCCACGCTAAAAACATACGACGTCCTCGTCGTATCTTACAAAATTCTTAAGGGGAAAACTAAACCTAGTGGTACTTCCCGCAACTATTGCACCACTTGCCTCTCATGTTCCCTACCATGCCAAAAAGTTTGCGCATGTTTCGGTTTAGGAACTTGTAGTCGTCTTCAACTACGCGCTCCAAATCCTCTATACACTACCTCATCGCCTCCATGGCTTGGAAACATTCGTCGACCATTACGTAGAGATCCGAGATGGAGTGACGGCAAGCCGCACAACACATCGGATGCAACCCGAAAGGGTCATATCTCCGCCGTCATCGCCGCCGTCGTCGCCACCACCATTGTCGTCGCCGCCGTCGTCGCCGCCGCCGTTGGGGCCTTCGGGAGTCTTCTCCTTGGGCACCTCATCCCAAATGTAAAGATCGTTATCATCTCTTCCGGCGGCCGCCCACGAGCTCGGGCTACGATCGTCGGAGTAGTCGCTACCCCCATAGTCCTTAGGCTCGGGCGACACCTCCTTGTAGTCCTTCCGCTTCATGCCTTGGATGCGCGCCGACCTTCGAACGGGCGTAGGGACCTTCTCTTCTTCGACGGGGTTGCGAGATGCGATAGCTCTGGTTGGGACACGCCCTCCGCAACGGATGCGGGCGGTCCTCTTGATCTCGACGGGTAGCTTGAGCTCGCATCGCTTCGCCTCCTCCATCGATGGCTCCTTGGCGCCTTGCTTCAACTCTAAGCTCCTCGGGGACACAATGGCTGCTGCGTGGGTGCACAATATTGCTTGATGGGATTGATTCCCGAGCTCCCAATTCGGCCAAATAAATAGTCCGAAGAGGAAAACCCTAGGAGCCTCATTTTCCTTATTCAAACTTCCCTTAAAATTTTCTGACCGAATAAGGAAGTCGAAAAGGAGCAATTCGGACAAAAACCGTGACCAACCGCCGCCAGGACCCACCTGGGTCGGTCGGACTGGGCCGGCCGGCCCACCCTGTCTCGGGGGCCGGGCCGGTCCGGTTTTTTGTGGACCACCCTTTTTCCACTTTCTTAGCCCATTGGAAAAAGTTGGCCCAGTAAATCTTTGTGAGCAACTCCAGAAAATTAAAAGAAAAACTATTTGCAAAAATTCATGCCTTGTTTTTCGTCCTAGGCGGGACGTTCGAGCTCTTCTTCCATGGTGAAGACATCAAATTGGTGAAGGGGACAACATCAGGTTCGTAGTAAACCTTAAGTCGTTGACCATTCACCATAAATTAATTGCCTTTTACATCCATAATGGTTACCGCTCCGTTGGAGAGCACCGAATGCACAACATAAGGTCCGTCCCACTTGCTTTGCAATTTCCCCTTTCCGAAGGTTTTAAACCTCGAATTGTAGAGGAGGACCTTATCTCCTTCTTTAAACTCTTTCTTTTTCAACCTTTTATCATACCACCTTTTGATTCTCTCCTTGTATATGCTTGCATTTTCATATGCTTTCAACCTCATCTCCTCTAGCTCGCTTATTTGGATTATTAGTTTCACCACCGCGGCATCGAGATCAAGGTTTATCTCTTTAATCGCCCAATAGGCTTTATGTTCCAACTCAACCGGAAGGTGGCAAGCCTTTCCATAGAAGAATTGATAAGGGGTCATACATATCGGTGTCTTGAACGTCGTTCGATAAGCCCATAAAGCTCCATCTAATTTCTTTGACCAATCT
The DNA here is from genome assembly GCA_947561735.1 of Cenchrus americanus. NCBI lineage: Eukaryota > Viridiplantae > Streptophyta > Magnoliopsida > Poales > Poaceae > Cenchrus > Cenchrus americanus. Next base: position 59,195,235 of record OX387241.1, read on the forward strand.
TTGCCTCCCTTCTCTATGGTTTTGTTGAGGATGCTTTTTAATTGCCTATTTGACGTTTCCGCTTGTCCGTTGGTTTGTGGGTGATAGGCCATAGAGACAGTATGCTCAATTCCCAACTTGGACAAGCACTTTTAGAAATTCTTCCCGGTGAAGTGAGTTCCTCCATCACTTATCAAGATTCTCGGTGTACCGAAACGAGGAAAAATCACGTTCTTGATCATAGTAATGGACTCCTCCGTGGAAGCTTTACGACATGGCATGGCCTCTACCCACTTGGATACATAATCAACCATGACTAGAATATACTCATATTTGCATGAGTTTTTGAAAGGCCCCATGAAGTCTATACCCCATACATCGAATAAATTGATTTGTAGATTGTATTTCAAGGGCATAGTATTTCTTTGAGAGATGTTTCCGGTTCTTTGGCATTCGAGGCATGATGCAACATATCTTTTAGTATCTTCATGCATCTCCGGCCAATAGAATCCGCTTGACCATACTTTTGCTTGGGTCCTAAAATGGCTATAGTGTCCACCGTACTCCGCCGAGTGGCACTTTCTCAGAATTCTACCCTCTCTTCTCTTGGCACACATCTTCTCATGACTCCATCATTGCCAAGTTTGAAGAGGTATGGCACATCTCAAAAGTACTTCTTACTTTCGGAGATTATCTTCTTTTGGGAGTTTTTATCTAGATGATCAAAAGGCATCTTCCGAATCGCTCGAATGGTATCAATCATCCAAGTGTCTTTATCGAGCACTCGATAGAGGTGGTCATCTCTCATCTTATCTTCTATGGGCTCTTTATCATCATGTCCACGATTCATCCTAGACAAATGATCGGCCACAACATTCTCCACCACCTTTTTATCACGAATTTCAACATCAAATTCTTGGAGAAGAAGGATCCAACGGATCAAATGTGGTTTGGCTTCCTTCTTAGCCAGGAGATACTTGATGGACATGTGATCGGTGTAAACAATGACCTTCAAGTTCACGATGTAAGATCTGAATTTTTCGAAAGCGAACATCACCGCTAGCAACTCCTTTTCCGTAGTGGCATAGTTTAATTGTGCCCCATTAAGAGTTTTGCTAGCGTAGTAAACGGCGTTAACTCGGCCTTCCTTTCTGTCGGTGTTTTAGACCGGCAACCTACTAAGGGGAGTACCCGAAGTAGATGAATGTGGCCTCGCCGAGATCGGTAACTCGAAGGAAGAGACACGTGGCACACAATTTAGACAGGTTCGGGCCGCGAGGTGCGTAATACCCTACGTCCCGTATGCTGCGTGGCTCGGGATTGATTGGTTGACGGTTACAAGATGATGCAATCTGATGCGTATGAGTGAGATGATCTAGAGAGGGGTCCTCGCCTTGCCGTATATAGTCCGGGAAGCGGGGTTACAAGTCGGTTTAGGGAGAGAGTACTAGTAAAGTACGTCTAGGAGTCCTCTATACGGTGCGAGACATGTACGGCTTCCTATTCGAGTACTTCTCCTCCGTAGTCCTTGTGCTTCACGTCAACAGGTGCCGTGCAGCGCAAGTCGAGTAGTCCCAGGGGCCCACCGAGTAGTCGGTCCTGGTACCCACCGAGGCAGTGGGCCTAGGGAGGTCCATACGACAAGCCCCCGAGTACTTTGTAGTCGAGAAGGATAGCTTCGAGTAGTCTTGACGGCCTCAGCGAGTAATGCTCAAGCGTCCCTGAGCGCTACAAGTCAAAGGTCCTCAAGAATAGTTGAAGCATCCCGAGGCTGGAATGTACTCCAGCTGATGTTCAAGCAATCCTGAAGTCTTCTCAAGTAGTCCCAAACGTCCTCGAGTGCTGCTCTTGAAGGACTTCAACAATGCCCGTGTTGTCTTGAAGCCGAAACTGATATGGAAGTGCGATTGCAAAATCACACTCCATATGGAGTAGCCCCCGAGCCTTAGGTTGAGTTGTAGACTCGGGTCGAGGGTCCATCCGAAGTTTTGGCAATAATATCCCGCAAAATCCGGAGAAAAACCAAGGACACGTGGCACGGAGCCCCCGAGCCTTGAGTCAAGTACTTCCTCTCGAATTGAAGAGTCATCTTGTAGAATGTGTCCTGAGTTACTCTTGAGTCTTGTCGCTACCCAGGAAGTTGATTAGAAGTAGCCGAGCCCCCGAGATGAGGCGCGTCGACTAGTAGAAGTTGAAGAGTCAAGCGCCGCCGCTGAGTCAGCCGTCTGCAGACTTATCCATCCGGCCGTTGGAAGAGCCGCTGTTGACTTATAAATAGAAGCCAAAACCCTTAGGGTTTTTCACCCCACGCATTCGCAGCCATTCCCAGCAGATCGTGCCAGGAACCACCGCCCATGCGCACTGCCGCCGTTGAGGGGAGTTTAGATCCAAACGCGCCGCTGTAGGAAACCACCGCCGTAGCCCCGAGCGAATGAGAGTGAAGACACCGTGCACTTGGAGAATGAAGCCCTCGCTGTCGAAGACCTCGAAGGCCGCCGATGGGAAGAAAAGGGCTCGTGAGGAGGCCGCCGGATCTGCTGCGGGGACATCGCCACCGGTGTCTCCGCCGCAACCAAATCCGAATCAAGAGTGGAAGAAATCTAAGGCCAAAATCGAAGATCCGCCGGCGTTTCTCAACAAGTGGATTCTTGCGGGAGAAGGAGGTTGACATGTGGAGAGCCGCGGGGCAGGGGATCCGTACCCCATGGAGAAAAGCCCGGACGAGATCCCTGTGTTCACCCGGTTCGCGGAGCGAGGGCTGTCTCTCCCGGCCAGCGACTTCTTCAAGGGGCTGCTGGGGTACTACGGCATCGAGTACCTCAACCTCAACCCCAACGGTATCTTCCACACCTCAGTCTTCGTACACTTCTGCGAAGCTTTCTTGGGGATCAAGCCCCATTGGGTTCTGTTTCGAAAATTCTTCCAACTGAAGCCCCAGCCCAGCGCCAACAATCCCCGAGTAGTGGGGGAGCCGGGATCCAGATGAGGGAGGACGCCGCGGAGCAGTACCTCTCGTACAAGGTGATTGACTCCAACCAAGATTGGAAGTCGAAGTGGTTCTACATCACGAACCACCACCCGGAGCTGCCGAAGCCGAGCGGAAAGCAGCCGAAGCACCTGCCGTGGTGGAACTCGGAGCCAACAATGCAGGAGGATATCCAGCTACCCGAGCTGCTGGCGAAGATTAAGGCTTTGAGGGAAGCCGGGCTGAGGGCCGAACATGTGGCCTTCAGCTTCATGAAGCGAAGGGTGCAGCCGCTGATGGCCTGCGACACCCTAGGGTACCAGTACACCGGCGACGACGACACATCGCAGATGCCCGGTGATGAAGTAGATGACGACGACATCATCGACTGGCTGGGGAGGATCTTCAAGGATATACCGGCGTACACGCCGTGCCCCGTGCCCGAATACTCCGCCTCGCGCCCGCCAAATGAGGTCAGTAGTCGTACCCATTGTCGAGTACTCATTACGTAGGAGTAGTCGTGCTGACATATTGAGCTTCTTGCAGGATGACTTAGTGAAGTTCGTCTCTGAGCCGACGTCGCCTCCTCAACTTGTCGAGGTCCCGGAAAAAGGGAAGGCCAAGGCCAAGGAGCGGCGTGAGGTTGGTGAAGGAGACAACATAGTAGTCATCGAAGACACGTCTGAGGAGGACGGCGATGAGGAGACGCTTGCGGGGAGCGCTTCCACACGCGGTCGAGATTCGGCCCGCCCGGATTGCCGCATATTCCCCTCATTCAGATCCGCCGACTAGCCTGGAGGCTAGTTTGCCCGCGCCGCCAAGGAGGCCGCGCAACGTGGCTCGCAAGCGCATGGCCAAGAAGTTGAAGGTCACAGAGACCACGTCCTAGGAGGTAAGCCGTCTTGAATAGGGTAGTCGAGTACTTATGTCTCGATGTTGTGTATTGACGATGAAGCTCCATTACTTGCAGGAGATTCCGCCTTCCAACCCCGTAGAGCAGGGGGACGAAGGCAACTGGGATACGGTGGAGGAGCGAGCTGGGGGTAGTCGTAGCCCAGCCCCCATCGTGGAAGAGCTCTTGGCGCAGTTGTCGCGCCAGCCCCCCCGTTGCCGAGGGGGTACCGCACCCGCCGCCGTTGTTGCCGAGGAGGCGGCGGCAGCGAGGCCGAAGAGGAGGCGCCCGCTGAAGCTAGGTTGGTTGATATCGCCAGCATCCTCGGCACCCCAACCATGACGGTAGTCCGGTCGATCCTGTAAGTGCTTATTCTTCCCGAGTAGTACATTAGATTTGGTAGTCGTACTGGGTTGACAACCAGCTTGTGTACCGTACAGGAAATCGACGGACTTGACCTGGGAGGACGATGAACCCGCCACAGCGGTGGCTAGAGAGGCTGAGGAGTCCGCTCCCACTCCTCAGGCAGAATCCGAAGCGCCGGCCGTGGAGGCTACATTGCCTGAGGCCAGCATCATAGCGGGTGAGTACTCTGCTCGAGTATGAGTAACCCTGGAGAGTAGTCGTGGCCGCCCAGTATGTCTGATCCAGTTGTCTTTTTGGTTGCCAGGTTCCGAGGCCGAGGGAAGTGCTATCCCGTTGGCGGTGCCTGTTGAAGATTTGGCACCAGAGACCCAGGGGGCTGCCGAAGGAGCCCCCGAGCCGATGGAGGTGGCGGTTGAAGAGGCCGCCGCGACGGCTGGAGGGGAGCGCGACGACGTGCCGCCAGAACCGGCTCTGGAAGTAGTCGTTCGCTCGCCAGAGATCCAGGACGCAGAGCCAATCCGCTCGGCGCCAATGTCCGGAGCCGCGACGAGTAGTCATGGCGGGATCGAGCTGCTGGCGGATGAACTAGTCGACCCAGTGACAGTAGCTCGTCGCCTGGAGGCGGTGCGCTAGGCCGAGCAATGGATGAAGGTGAGTAGTCGACACCCTTGAGTAGTCAATCCTTTAGTGTTGAGTACCCATTTGACATGTGTTGTCTTGTTGCAGGACGTCGCGGAGAGGTCCCGGCAGAAGTCTGACATGCTTCAAGGGTACGGCGATACGGTGCTCCGGGCCGAGGCCTTAGAAGAATAGCTTGTGAAGGCCCGGAAACATGCCGCTGCGATGCAGTCGAAGCTGGATAGAGCCTTCGCCCAGTATCACAATGACATCCAAGATATGCAGGCGAAGAGTGACGAGCTGGTGCGGAAGAACAAGTCTCTCCGCAACAAGAATAAAGGTACGCCGCTGTAGTGCTGAGTACCCATTGATAGTACCTTGGAAGAGTCTGACCCGCTTTGCCTTGTTCAACTGCAGAGCTTGAGACCCGCGTCGACCAGCTGAAGGCTTCGGGAGACCGACATGAAGAACCTCTTCTACCGGGAGAAGGAGGCCCGCGAGGTACTGGAGTATGATTATAAGCAGCTTGCTTACGAGCGCGACAAGCACATGGAGCTCCGCATTGCGTCGGGATTGTGACCTCGTCAATCGGCTACAAATCTTTGCGAAGCCGAACGAGGATCGCGAGAAGCTGCAGGAGCTCAAGCGAAGGAACTCGAGGAAGCCACACTCCCCATCGCGAGGCTACTGGTGCCTCACCCTGGTGGTCCGAAGATAGCTCCTTTGGTGGACCGGCTGAGGAAAGCCCCCAGCCGCCTGGCGACGTACATCAAGCACTTGGCGAAGTCGATCCCCAACCAGGTTCTAGCCTTCATGAAGTCATACTTCCCAAAGGCTCCTATGGACGTAGTTGCTGGCGGGCTAGCCGCCAACTGCACCGACGAGCAATACACGGAGCTGCTGGAGCAGATGGCGCCCATTGCTGAACAAGTCGCCAAGAAGCTCAATCTCCAGTAGTCCTGTAAAGTTAGCTCGTAGCAGTAGTTGTATATAAACAAAGTTGTAACGAACTTGTTTAAGTATGAATGAAGGAAACTTCCATAGATGAGTACTCGTTATCGCGATCTGTGACTGCGGAGTCCCATCATGGAGTCATCGCGAGTAGTCGTACTCACCGGTAGTCCCGTTGAGGGAAAGAGACAGTAAAGCAATTGATAGGCAATCCAACTTTATTACTGAAGAAGTACACCTGGATGGCCAGGGCCGTTGTTACAGAGTAGTTGCCAGGACCCGGAGGCCGCTTATGGCTAAGTAGTGCTAGGGCGTACTAGCCGCTTACGGCGCAAGAGATCCGTTAGTAGCCGTGTAGGCCGGATCTAAAAGTACATGGTCTCTCAGTAGACCGCTGCTGGAGTCCTTTGTCACTCGTCGCAGCCCAAGATCCGTTAGTAGCCGCGCGGGCTGGATCCTGGAGTGGAGTAGTCCGGAGACTGGTGTCTGGACTCGGAGGCCGCTTACGGCGGAGGGGTCTTTGAGTAGTCGTGTAGACTTGAGCCCCCAGGGTAGTCGTGTAGACTAGGTGTAGAATCGACAGAGTTGGTCGATGTTCCACGAGTTGTTGACGTCTTCGCCTTCAAGCGTCTGGAGGCGGTAGGAGCCCGGTCCGGTCACCTTTGCAACTGTGAAGGGACCTTCCCAGGGTGAGCTGAGCTTGTGTAGTCCTTCGTGTTCTGGATGCGGCGGAGGACAAGATCGCCAACGTTGAAGGAGCGTTCCATGAAGTTGCGATCATGGTAGCGTCGGATACCCTCTAGGTACCTTGCTGTTTGGACGAGGGCGGCACAGCGAGCTTCTTCGAGTTCGTCGATGTCAACTCGTCTGCTGTCTTCGGAGACACCTTCGTCGTATTGCTCCACTGCTGGTGAATCCCACATGACATCAGCAGGGAGGATTGCTTCGGAGCCGTAGACCAGGAAGTATGGAGATTGTCCTATTGGCTTGGAGGGTTGAGTACGTAGCCCACAGAGTGCATTGGGTAATTCCTTGATCCACTTGCCTCCTTTGGTGTTGGCGGCGTCGTGTAGCCGCTTCTTGAGAGCATCGAGCACCATCCCATTGGCGCGGTCGACTTGTCCATTGGCCCGAGGATGGGCGACTGAGACATATCGGACGTCGATCCCGCTGTTCTCGCAGTACTCCCAGAACTGGTGGTTGTTGAAGTTGGAGCCCGGTGTCCGTGATGATGCGGTGGGGTAGTCCATAGCGATGCACGAGTTCATCCGAGAAGTCGAGTACTCTGTCGGCCTTGGGGCATGTAATCGGCTTGACCTCGATCCACTTGGTGAACTTGTCGATGGCCACCAATACTCGACCGAATCCACCGGCGCAGTTGGAAGTGGCCCAATCATGTCGAGCCCCCAGCAGGTGAAAGGCCCGGTTGGTGGTATGGTGACTAGCTTGTAGGCCGGGACTTGTTGTTGCTTGGCGAAGTATTGGCACCCTTGGCACCTTCTGACGAGTTCTTCGGCGTCGCCCGAGCTGTGGGCCAATAGAAAGCCCGTCGGAAGGACTTGCTGACCAGCGTGCGTGAGGACGCGTGGTTGCCGCAGACGCCTTTATGGATCTCCTCCAAGATGCCCTTGCCTTCTTCTCGGGGAACGCACTTCATGAGTACTCCGGAAGATGCGCCCCGCCTGTAGAGCTTGTCTCCAACGAGGACGTAGGACTTGGCACGGCGGATGAGTTGCTCGGCCAAGTTCTTGTCCGAGGGAACCTTCTGCTCGCTGAGGTAGTCGATGAAGGGTTGTCTCCAGTCCACGTCGATCATCATGACCTCCTAGCCAGCTGAGGGATGCGCTGGGTCAGTGGTCGGTGGCGCAAGCTCTGGGATGGATGGCGCGTGAAGCTCATGGACGATGACACCCGCTGGTACTTGAGCGCGTGTAGAACCAAGCTTCGACAGGACGTCCGCTGCGACGTTGTTGTCACGGACGACGTGGTGGAACTCGAGACCGTAGAACTTGTTCTCGAGCTTGCGGACTTCTATGCAGTAAGTGTCCATGTTCTCCTTGTTGTAGTCCCAGGACTTGTTAACTTGGATGATGACCACTGCGGAGTTGTCGGGGACAGCCCTAGGGGTCCCCTTAAACAACGGGGAAATCCTCACTTAAAACCCTCAACGAAACCAAAACACAGCTTGTCTAACCATGCAGGGAACAGCGCACGCTGCAGGGACTCCGACGACCCATCAAGGCAGCCCTCTTAGAGATTCCCTCGAACGAGGCTCGCCTCGCTCGAGGATGCGCGCTCCCCTCGGGCGGGCTCCACCCCGTTCGAGGGGTAGCACTTCCCTCGAGCGGGCTCCGCCTCGCTCGAGGGCTCGCTCCCCCTCGAGCAGGTTCCGCCTCGCTCGAGGGTACGCCCCGCCCCGGCCGGGGGTCCGCCACGCTCGAGGGTGCCCCTCACGCGTGCGCCGGCCCCCGTACACGGGCATTTAACGCCCGACGCCGGCGGGGACGGCGCCATCATGCGCCCGGGGCTCGCGCCCGGTGCCGCCGCACCAACTCCCCGGGGAGGAGCCCATCCCCATCACCGTGGGGAGGGACCGTGCAACGCGGCCGTGTCGGTCCCGTGACGCCGTGCGCCGCTCCAAGACGGCTAACGCGCCGAGCCCTCGAAGGGGGGCCGGATGCACCCTCGATTCACTTTCTTGTGACCCTACGGGGTTGGGGTGGAGGCGCTTGGCCGGTGGAACACCATCCCCGCCACCGTAACAAAGATGGCCGCCATCCCCACGCGTGAGCGCACGCCGGCCCCCGTAGCAACCACTCCAAAGACCGTGAAGCGCGTTGGGAAGGGACGCCGCTCTACCCACTCCCGTACTCCGTACGGGCCAACGTCGCACCTCCCTCGAGCCTATCGGAGGACATCGCCACCATCCGCCGCCCTTCTACCCTCGAACCGCCACCGTTCGGGTTCAAGGTAGGCCATGATGGCCGTATCGCCGCAAGGATCGTCCGGACGGCCGCCCACTCTACAGCATAGCATGTCGCACTTCCCCATGTAGCTAGATAACGCGGCGCGCATGTAATCCGCCTCCCCCTTGATCTATAAAAGGGGGCGAACCCCCCACCGCAGGGGAGACGGACAGAGACATATGTACACGCAGACAGAACACACAACGCACCACGTACTCATTCTCAAGTTCTCCCACGATCTCTTCAACCACTCCTCCGGGGACTTGGAAGCCACGCTTCCTCTCCCGCCTTGCTTGTAGCGGCCCCACTACAGGCACCCCAGGTGCTAAGCAATATAGTGCCTTGAGCACACCACCGCCGGACGTACGACCCCCTCGGCCGGAACCGGGATAAATCCCGTGTCTCTTATTGCTCGGCATCGACCATTGAGGGATAGACCTCGGCGCTATCTACCGGTTAGTGTCGGGACCATATTCCGCACCGACGCTCGCGCCCACCGTGGGGCATCGAGCGCCTAAGGTCGTTCCGTCAACTCCCTCCTTGGTGATCCGCACCGAGTACCGTGCTACACGCTACCGCATGGGTAGCTCGGACCCCTCCCGGCCGGTTCGAAATTCGCTTTGGGGACCCGAACTTTCGAGGCCACGGGGAACGGCTATCTCATGCGCCTCACCAACCGTGAGGAGCTCCACGCGCGGCGCCGAGCCGGGTCGGCCTTGGCCCCCGCGCGCGCGCACCAGCGCGCGGGGCGCCGCGCAGCACGGATGCGCGGGCCCGTCGACGCCACGACGCCGTCGTCGCTCCGGGCGCGTTCGCGCTGTGCGCGGTCCGAGTGACCGGCGAGCCGAGCGCACCTCCACTCGGCGCGGCGCGCCCGCCATCACGACCGCCACCCCGCCCCGGCGGGACAACGCACGGTCTCGGCCGCGCATCCCCATCGGGCCGCGTGGCGCTACGTCGGCCTACAACGCCAACATCAACACCACGATGCGCGAGGGTTCCGCCCCGGCCGCCACGTCTTCGTCGCCGGGGACCCGGCGCTTCGGCCAGGGGACGAGTCGTCCCCGGGTTCCCTCGACGTGTTGCCACCCGCCAACCGCCACGGATACGCGGAGTGGGACTTCTCCGCGTGCCGGACCTGGGCCACGTTCCGGCGTTTTCTCGACGCTACGGACACGGGGTTTGGCCGCTCCGACGACTCCCGGCAAGACGGGAGTTACGATCCCGCGCGGGAGTGCCGCGCCGTCATCACCAACGACCGGCCAATGCCACCGCGCGGTGGGCGCCGAGACGGGGAAGTCACGCCCGCCCCGAGGGGATCGCAACGCGCCTAGCCGCGGGGCCAAGCGCTCCCGCCGGGGCCGACGCCGACGCGCGCCTAGCCCAAGCCCGCGAGCTCGAGGCTAGCCGGCGGAGGAATACCGAACGGCGCGGGCCGCTCCGCGCCTCAATGGCGGGGGGAAGCCTCCGCACGCGGTGAACGCGCACGGGAGCCGGGGCCGACGGAGTCCGCGACCGCATCAACACCGTCCCCAACATCGACAACGCGGATGCGCCCCCGCGGGCGAGCCAAAAGCTCATCGGCCGCCGCCGCGACGCCGCCGCGGGCCATGCCGCACCCTCGACCCCCCGAGGCTCGAGACATGCACCGCGAGGTGCAAACTCTCGTCGAGCAAGCGGCCGTCCGGCCAGGCCGAGAGCTCGACCTCACGCATCCGCCAACGGGGGGGATGCGCGGGACGACGAAGCCGCGCCGGGAGGCGAACCCTCGGTGCACGCAGTGGACCGGGGGCCGGGGGCGACCCGCCGACCAAGGACGCACGCCGACCAAGGAGCGGCTCCTTGACGCACGCAGGGCGCCGGATGGCGACGCTCGCAACGTCATCAACGCCAAGCGCACCGGCCAGGCGGACGCGCGAGCGGCCGAGGGGCTACCACCCACGACGGGGTGGACGCTACGACAGGCCGGCGAGGACCGCTCCCCGAAGCCGAGCCCCCGAGCACCCGGTGTTCGGTCGGGAGATCCGCGCGGCGGCGTTCCCCCAACGCTTCCGCCAACCCTCGACCATCGTCAAATACAACGGGGAGACGGACCCCCGCGTGTGGCTCAACGACTACCGTCCGGCTCCGCCACCGGGCGGGGCCACCGGCCGACGAGGTCATCATCCGCAACTTGCCCCCGCATCTTGGCGACGCGGCCCGCCCGCGGACTCCAACGAGCCGTTCGACATCGCCACCGCCTCGCCTCGGAGAAGAGGCGGTGGGGGGCGATCTTCGACGGCAAGAAGGGCAAGCGCTCGGAGGACGCGCCCGCGGAGGGCGCAAGTCCAAGGAGCCCCACCGCAATGACAAGCGGGGCAAGAAGGGGAAGAAGCCGCGCCGTGAGGCGCGCGAGCAGGGGCGCGACGGCGGCAACGCCGAGGCCCTTGCTGTTGACCCGGCTCGACGGGGCCCTCGACCGGCCCCTCGAGGCCCGGGGTGTTCGACGACATGCTGAAAAAGCCATGTCCTTACCACAAGACCCCAGTGAACCACACCCTTGAGCAGTGCGATATGCTCAAGAAGTTCTATGGCCGTGCCGCCGCGAAGGAGGCAGAGGCCAAGAAAGACGGAGGCGATGGCGACGCGGGCGGCTTCCCCCGCCGTCGAAAATGTGTTCCTCATCTTTGGGGGGCCAACCGTCGACATGTCGACCCGCAAGCGCAAGAAGGAGCGGCACGAGGTCCTCGCCGCGGAGAGGGCGCCTCCGTCCTTCCTCAATTGGTCGGAGGATGCCATCACATTCAGCCGGGAAGACCACCCAAACCGCGTCCCCAACCCGGCCGTACCCGCTGGTGGTCGACCCCATCATCGGGAACGCCCGGTTCTCGAAAGTCCTCATGGACGGAGGGCGGCAGCCCTCAACATCCTCTACGCGCATACTTTGCGCCTGATGGGGATCGGGTTGGATCGGCGCGGCCCGAAGCACGAAGCCGTTTCACGGCATCGCGCCGGCAAGCGGTGTCCGGCCCCTCGGGCGCATCGACTCCGCAGTATGGTTTGGCACCCCAAAGAACTTCCGCAAGGAGACCCTCACCTTCGAGGTGGTGGGGTTCAAGGGGGCTTACCACGCTATACTTGGGCGACCCTGTTACGCCAAATTCATGGAGGTCCCCAATTACACCTACCTGAAGATGAAGATGTCGGGGCCAAACGGCATCATCACCGTTGGCTCGTCGATCGAGCACGCATTCGACTGGGACATCGAGTGCGTAGAACACGCAGAGGCACTGGCGCTGGATGAAGCGCTGGTGAACACGCTGGAGAAAATGGTCAACGAAGACCTCAACTCCGCCGCCAAGCACGCCGGCACCTTCGAGGGCGGCGGAGCGGCACCAAGGGGGTCCCCTCGACCCTTCGGCCCCCGAGGGCAAGGCGTTGAGGGTCGGCTCCACCCTCGACCCCAAATAGGAAGTGGTGCTCGTCGACTTTCTCCGCGCCAACACCGACATCTTCGTGTGGAGCCCCCTCGGATATGCCGTGCATCCCGAGGGAAGTCGCCGAGCACTCCCTTGATATCCCGCCAAACGCCCGCGCCGTGCGGCAACGGCTCCGCCGCTTCGACGAGGAGCGGCGACGGCAACTGAGCGGAGCCGCGGAAGCTTCTCGAGACCGGATTCATCAAGGAGGTGTTCCACCCAACGTGGCTAGCAAACCCCATGCTTGTAAAGAAAAAGAATGGGAAGTGGCGGATGTGTATAGACTACGGTAGTCTTAATAAAGCATGTCCTAAAGTTCCTTTTCCTTTGCCACGCATTGATCAGATCGTTGATTCAACGACCGGGTGTGAATTGCTTTTGCTTCCTTGATGCCTACTCCGGGTACCATCAAATAAAGATGAAGGAGTCCGACCAGCTCGCGACTTCGTTCATCACATCGTTCGGGACATACTGCTACGTCACGATGCCGTTTGGCCTCAGAAACGCGGGTGCAACATACCAGCGTTGCATGCAGCACATTTTTGGGGATCACATCGGGCGAACGGTCGAAGCATACGTGGACGACATCGTCGTAAAGACCGAGAAGGCGGACGACCCGGTTGGCGACCTTGGCGTCGCGTTCAACCGCCTACGTGCCAATGGGGTCAAATTAAACCCCGAAAAATGCGTCTTTGGAGTGCCGCGAGGCATGCTCCCGGGATACATTGTCTCCCGGGCGGGGAATCGAGGCCAACCCCGAAAGGTTGCGGCCCTCGAACGGATGGGTCCGATCCGGGACCTCAAAGGGGTGCGAAGGTGTTGGGGTGCCTCGCCGCCTTGAGCCGCTTCATCTCGCGGCTCGGTGAGAAGGGCCCCGCCCTCTACCGCCTACTCAAGAAGCACGAGCGCTTCTCCCGGACCACCAAGGCCCGGGACGCGCTCGACAAGCCGAAGGCGTCCCTAGCGCACACCCCCCGATCCTCACGCCGCCGCAAGACGGCGAACCCCCGCAGGCTCTACGTGGCCGCAACCACCCGGGTGGTCGCCGCCGTAATCGTCGTGGAGCGCATGGAGGAAGGGCATGCCTTGCTCGTGCGGCGGCCGATCTACTACATCGGCCGAGGTCCCGTCGGACACGAAGGCGCGCTACCCCCGTGTCCGAAGTTGCCGTACGCGGTGGTTCTTGCGCGGCGCAAACTCCGCCACTACTTCGAGGCCCACCCCCGTCATGGTGGTTTCCTCCTTCCCACGGGAGAGATCATCCGCAACCTCGACGCCGCGGGCGAGGATCGCCAAGTGGTCCGTAGAGCCGATGGGCGAGACGCTCGCCTACGCCCCGCGCAAGGCCGTCAAGTCCCAAATCTTGGTGGATTTCGTCGCCGAATGGACGGACACGCGCCTACCGCCGCCGCAAATCCAAGCGGAGTGTTGGACTCCGTTCTTCGACGGCTCGGTAATGAAAATGGGGGCGGGCGCGGGCCTGCTCTTCGTGTCTCCCCTCGGGGAGCACATGCCGTACGCGGTGCGACTCCACTTCCCCGCGTCTAACAATATGGCCGAATACGAGGCCCTCCTCTCGCGGCCTCAAAATCGCCATTGAGTTAGGCGTCAAGCGCCTCGACGTGCGGGGGGGGACTCGCAACTCGTGATCGATCAAGTCATGAAGAACGCAAGCTGCCACGACGACAAGATGGAGGCCTACTGCAAAGCCGTGCGAGCCCTCGAGGACAAGTTCTACGGCATCGAGCTTAACCATGTGCCCCGCCGGTACAACGAGGAGGCGGACGAGCTCGCCAAGATCGCGTCCGGGCGGATCACAGTCCCCCCAAACGTTTTCGCGCGCGACGTCGCTCAACCCTCGGTCGTCTTCGAGCCCTACCCCTCGAGTCACAGCGAACCCTCGGGGGCTCCCTCGAATCCAGCGGGTACGGAACCCATGGACGAGGACCCCTCGAACGAGGCGTACGTGCTCTCCCTTCTCGAGGGGTACGGCTCCCACGAGGCCGACGTAATGGACATCGAGCCGGCTCCTGTCCAAGCGGACTGGCGGGAAAAATACATCGCCTGGATCGCTCGAGGGGAACTCCCCGCGGACCGGGCCGCGGCCAGGCGCATCGCCAGGATGGCTAAATCTTTTGCCCTCGTCGACGGCGAGCTGTACAAGCGCGCGCCTCCGCATCCTACGGCCGGTGCATGCCCATTCCCGAGGGGCTCGAGCTCCTGCGGGACATCCACGCGGGGATCTGTGGTCACCACGCCGCGCCCCGCACCCTCGTCGGCAACGCGTTCCGCCAGGGCTTTTACTGGCCCACCGCGGCCGCGGACGCCACGAGATCGTGCGCACTTGCGAAGGGTGCCAGTTCTACGCCCGCAAGTCCAACTTGCCCGCCCATGCCCTACAGACCGTCCCCGTAACGTGGCCGTTTGTCGTGTGGGGGCTGGACATCGTCGGGCCCCTGCGGAAGGCGCCCGGGGGCTTCACCCACTTGTTGGTCGCGATCGACAAGTTTTCCAAGTGGGTGGAGGTGCGCCCCATCACGAATCTAAGGGCAGAGCAGGCGGTAACATTCTTCACCGACATCGTCTACCGCTTTGGAGTGCCAAACTCCATCATCACCGACAATGGGTCCCAGTTCACGGGCAAGAAGTTCTTGGAGTTCTGCGACAAGTTCCACATCCGTGTGGATTGGGCAGCTGTGGCGCACCCACAGACCAACGGCCAAGTAGAACGTGCCAATGGCATGATCTTACAAGGCCTAAAGCCCAGAATTTTCGACCAGCTGAACAAATCTGGGCGAAAATGGCTCCAAGAATTACCAGCGGTTGTGTGGAGCCTAAGGACCACCCCGAGCAGAGCCACTGGGTTCACCCCGTTTTTCCTAGTCCACGGCGCGGAGGCCGTCCTCCCCACGGACTTAGAATACGGTTCGCCCAGGATTCGTGGCTATGACGAGGATGCCAGCCAGCGAGCCCGCGAGGACTCGTTGGATCAGCTGGACGAGGCACGCCTCGTGGCCCTGATGCATTCCGCGAGGTACCAGCAGTCCCTCAGACGCTATCAAGCACGCAGGATACGCCGGCGGGATTTCAGCGAAGGGGATCTGGTCCTAAGGCTACGTCAAGACAACCGAGGGAGCCACAAGCTATCGCCCCCATGGGAGGGACCCTATGTCGTGGTGAAGGTACTCAAGCCCGGCACGTACAAGCTGGCCAACGAGGACGGTGAAGAGCTCACCAATGCTTGGAACATCCAACAGCTACGTCGTTTCTACCCCTAGCTAGGATTCCCAAGCATTTTTTCTGTTGTAAAAATCACACGGCCAACGCCCCAGTTGGTGGCAACTATGTAAACGCCTCAAGTCTAATAGAAAGGGCAACTCGGCTTTCCCCTGAAACCCAAGTTACCCTCGGGGGCTACTGCGCCCCCCCCCCCAAAATGCTCCCATTTTTTCGCGCAAAAACGAAACAACTCACGCGCGCTAAGTTTGTTTTCTACTTCGACTACGAGCAACGATTCGAACAGGGCGCAGGCGGCCTAGCGGAAGGAGCGTGCGAGCCGAGATAGCCTACGCCGCGTGGATATGTCCCTTCTCTCTCGCCTCCAACCCAAGCAGGCCCCCCGCGAAAATCGAACTCCCTAACTAGAATCTACTCGGGAAGGAGAAACAAAAGCGTGATAAACAAATGACTTCATTACGAGCAAATGTTTATGTCCAAGAACAACTTGTTCATTTACAAAAGGCCACGAGGCCAGAGTACTGATACACATCAAAACGGGCCTAGCGCCCAACTGCTTTCAGGAGGGAGGAGCGGCAGCGTCAGCGGCGTCCGGGAAGAGGAACTCCTCGAAGGCTTCGGCGAGCGACCCGGCGGCGTCGGCGGCGAGCGCGTCCACACGCTCCATCGCTACCTCGTCCTCGACGCCCTCGGGAACGATGTAGCCCTCCGCCAGCGCCTCGAAGTTAACCTCGTAGTGGGACCGCACCACTCCGAGGGCCTTCTGGACGCCCAGATGCAGCGCCCGGCGCATCCGCTCGGTGACATGGCCGCCAAGGGCACGCGAGCGGCCGGCCGGGAGCCGCCGGCCGTGCCTCGCCCTCCTCCACGGCGCGGCGGGTCTCGAGGGCCGCGCCACGCAGCCCCGCAGCCCCGGCTCGGAGGAGTTGTAGGAAGCTCGCGCCGCCTTGGCCCGCTCGGCACCGCGTGCCCCGGGGAGGTGCGCAAGCACGGAATCGCCAAGACAAGAAAGAAATCGAAAGGGGAATGCGAGCCCTCTAACGGGAAAAACCAACAAGGCAAGAGTCAAACGGGGCTCACCTTCGACCCGTTTCCTCTCCATCTCGAGAGCACGGCGCTCGGCCTCGACCGTCGGCTCGAGGCGCTGGCGCCCTCGCTCGCTCCCCGGAGGGCCATCTCCTGGTTTGCGCTCGCAATGCTGAGCACAATGAGCTCGCCCTCGGTCTTGGAGAGCTTGTCGTCCCGCTCCACCAAGGACTTCAGCGCCGCCTCGCGAGCGACGCGCTCTTGTTCCAGCGCCGTCCGGGCGTCGACGAGGGCGGCCTTGCTCCTCCGCCGGAGCCGCCCCCCGGCCCCTTGGCGGGCGGTGCGCTCCTCGCAAGAGCCGCTCCTCGGCCAACGACGAGCGCCGCGGCCTTGGCGTCGAGGGCGGCCTTCGTGTCGTCGGCCTCCTTGGCCCGCCGCTCCGCCCCGCGCGCCCGCTCCTCGGCCCGCACCGCCGCACCTCGCGCCCCTCAAGCGACGAGCGAAGCTCCCGGTTCTCGCCGCGGACGTTAGCCACCTCCGCCTCCCAATTGGTGGCCAACGTCCGCATCTTCTCCAAGTCCGAGCGCGCCGCCGCGGCGCCTCATCACGATCGATGAGGGCCGCGCGACCCGCTCGAGGCTCGAGCGGTGCGCCGAGTCCCCGCTCGAGCTCTCGGGGAGTTCGTCGCGCCGGGCCATGGCCCCGACGCCGGCCCACCGTCCGAGGACCGGAGGGCGTCAGCAAGCGCGTCGAAAGCGCTGCACCGCTCTCGGAGCTGGTGGACCTCGGTGTTCACCTGGTCGAAGGCGTCGTATTTATCATGGGCACGGCGCTCGAGCTCCTGGCACCCAGACATCAAAATCCGTAAGCGCTACGGGACAGAGGCAGCACACAAAAGCGAGAGATGGAAGAAAACGAGCGACGACGCCCTACCTGGAAGACGCGCCATGCGGGGCCGCCATGGACCTGCAACGCCTCGTTCGGGCCGCGCGGCTGAGCGTGGCGCCGTGGCCTCGAGCTCGCCCCCGCAGCTCTGCTCCCCGGGGGCGTCGGCAAACGCCGGGGGATCGTCAACGGCCCCCCTCCACCGGGCGGGGTGGCCGGCGCGGAGGACGAGACCTCGGCACCGCGTCCTCGCCCCCCGCCACCATGTGCCCCTCGTGCCGCCCTCACGAGGGCCCCCTCCGGGGCTCGGGGGGGAGCGTGTGGGGAGGCTAACCCACCGATCCCACCCGGCGGCGGCGCCACGGCCATCACCTCCGGCCCGCGCCTCGCGACCACGGGGCGCCGCCGCGGGTTGCACCCCGCTCCGCCTCCTCTACGGGGCCGGCGCCGCGACCGCGCCTCCACGACGCGGCCTGCGCGGGCCGCGCCTCCGCCACGACCGCCGCCGCGACCGCGCGCCCCGCAACGGCCGGCGCCGGTCGTTCCTCGGGACCGCCGGGCCGCGCCGCGGCGGAGCGATCCGCCGGCCGAGGCCTCGGGGCCCCGCCCACACCCCCGCGAGCTCTCGCCCGCCGCCGCCGTGCTTGCCCCCGCCCGTGCCGCCCTTGACGAGCGCCGCCGGTGGGGATGGACGCGTCCGTCCCTCGGCACCTTGGCCGGTGCAAGGGGAGGCACGGGCGGCACCACCCGCGCGAGAGCACAAACGAGAGGATTAGAACGCCCGATCGCCAAGAAATCAAACCAAAGTAAAGGATCGAGCCCCTTACCTCGAGGAGGAAAAGGCGCGCTTCCTTTTCCTCGAAGCCTCGGCGGATGAGGCGGCGCGCGGCCGCACGCCCGCCGCCGCGCCTCCGACGGCGCGCGCGCGCGCGCGGCCCCGCCCCGCGCGCGAGCGCGCTCGCCGCACGCGCCCCGAGGTGCGCGGCCGGCCGCCGCCCGGCGACGGCGCCGTTGCGCCCGCCCCAGGCGATGCCGCCCTTGCCGCCGGAGCCGGCTCCGGCGACGGGGGCGAGGGCTCCCACCTATCAGAGGGGCCTCCCCCCTCAGCCTCTTCCTCTTCGTCATCCCCCGAGGACGAGTACTCCTCAGTCCCCGGGGAGGAGAGCCCCAGCTCTTCGCGCCGCCGGTACTCCGCGTTCCGCCGCTCACGGCACTCGTTGTGCCGCCTCGCGCGCTCCCTCTCGCGTGCCGCCCGCTCCTGTTCCCGCTGCTGCGCCGCCCGGCCAAGCGCGCGGGAGTCGGGGGTGGGCGGAACGGACTTGGAGGCGGTGAAGCTCACCAGCTGCATACAGGAACACCAAGGACGCGTTAGGTTGCAGAAGCAACACCAAGAACTAAAACAAAATCAAGAATCACACTCACCAATGGGCCGGTGGGGAGCATCTCGAGGTCCCACGGGGTCCAGTCCGGACGCATCGGCATCCGGGTGTCCACGGCGCTCCGCGCCCGGGTGAGCGCGTACGCCCGCCCGAGGGGGGTCGGGGAGCATCCGCGACCTCGCCGGATCGACGGGGTTGGCCGCCTCCGTCATCTCGAAGATGCGGAGCGGCCTCTCCATCGAGGCACGATCCGCCGGTGATGGAGGAAGGCGAGGACGCCCAATGCGGTCGGCCCCTCGCGCCGCCGGGCTCTTCGGGGTGGCCGGTGACCGAGTCCTGCCGCCTCCGGTGCTGGGCCGTGGACACCCCGTAGCCCCAAGAGCTGGGCTTCTCCTTGAACACCCGACCGGTGTACGGGGGGAGGCCGGGCTCGGCGTTGCGCAAGTAGAACCATCCCCGCTCCCAGCCGGCGTTGTTCGTCGTCATGGTGCAGGGGATGTAGTCGTCCTTGAATTGCCCCCGCAGGGCAAGCGACATCCCGCCGGCGCGCACCGCGCGGCGGGTCCTCGGCTCCGTCGTGGGCTGCGTGAAGAGCTCCACGCGGAAGAGGTGTACCCAGAGCTCCCAGTTGACTGGGATCCCCAGGTACCCCTCGCGGACGCCCACGAACGTGGCCGCTCGCGAGATCGCGTTGGGCGCGAAGTTGTGCGGCTCCACGCAATAGTAGTAGCACGGCGCCGGCATGAAGCGGCTCGCCGGCGCGTTGAAGCCCCGCTCGTGGAAGCGGACGAAGGCGACCACGTAGCCTTCGGCGGGTTGGGCGCGCGGTCCGCCGCCGGCGGCACTATCCACTCCGCCGGGCGGCCATCCTCGTTCGCCGACGGCACCGGCCGGCGACGACCAGCTCGCCAAGGGCCAGCGGAGTCACCGTCGACCGCTCCCAAGCGTACGGGTCAAGGATCGTGAGAGGCGGAAGCGGTGCCATGAGAAGGAAGCAAAGGAATGCGAGAGCGGAGGACAAGAAACGGAAGAAAAGCTCTAATGGCGACACCGCACGGTGGCAAAGGCGAGACGAAGACGAAGGCGCAGGGGGCTGAAATGGCGAAGCGCGAAGGTAAAAAACCGCCGTCTCCCCTTCCCCTCAGATTTATAAGCCGTGGGCGAGCTCTTCGGAGCGGATGTCCCGCGCGCATTACTCGCGGGGAATCTTCTCTTCACGCCGACGAACGGGCCCCACCACGACCGCGCCGGCCACATCACCGCGGACGGGCCATCATCGCGGCGAAGACTAGCGAGGGACCGAGGCAAGCGGTCACATCCGCCCGCCACGCCGCCCACTACGCGCGCGCGCGCGCCGCAACGCCTAAAAGGCGCGCTCGCGTTGCGGGCAGCCGCGCCTCGACCGTAAGGCATTTAATGACCCGCTCCCTTGCCAAGCAAGGAGAGCCCTCGAGCGGGGCGAACCCCCGACTCGAGACAAAGATAGCCCTCGAAGGTACATCGGCGTGAGAAGGTCGCCGGGGCCTCGCTTGAAGTAAAGCGGTACCACGGGCACCCATGCCACGCAAAACCCTCGAGCGGCATGAGCCCTTGGCTCAAGACGATTTCGGCCCTCGAAGGGACATCGGCGCGAGAAGGCCGCCCGGGCCTCGCTTGAAGTAAAGCGGGCGCCGCGGGTACCCAAGCCGCGCAAAATCCTCGAGCGGCGCGAGCCCCTGGCTCGAAACGATATCAACTCTCTAAAAAAGGGGCACGTGCGTGAGAAGGTCGCCCGCACCCGCTTGAAGTAAAGCGGGGCACCGCGAGCACCCATGCCACGCCGTGCCGCCAACCGGCGCCTCGGGGCCGGCTCGCCCGGACCCCCTCGACGGCCGCAAACGCAAAAGACGGGGGCCGCCCAAGCGCCGCCCCGCATGGCCCTACTGATCAGAGGTTCGAAGCCCGACCCTCGACGGGTTCGAACGGGCGCCTCGGATCGCGAGTCGGGGACGACGAAGGCACGCGCATTCGAGCCGTTTCCTCGAGCCCGTCGGCTCGAGGGTGCCCCACATGTCGTGTTTGAGAGCCCGGCAAGGGCGGCTAGCGGGGGATCCCACCGAGGGAGAGCTTCCTCGCCCTCGGTCCCTATCGAACGGGACCGAGCCCCACCTAGCAAACCCACCCAAGCGCTTCCATGGACGTGTCTCCGACCACGCAGCCCCTACCCTTATCGAACGGGGCATGGGCGTCCACTCGAATCACCCACTAGCGACTCAAAGAGGAATCCGCAATTCGCGACCCGCTCGATGGGGGTTGCGGAAACCTCACCCTCCGTCCCGCGGAGGGACGGCGAGGGCGCGTTAAGAAACAAGTCGTAAAGCTCTACCCGATCGCCTCGAACGGGCCCGTGCTCGGGGGGCTTAACGCACGACTACACCTCCTTGGCCCGCACCCGCCGGGAGACGCCGCCGGCGGCCGCGTGCGCCACCGAAGCCGGCCGAGACACCGCCGATGCCTTGGGTTGAAACATGTACCACGCCGTCCGACCGTTCTCGCGGTTAACCCCTCGCAGAGCACCCACACTCCCCGCAGGCATCGGGGCTAGACCCGCGGGTCCGCCGACGCGGCCCCACGGAAAGCATTCGCAAAACAAGGAGGGAAGAATGTCCTATCGTAGGTTCTAGCATCCGCGGGAGCCTCAATGGCAAACCCGCGGATGCTCGGGGGCACTGTCGGGGACGCCCTAGGGGTCCCCTTAAACAACGGGGAAATCCTCACCTAAAACCCGCAACGAAACCAAAACACAACCTTGTCTAACCATGCAGGGAACGGCCCCCACGCCGCGGGGACTCCGACGACCCATCAAGGCGGCCCTCTTAGAGATCCCCTCGAACAGGCTCCGCCTCGCTCGAGGATGCGCGCTCCCCTCGGGCGGGCTCCGCCCCGTTCGAGGGGTAGCACTTCCCTCAAGCGGGCTCCGCCTCGCTCGAGGGCTCGCTCCCCCTCGAGCTGGTTCCGCCTCGCTCGAGGGTACGCCCCGCCCCCGGCCGGGTCCGCCACGCTCGAGGGTGCCCCTCACGCGTGCGCCGCCCCCGTACACGGGCATTTAACGCCCCGATGCGGCGGGATGGCGCCATCATGCGCCCGGGGCTCGCGCCCCGTGCCGCCGCACCAACTCCCCCGGGAGGAGCCCATCCCATCACTGTGGGGAGGGACTGTGCAACGCGGCCGGTGTCAGTCCCGTGACGCCGTGCGCCCGCTCCCAAGACGGCTAACGCGCCGAGCCCTCGAAGGGGGGCCGATGCACCCTCGATTCACTTTCTTGTGACCCTACGGGGTTAGGTGGAGGCGCTAGGCCGGTGGAACACCATCCCCGCCATCGTAACAGCGTGGCCGCCATCCCCGCGCGTGCGTGCGCACGCCGTGCCCCGTAGCAACCACCGCACGACCGTGAAGCGCGTTGGGAAGGGACGCCGCTCTACCCACTCCCGTACTCCGTACGGGCCAACGTCGCACCTCCCTCGAGCCTATCGTAGGACATCTCCACCATCCGCCGCCCTTCTACCCTCGAACCGCCACCGTTCGGGTACAAGGTAGGCCATGATGGCCGCATCGCCGCAAGGATCGTCCGGACGGCCGCCCACTCTACAAAGCATAGCACGTCGCACTTCCCCACGTAGCTAGATAGCACGGCGTGCATGTAATCCGCCTCCTCCTTGATCTATAAAAGGGGGGCGAACCCCCCGGCCGCAGGGGGAGACGGACAGAGACATATGTACACGCGACACGGGAACACACAACGCACCACGTACTCATTCTCCGGTTCTCCCACGATCTCTTCAACCACTCCTCCGGGGACTTGGAAGCCACGCTTCCTCTCCCGCCTTGCTTGTAGCAGCCCTACTACGAGCACCCCCGTGCCGAGCAATATAGTGCCTTGAGCACACCACCGCCGGACGTACGGCCCCCTCGGCGGAACCGGGATAAATCCCGTGTCTCTTATTTCTCGGCATCGGCCATTGAGGGATAGACCTCGGCGCTATCTACCGGTTAGTGTCGGGACCATATTCCGCACCGACAGAGTCACCGTAGACTAGTGGCCGCTTGATGCCCGGTGAAGCCGCGAGGCGGAGCCCGTGTAGCGCAGCTTCGTACTCGGCTTCGTTGTTTGAGACCTTCCAGAAGATCTATAGGACGTACTTGAGTTGTTCGCCCGTTGGAGAGATCAAGAGTACTCCCGCACCTCGCGCCCTCGAGGTTGAGTGAGCCGTCAAAGTACATCACCCAATGCTCGGACGCTCGCTTGGAGTAGGTAGGCGATTCTCCCGCCACTCCGACATGAAGTCGACTAGTGCTCGCGACTTGATGATCGTGCGTGGCTTGAAGTCGATGTTGAGGGTGCCGAGTTCGATCGCTCACTTGGAGATTCTTCCGGTAGCATCTTGGTTCCGCAGATGTCGCCGAGCGGGTAGTCGGTGACGACGGAGATCGAGTACACCCGGAAGTAATGTTGTAGCTTCGCGAGGTGATGAGCACCGCATACGAAGCTTCGTACGGCCGATAGCGTGCCTTGGATTCGACGGAGAGCTCACCGACGAAGTAGACCGGTCGCCGGGACCGGGTAGGCGTGGCCATCTTCCCGCCGCTCGACGACGATGGCAAGATCGACCACGTGAGTAGTCGCAGCGAGGTAGAGCAGTAGTTGCTCGCCTTTGCGAGGAGCCGTGAGGACTAGTGGCTTCGATAGAAAGTCCTTGAGCTGAGCAAGGGCTTGGTCCGCCTCTGGAGTCCACACGAACTTCTCTTGATGCTTGAGTAGTTTGAAGAAGGGGAGCCCCCGTTCTCCAAGCTTTGAGATGAATCTGTTCAGAGCCGCCATGCACCCAGTCAGCTTCTGTACGTCTTTGATGCACGTGGGAGCTTTCATGCTGGTGATGGCGGAGATCTTCTCGGGATTGGCTTCGATGTCGCGATGGCTGACGATGAAGCCGAGTAGTTTGCCCGACGGTACGCCGAAGACGCACTTGTTCGGGTTGAGCTTCCGACTGTACTCGCGCGGGAGATGCGAAAGTCTCTTCAAGATCGTCGATGAGCGTGCTGGAGTTTCTGGTCTTGACGACCACGTCATCCACGTAGGCTTCGACGTTCTTGTTGAGTTGCCTCTTGAAGCAGGCCTGGATAGCTCGTTGGTATGTGGCGCCGGCGTTCTTCAACCCGAAGGACATGGTCGTGTAGCAGTATGCGCCAAACGGGGTGATGAACGCGGTCTTCTCCTGGTCTTCTTCCTTGATCGCGATCTGGTGGTACCCGGAGTAGCAGTCGAGGAAGCAGAGCAGGTCGCAGCCCGCCGTGGAGTCGATGACTTGGTCAATCCGCGGCAACCCGAAGGGGTCCTTAGGGCAAGTGCTTGTTGAGGTCGGTGTAGTCGACGCACATCCTCCACTCATTCGAGTTCTTCTTGCGGACGAGGACGGGGTTGACGAGCCACTCGAGATAGAAGACTTCTTTGATGAAGCTAGCCGCGAGTAGTTTGGCGAGTTCCTTCTTGATGGCATCCCGTCCGTCGTCGACGAAGCGGCGGAGGTGTTCTCGTTTCGGGGTAGCTTTAGGGTCGACGTTGAGGGAATGCTCGATCAACTCCCTGGGCACCCCTGGCATGTCCGCTGGTTTCCACGCGAATATGTCACGGTTAGCCCGAAGGAAGTTGATGAGTGCGTCTTCCTATTTGGGGTCAAGGCCCGCCCCGATGGTGGTGGTCTGTCGTTGTCGCTCGTCCCAAGGTCAATTGTCTTGACCGAACTTCCTCAGGTGGCTGAGGCTTGTTAGCTTTATCCAACTTCTCTCGGGATGTCGAGTTCACTTGGGGCAAGCTTCTTCGACGCGAAGTGTAGATCTCCATCATTGCATTGGGTACTTGATTTGTGGAAGCGATCTCCACAGCTTCCGTGTCGCAGTCGTGCGATATCTTCAAGTCCCCATGCAGCGAGAGTACACCCGCCGGACTCGGCATCTTGAGTACCAACTAGGTGTAGTGGGGTACCGGCATGAACTTGGCGATAGCCTGGCCCGCCGAGGATGGCATGGTAGGACGTCTCGAAGTCTGCGACTTCGAACTTGATGTACTCGGTACGATAGTTGTCTCGAGATTCCCCGAAGGTAACTGGCAGGACCACTGAGCCCAGTGGGATAGTCGCGTTCCTGGGGACGGTGCCATAGAAGGGCGAGGTGCTCTTGGTGAGCATGTGGGTGATGTCGAGCTTCATCTTCTTCAAGGTCTTGGTGAAAAGGACGTTGATCCCGCTTCCACCGTGATGAGGACCTTGTTGAGCTTGGAGCCCGCGACCACCGGCTTCGGGACGAGTGGGAACCGCCCTGGTTCGGAGAAGCTAGTCCATTGATCCACGCGAGAGAAGGTAATGGGTACATCTGACCATCTGAGAGAGGTCGGGACCGCTGGTTCAATGCTCATGACTTCTCGACGGGTAGCCTTTTGGACCCGTCTGCTGGGTAGTCCGCCGAAGACGACGTTCACCGTCTTGTCGGGTTCCTGGAAGTCGTCGTTGCCTTCGTCGGTATTCTTCTTGCCTTTCTTATCATGAGGGTGCCGTGGCTCTGGAGTATCCTTGAGTGCTCGCCCGAGTTGGTAGCACTGCTCGGTGGTGTGGTTGCCGTCCGGATGCCACGGGCACTTCTCCTTCGGCAAGTCTTGGAAGCCGCCGGAGGTCTTCTTTGAGTTCTCCTTCTCGGGGCGCCGGGACGGCCGCGACAGGTGTTGTCCGGCTTGCGCTTGCGATTGGGACCCGAGTAGTTGTTGTTGCCGCGACCGTCTTGGTTCCCGTTGTTGCGCCGCCGCCGCCCGTGTTCGTTTGCTCTTGCCACGGATGGCATCGTACTTAGCGTTGGCCTTGTCTTCTTCATCGGCCCGAGACGTGATCATGTCCTTGAGGTGGGTGATGGAGCTTGGGCGGCGATGGCCGAAGTCTTCGAAAGTGCGACGGTGGTAATGACCGTCTTGGAAGAGGTCGATGACTTCTTTGTCGAGACATCGACTACTCGTGGCGCGCTTGTCGAAGAAGCGGCGCATGTACATGTGAAGGGTCTCGCCTTGTTCCTGCTTCACCATAGCCAGGTCCATGCGAGTACCCGAGCGGCCCATAGCGCCCGCAAAGTTGCTGGTGAACTCCTCCTTCAGCTGGTCCCACTTGTCGATCGAGTACTTCTCAAGTGACTCGAGCCATGTGAGCGGGGCTTGGTCCAGGCAGAAGGGGAAGTAGAGGCACTTGGTGTCGTTGTTGCCACCAGCGTTCTCGATGGAGAGGGCGTAGCATCTGAGCCACTGCACTGGGTCTTGCTTCGCGTCGTACTTGGTGATTCCCAGAGGCTTGAATTTCTCTGGGAGGAGGAGGTTGCGAAGTCGTGCAGAGAAGGCAAGGAAGCCGTCGTTGTCGCTTGACGTGGAAGCCTTCTTGCACCGTAGTTCTTCAATCTTCTGGCAGGTGTCAAAACCGCCCTGTGAGGCTCCGGAGACATGGCTATTCGCGTGGCCTCGGCCGCCGCGATCGCCTCCGCCACCGCCCCCGCCGTTAGCCCCATGGTTGGAGCTTTCGCCGTCGGCCGCCGCCGCCGCCAGGGTCGCGGTGAGGGATGACCTCGCGATCGCCGCCGGCGAGCTGCAGGTGTTGTTGCCACCTTGAGAGGGTCTGCAGGGGCCGTTGCACGCGTGCGGTTGGGGTTGGCCGGCGGCTCGGCTCGAGTACGGTTACGACCGAGGTCCACCCCGTGACTTGTTGCTTCGTTGTCGCGGTTCCCGACGGGAGGTGGTTGAGCGACCCGGTGTTGACCCGCATGAAGTAGGCATCTTCCGCGAGCTTGGCGATGACTTGTCCCACTCGCATCCCCCCGAGCCCGACGTGCTATCGTAGTGATAGACATGAGGCATTGCTCTGGGGTAGTGTGTACCCGGCTCTCGACTTGGTCGAGTGCTTCAGCGAGGTTGCGGATGGGGAGGGAGTCGCGGAGACGTCGGCGCCGTTCGCTCCGCTTTTCGTTGCGTTCACGTCTTGCGTCTCTGTTGGCGGCGGTCTCGTCGGCGGGCGCGTTGGCGGACAACTCGTCCGCCGAGATGTCCTCAAGGTGCGGGTCGGGGGCCGTGCTCGAGGGTCCCGGCGTCTCGTTTGTAGTCTTGAAGACTTGCCGGTCGAGAGAGCCAAGGCCGGAGTCGCTGGTTGCCACCTCTGTAGGAGTGTGCTCCCCAGCTGGAGCAAGCGGTGTTCCCTCCTGGAAGGGAAGTGAGTCGAGGTAGGCGACGCAGCGTGAGTTCCCTCCTGTTAGGTCTGCGGGCTTGCGGTCCGGCCCCGGTAGACAAATCTTTCGGCCGGTGTAGATGTTATAACCAAGCGGCGGTACCGCGGGTCCCGACGGGGGGTTGCTCCGTGGAGTTGTTCTCGGACTCGGGCTCATCGGGGTCCGACCCGAAGTCGAACTCATAAGAGGAATCCGAGTAGAAGCCGGGAGAGAGGGTTGGAGTCCGAGTTGTAACCGGGGGAGGTGTCGGAGTCCGGTCGTGGTCGGTACGATCTCCTTGCCGGCCGGCGCGATGGGCCGAGTAGCCGGCTCGCATACGACGGCCCACGGGGACGTCGAGTTCGAGTTGGAGGCGGATCCAAGCTCGAAGTCGGCGTGCTTTGGTTGAAGAGCTAAATTTGCCGAATTTGCCGGCGAGTTCGCCCGTGACTACTTCGGGAAGTGTCATGAGGCCGCCTCTCGGGGCCGGGCGGCTTGGTGAGGCGGTGTTGGAAGGATCCGGTGCCGTCGGCGGTGCGGACCCGGGCGGCGAAGACGAAGGTGTCGCTGCGGTTGAAGCCGACGGCCGGCTTGATGTAGACGGAAGCCGTCGAGTTCGCCATGTGATCTCGGGCGAGAGCCCCTACCGGCACGCCGGTGTCGGTGTTTTAGACCGGCAACCTACTAAGGGGAGTACCCGAAGTAGATGAATGTGGCCTCGCCGAGATCGGTAACTCGAAGGAAGAGACACGTGGCACACAATTTAGACAGGTTCGGGCCGCGAGGTGCGTAATACCCTACGTCCTGTATGTTGCGTGGCTCTGGATTGATTGGGTGCGATTACAAGATGATGCAATCTGATGCGTATGAGCGAGATGATCTAGAGAGGGGTCCCTGCCTCGCCTTATATAGTCCGGGAGGCAGGGTTACAAGTCGGTTCAGGGAGAGAGTACTAGTCGAGTACGTCTAGGAGTCCTCTATACAGTGCGGGACATGTACAGCTTCCTATCCGAGTACTTCTCCTCCGTAGTCCTTGTGCTTCATGCCAACAGGTGTCGTGCAGCGCAAGTCGAGTAGTCCCAGGGGCCCGCCGAGTAGTCGGTCCTGGTACCCACCGAGGCAGTGGGCCCAGGGAGGTCCATACGACACTTTCTTTGACCCAAAACTGCGCCTACGACGTAGTCACTTGTGTCACACATGATCTCGAAAGGTTGGCTCCAATCCAGAGGTTGAATAATGGGAGCACTCACCAACGCACTTTTCAAGGTCCGGAATGCCGTTAGGCACTTCTCATCAGAGTTAAAAGCCACATCCTTTTGAAGGCGATGCGTTAAAGGCTTAGTGATCTTTGAGAAGTCCTTAATAAATCTTCTATAAAATACGGCATGGCCTAGAAAGCTCTTTAAAGACTTAACATCCGTCGGAGGTGGGAGTTGCTCAACCGTCTCTACCTTAGCCTTGTCCACTTCAATGCCTCTCTCGGATATAACATGTCCGAGCACTATGCCTTGCTTAACCATAAAGTGGCACTTTTCCCAATTTAACACCAAGTCTATCTCCGCGCACCTCGTGAGGACCTTATCCAGGTTTGCCAAGCAATCCATGAACGTCTTCCCGTAAATGGAAAAATCATCCATGAACACCTCGACAATTTCTTCGACGAATTCCGAGAATACGGCCATCATGCAATGTTGAAAAGAGGTCGGAGCGTTGCATAGACCGAAGGGCATTCTTCTATATGCAAATGTTCCATAAGGGCATGTAAACGTTGTTTTGTGTTAATCGTCGGGTGAATGGGAATTTGCATGAACCCCGAGTATCCATCGAGAAAGCAAAAATAAGTGTGGTTCGCTAATCTCTCGAGCATCTCATCAATGAACGGTAGGGGGAAGTGATCTTTCTTCGTCGCTTTGTTAAGCTTACGATAATTGATACACATCCGCCACCCGATCACGGTTCTTTGCGGTATCAACTCGTTCTTCTCATTCTTCACCATAGTTAAACCTCCTTTCATTGGTACACAATGTCTTGGGCTCACCCACTCGCTATGCGGAACCGGGTAGATGATTCGGCATCAAGTAACTTGATGACCTCTTTCTTTACTACCTCTCGCATGGCATGAGTTAGCCTCCTTTGGTGGTCCACTACGGGCTTACATTGGTCTTCCATTGGTATACGATGAGTGCAAAAGGCTGGGCTAATACCTTTGAGATCATTAATCGAATATCCAATCACCTTCCTATGTTTTTTTAATAAAATCAGCAACTTTTCATTTTCTTTGGGACTCAACTCGTCGCTCACAATGACTGGATAAGTCTTGTCTGGGCCCAAAAATTCATACTTTAATCCTTTGGGCAAAGGTTTGAGGTCTACCTCGGGCACCTGTGGCTCCTCGGGTTTAATTTCTCCTATGTCCTCGAATTTTTCTTCCTCCACGCTTCCATCATCTGGTTCTAAGCCTTTTGTTGCTTCTTCGCTCTTTGCGGCGGGTCTCTAAGGGTTTCAACAAAACAAAGACTATCTACCTCCTCTACTTCTCCTTCGGGAGGAAAGGGTGTCGGGTGTCTAGAAACGCGAAGAAAGTTATATGTGTACTTTGTTCCATTAAGGTTCATTGTTACTTTGCCTTCTCCGGCATCCAACATGGCATCAACCAATTTAAGAAAGGGTCTACCTAGGATTATGTGATCATGATTACTATGGTAAGCATTGTTGACGGTGTATTTTGGTACACCTAGCATGTTCATTACACTTTGGTTTGGATTTGATTATGGAACTAACCCGCCACTAGGCACACTAATCATATAACAAGTTCATCTATGTGCATGCATTTGGAAGTGTTGTGTTTATGTAGGAAAACATGGACATAAAGGACGGATTCGCAGCAAGTTCAAAGGAGCATTTACGGAGTCTTGTTCGTGTTCATGAGCTTCATGAAATCACTTCAAAGGTGGCAAGGACCGAAGTGCTATGAGGAACACCCCCGGGGATTGAAGCGTAAAAGATCGAACTTCATGCAAAGAGAACCTCCATCTTGGACGCGAGGATAACATCATCAAAATCATGCAAGTGGAAAGGGCAAAGTACATAAGTGCATAAGGACCCACGGAGCAAAAGGGGGCGACCGAACCGGCCGAACCGCGCCCGAGCCGGTCGGCCCGGGCCGGCCGGCCCGGCCCGGTCCCCGGCACCGGTTCGGTATCGTTTTCCTTTTCCTCGAAGGATCTTCAACCCTAAAAGCCCCGAGGCGCCGCCAACACCGAGAGGTGAGTCATTCGCACCGAAGGCCATCCACAAGCTAGAGAGAGAGAGGAGGAGGATCTCGGGAGGGAGATCAACCACCTCGAAGGAAGCACCCTCTCATGGAGAAGAAGGAAGACACCGGCGGAAGGGAAACCATGATCAACGGTGCCATGATCAGCACCTTGATGGGGTAATCTTCTCATTCGTCCATGGGTTGTAGTCGATCTTGAGATGTAATCGCACTTTGTCGGATTATCTATCTATCATCTTGTGTTGAATATACTTTAATGCTTAAGGTTAGCTACCATGCCGTAAAGGGAGTAGAGCTCCAATGCTTCCTTGGATCCATTCAATATGTCGTGTCCATCAAAGGTCTAGTCATGAATACCTTCGTGTAGTGACGAGTACGAGAGGAGGGAAAGGGCGAAACCGTGGTCACAACCCCGATAGATTAGATTGGTTTTCATGTCTTTAAGCGATTGCATGTTCTAGTATTGTAGACCCGTGGGCGAGTGTCTTTTATCTTGATATCTTAATCATTCTCTCTAGTGTAGTTTAGTTGTTTTCTAGTATAATATCAGTTAGGGTTTTAGTATCTAGTGTGTTGTTGTAGATTAAACGCTTGTAATCCCCTTGCTCCGCGGATTGACAAGAACCTTGGGAATCCCGTGGTGAAAAAGGTGTGGGGTCCGTACGCTTGCGGATCGTAGAGGGATACGTCTTTTATCCGTCAACAAGCCCCTTTTTTCTGGCGCCGTTGTCGGGGAGCAAGCCAGTTTACATCGTCTGATTTGCATCTAACTTAGTTTTATACTTTAGTTTATCTTTTATTTGCTTTATCTAACATATACTATCTAGAAAAACACTTGTTTCATTTTTGTTTTTGTTTTTATCTTATTGTCTAGATGGCGTTCATTAATCAACCCGTGGAAGAACAGGAGAAATCACTAAGGGATTACGCTAGCCCACGATGTGAAGACATAAAAGTACAAGAGTCGGATTCGAAGCTCGAAGCGACCAAGTATGAGATTAAATCCAAGATCATCAAGATGGTGGCGGCGAACCCATTTGAAGGGATGGTTATGGAGAACCCATATAGACACATAAGGGATTTCACAACAATATGCAACATGGTGCGTCATTAAGGAGTGCCCGATGAATGGTTCAAATGGAATCTCTTTCCCTACTCACTTGCCGGCAATGCAAAGACATGGTATTCGGTTGCGTCCTTTAAAGTTGAAGGCAATTGGAACAAGTTGACAAAGAAGTTTTGCGAGAAGTTCTTTCCAATTAGCAAGGTTCAACATCTAAGGAGGCAAGTGATCACTTTCATGCAAGGAGAAGAGGAAGGGATAGACCAAGCACGGGATAGGTTTAATGGATTGATCGAACAAGGACCAAAACTCGGCTTCACCGGTGACGTACTCTTGCATACATTTTTCTTTTCCCTAACCCCTAGTTGCATGCAACACATCGAAATGTGTGCGGGTGGGGATCTCATGGAGAAAACACTCACGGAAGCCGCCCAACTTGTACAAAAAGTTAGTAAAGCGGCCGACATGCGAAGAGATTGGGAAACAAGACTTGCGGAAGAGCCGGAATACAATTCAAGGAAGAAGAAGTGTGCTGAATTTTTTAAAGAGGCAACCCCGAAAGTCACAAAAGAGGAACCAATCGCGGAAAAGCTTGAACAAGAACACATCAAGTCAAGAACTACACCAAGCGTCGACTTTGCCACATCAAATGAGACGAACAAGAGAAGCATGTTAAGCGCGAAGCCACTAAGGGAGTTCGAACCAATGGATTGGGTTCCTATCGATTACGGAGAAGTATTCGACAAGAGAAGACCGTTCCCTAATCAAAAGGGAATGGCGAGAGCATTGGAAGTGGATTTCCCACGGGAGAAGAAAGCGGAAAATTCATACGACCTTGAAACCACCGGTGAGATTTTTTAAAAGCTCTTTGGAGATGACGTAGTGGATCCGGAACATATTGCCGAGGTGAAGAGAATCATGGGGATCAAGCCCGAAGCATCACCATACGCTCGCCTCGCTGAAATCTACTCGATAGGATCCGAAGAAGAAGAGAAGATGACACCACACTTGAGTTGCGAGATCAAGGAGTTCAATGCAAAGCTTTATGCGACATCGGAGCCCAAATAAGTGTTCTATCTTCTAAAATTTATGATAAAGTTCAATACCACAACCTAGACTTAGCTCCAACATCAACGAAATTAATTATGGGAGATGGTAGAACTATCAAACCTCTAGGTATTGCTTGCAACATGAAAGTAAAAATCTCTAGAAACTACATACCAACCGATTTCTTTGTTATTGATGCTTACCATAGTAATCATGATCACATAATCTTAGGTAGGCCTTTTCTTAAGTTGGTTGATGCCGTGTTAGATGCCGGAGAAGGCAAAGTAACAATGAACCTTAATGGAACAAAGTACACATATAACTTTCTTCGTGCTTCTAAACACCTTACACCCTTTCCTCCCGAAGATGAAGAAGTAGAAGAGATAGATAGTCTTTGTTTTGTTGAAACCCTTAGAGACCCGCTGCAAAGAGCAATAGAAAACCAAATTAGTAATCAACAAGATGAATAACTAGAGGAAGCAACAAAAGGCTTAGAGCCGCATGATGGTAGTGTGGAGGAAGAGAAATTCGAAGACATAGGAGAAATCAAACCCGAGGAGCCACAAGTGCCCGAGGTAGACCTTAAACCTTGGCCCAAGGGATTAAAGTATGAATTTTTGGGCCCGGACAAAACTTATCCGGTCATTGTGAGCGACGAGTTGAGTCCCGAAGAAAATGAAGCGTTGCTGATTTTATTAAAAAACATAGGAAGGTGATTGGATACTCGATTAATGATCTCAAAGGAATTAGCCCACCTTTTGCACTCATCGTATACCAATGGAAGACCAATGTAAGCCTGTAGTGGACCACCAAAGGAGGCTAACCCATGCCATGCGAGAGGTGGTAAAGAAAGAGGTTATCAAGTTACTTGATGCCGGAATCATCTACCCGGTTCCGCATAGCGAGTAAATGAGCCCGGTACATTGTGTACCGAAGAAAGGAGGTTTGACCGTGGTGAAGAATGAAAAGAACGAATTGATACCGCAAAGAACCGTGACCGGGTGGCGGATGTGTATCGATTATCGTAAGCTTAACAAAGAGACGAAGAAAGATCACTTCCCCCTACCGTTCATCGACGAGATGCTCGAGAGGTTAGCAAACCACGCTTATTTTTGCTTTCTCTATGGGTACTCGGTGTTCATGCAAATTCCCATTCACCGGAAGATCAACATAAGAAACATTTATGTGCCCTTACGGAACGTTTGCATATAGGAGGATGCCCTTCGGCCTATGCAACGCTCCGGCCTCTTTTCAACGTTGCATGATGGCCGTGTTTTCGGAATTCATCGAAGAAATTGTTGAAGTGTTTATGGATGATTTTTCCGTTTATGGGAAAACGTTCATGGATTGCTTAGCAAACCTAGAAAAGGTCCTTATGAGGTGTGCGGAGGTAGAATTGGTGTTAAATTGGGAAAAGTGCCACTTCATGGTTAAACAAGGTATAGTGCTCGGACATGTTATATCCGAGAGAGGAATTGAAGTGGACAAGGCTAAGGTAGAGACGGTTGAGCAACTCCCACCTCCTACGGATATTAAGTCCTTAAGGAGTTTTCTAGGCCATGCCGGATTCTATAGAAGATTTATTAAGGACTTCTCGAAGATCACTAAGCCTTTAACACATCTCCTTCAAAAGGATGTGGCTTTCTACTTTGATGAGAAGTGCCTAGCGGCATTCCGGACCTTGAAAAATGCATTGGTGAGTGCTCCCATCATCCAACCTCCGGATTGGAGCCAACCTTTCGAGATCATGTGTGATGCAAGTGACTACGCTGTAGGCGCGGTCTTGGGTCAAAGAAAGGAAGGTCGAGTTCACGCCGTTTACTATTCTAGCAAAACTCTTAGTGGGGCACAATTAAATTATGCCACTACGGAAAAGGAGTTGCTAGCGGTGGTGTTCGCTTTCGAAAATTCAGATCTTACATCGTGAACTCGAAGGTCATTATTTACACCGATCACGCAGCCATCAAGTATCTCTTGGCTAAGAAGGAAGATAAACCACGTTTGATTCGTTGGATCCTTCTTCTCCAAGAGTTTGATGTTGAAATTCGTGATAAAAAGGGGGTGGAAAATGTTGTGGCCGATCATTTGTCTAGGATGAATCGTGGACAAGATGATAAAGAGCCCATAGAAGATAAGATGAGAGATGACCACCTCTATAGAGTGCTTGATAAAGACACATGGATGATCGATATCATTCGAGCAATTCGAAAGATGCCTCTCGATCACCTAGATAAAAACTCTCAAAGGAAGATAATCTCCGAAAGTAGGAAATATTTTTGGGATGCACCATACCTCTTCAAACTTGGCAATGACGGAGTAATGAGAAGATGTGTGCCAAGAGAAGAGAGGGTTGAAATTCTAAGGAAGTGCCACTCGGCGGAGTACGGTGGGCACTATAGCCATTTTCGAACCCAAGCAAAAGTATGGTCGAGTGGATTATTTTGTCCGGAGATGCATGAAGATACTAAAAGATATGTTGCATCATGCCCCGAATGCCAAAGAACCGGAAACATCTCTCAAAGAAATTCTATGCCTTTGAAATACAACTTACAAATCGACATATTCGATGTATGGCGCATAGACTTCATGGGGCCTTTTAAAAACTCATTTGGATTTGAGTATATGCTAGTCATGGTTGATTATGTATCCAAGTGGGTAGAGGTAATACCATGTCGTAAAGCTTCCACGGAAGAGTCGATTACTATGATCAAGAACGTGATTTTTCCTCGTTTCGGTACACCGAGAATCTTGATAAGTGATGGAGGAACTCACTTCACCGGGAAGAATTTCAAAAAGTGCTTGTCCAAGTTGGGAATTGAGCACAGGGTCTCTACGGCCTATCACCCACAAACCAACGGACAAGCGGAGACGTCAAATAGGCAATTAAAAAGCATACTCAACAAGACCATAGAGAAGGGAGGCAAAGATTGGTCAAAGAAATTAGACGGAGCTTTATGGGCTTATCGAACGGCGTTTAAAACACCGATAGGTATGACCCCTTATCAATTCGTCTATGGAAAAGCTTGCCACCTTCCGGTTGAGTTGGAACATAAAGCCTATTGGGCGATTAAAGAGATGAACCTTGATCTCGATGCCGCGGTGGTGAAACGAAGAATCCAAATAAGCGAGCTAGAGGAGTTGAGGTTGAAAGCATATGAAACCGCAAGCATATACAAGGAGAGAATCAAAAGGTGGTACGATAAAAGATTGAAGAAAAAGAATTTAAAGAAGGAGATAAGGTCCTCCTCTATAATGCGAGGTTTAAAACCTTCGGAAAGGGGAAATTGCAAAGCAAATGGGACGGACCTTATGTTGTACATTCGGTGTTCTCCAACGGAGCGGTAACCATGATGGATATAAACGGCGATCAATTTGTGGTAAATGGTCGGCGGCTTAAGGTTTACTACGAACCCGACGTCGTGCCCCTTCACCATGTTGACATCTTCACCATGAAGGAAGAGCCCAAACGTCCCGCCTAGGACGAAAAACAAGGCATGAATTTTTGTAAATAGTTTTTCTTTTATTTTCTGGAGTTTTTCGCGAAGATTTGCTTGGGCCAACTTTTTCCCATGGGCTAAGGATGAAAAAATAGGGCGGTGTGCAAAAAACTCGACCGGCCCGGCCCCGAGGCGGGGGTGGGCCGGCCGGCCCGTGCCGACCGGCCGAGAGAGTTCCGGCGGCCGATGACGCCGAATTTCGCCCCGAATTGCTCTTTTTCGACTTCCTTGTTTGGTCGAGAAAATTTTAAGGGAAGTGTAAAAAAGGAAAATAAGGTTCTCGGGGCTTTTCTCTCGGGACTATTTATTTGGCCGAATTGGGAGCTCGAGGATCAAACCTTTCAAGCAATATTTTGCACCCTTGTAGCAGCCATTGTGCCCCCAAGGAGCTTAGAGTTGAAGCTAGAAGCCAAGAAGTCATCGATGGAGGAGGCGATGCGATGCGAGCTCAAGCTACCCGTCAAGAGGACCGCACACATCCGTTGCGGAGGGCGTGTCCCGACCGGAGCTCTTGCATCTCGAAATCCCGTCGAAGGAGAGAAGGTCCCTACGCCCGTTCGAAGGTCGGCACGCATCCAAGGCATGAAGCGCAAAGACTACAAGGAGGCGTCGCCAGAGCCTAAGGATTATGGGGGTAGCGACTACTCCGACGATCGTAGCCCGAGCTCGTGGGCGGCCGCCGGAAGAGATGATGACGATTGGGATGAGCAGCCCAAAGAGAGGACTCCCGAAGGCCCCAACGGCGACGGTAACGATGGCAACGAGAGCGGCAACGACAATGGAGGTGGCGACGACGGTGGCGACGACGGTGGAGACTATGGCGATGAAGACCCCTTCGGATTACATCCGATGTGTTGTCGAACTTGCCGTCAATCCATCGGGGATCTCTACACGTCGGCCGATGAATGTCTCCAAGCCATGGAAGCGATGAAGCAGCGTATGGAGGATTTGGAGCACGTAGTTGGAAACAATTTCAAGTTCCTTAACCATAACGTGCGCAAACTTTTCGGCATGGTTGGAAACATGAGAGGCAAGTGGTGCAATAATTACTTGAAGTACCACTAGGTCTAGTTTTCCCCTTAGGAATCTGTAAGATACGACGAGGACGTCGTATGTTTTTAGCGTGGGGGAGAGCTAGCTCGCTAGCCTTAGCTTTTGAACTTCAAGTTTAGGTTCGGTTTAATCTTCGTGTGAGAGTCTTAGCGTTTTAATGACTCTTTAGTTTTTGAGTGTGTTTTAAAATTTTTGCAAGTGTCTTAAATTAGTGTTGAGTCAAAGAAAATCAAATAAAAAGAGTCTATATATATATATCTTTGTGTTTTATGTATTGCTTATCTTTATTCACTTGTTTGTTTAATCTTCGATTCTTGATATATGAACACAAGTATGTGGTTTGAAAAACGTCTACCGTGGTGCTTAGTGGAATTGCTACTACTTAAAGTATCCATACCACACTTCGATCTTG
Organism: Cenchrus americanus; assembly: GCA_947561735.1. NCBI lineage: Eukaryota > Viridiplantae > Streptophyta > Magnoliopsida > Poales > Poaceae > Cenchrus > Cenchrus americanus. The sequence goes on from OX387241.1 coordinate 59,232,565, forward strand.
AGCTTCACATGTAAGTTGTGCTATGTTCAATGCTAAAAGTTGGAGGATTTCAGTTCTGAAAATTATCTTAAAACCCTTGTAATAAAGGTTAGCAAAACCTCTTTTTCCAAGTTGAGAGTAAGAAAAAATTCCTATCCAAAGCCAAGTTTATTTTTTTTCGCTCCACCATAAGTGTGATTAGCACGATGAGTTAGACTAGGACCCTTCTCTCTTGGTGAGTTTTAATTTCGAGCAATGATCATGTTCTTGTGCTTATCTTTTGTTGCTAGCCTCGTCATATATTCGGTTACGTGACTTTCACAACAGAAGTCATGTACATCGCCGAATTCCATACCCAACCCTATACATCTCTTTTGTACATCGTATTCCTTGAACACAACCTATTTTCAAAGTTTCGTCTCGTCTCTAGCATGATTTATTTAAAATTTCAGATTGTATGCATGCAAGGAAAGAGAGAATTGAAAGCTTTGAAAAGTTGTCAAGAGAGAGAAAAATAAAGAGAAAAAGTATGAGTATGGAAAATAAAGAAAGAAAGAAAGAAAGAAAGAAAGAAAGAAAAAAATTATATGTGAATGAAAGAAGAAAAAGAAAAAGAGAAAGATGAGGTAGCAATAAAGATATGAGAGGGATGGATCAAGTGAAAGGAAAGAAAAATAAAGTGTAAGGAAGGGTGTCACGTTGATTGTGAGACGAAACTTTTACTCTATTTCCAACCATGTGCAATCCGACAACGAGGACATCATTGGTGCCTTGTAGTCACAATTTTCTTTTTCCCTTGCACATGTCCACCATTCTAAATCTTCTCATCCTTGATATCCCTACATATGGTTAATTCTCATGATCATTGGCTTTGAAAGGTAGACAACCATTAGAGGAAGTTCTTAGTTTGACAATACTTGTGTTGATTGCACTAGCCCTACCTATAGCTCCACTTTACGTGATATATGAGAGATTAATGGGAGGTGAATGTTTTATAAAATTTGGTTAGGATAGCCACTTCATATGAGCGACTTGAGAGAGCTTGGAGAAAGGTTTTTGTCTAATACTTGTTGCAGGAATTTTGTTTTTAAAATCATAAAAACCCTCCGATGGAAGCAAAGAAGTAAGCATGGCTGAAATTGAAGACTTTGAGTGAAGAGTTTGAGTTGTGGGGTAAATCTTGACGTGGTAAAGATTCTAAACGCCCATGCTTATGTTTGATTATCATTACTTTGTGTTTATGTATGAAAGATGAAGGGATTGACTAACTTGTGAAGAAGGATAAGTGGTATATGATTACAACACCTTGGACGAAGTTCTTTTACGAGTACTTGCTCGAGGACGAGCAAGAGCTAAGCGTGGGGGAGATGTTGACGGTGTATTTTGGTACACCTAGCATGTTCATTACACTTTGGTTTGGATTTGATTATGGAACTAACCCGCCACTAGGCACACTAATCATATAACAAGTTCATCTTTGTGCATGCATTTGGAAGTGTTGTGTTTATGTAGGAAAACATGGACATAAAGGACGGATTCGCAATAAGTTCAAAGGAGCATTTACGGAGTCTTGTTCGTGTTCATGAGCTTGATGAAATCACTTCCAAAGCTGGCAAGGACCGAAGTGCTATGAGAACACCCCGGGGATTGAAGCGTAAAAGATCGAACTTCATGCAAAGAGAACCTCCATCTTGGACACGAGGATAACATCATCAAAATCATGCAAGTGGAGGGGGCAAAGTACATAAGTGCATAAGGACCCACGGAGCAAAAGGGGCGACCGAACTAGGCCGAACCGAGCCCGGGCCGGTCGGCCCGGGCCGGCCCGGCCCGGTTCCGGCACCGGTTCGGTCTTGTTTTCCTTGCCCTCGAAGGATCTTCAACCCTAAAAGCCCCGAGGTGCCGCCAACACCGAGAGGTGAGTCATTCGCACCGAAGGCCATCCACAAGCTAGAGAGAGAGGAGGAGGATCTCCGGAGGGAGATCAACCACCTCGAAGGAAGCACCCTCTCGTGGAGAAGAAGGAAGACACCGGCGGAAGGGAAACCATGATCAACGGTGCCATGATCGGCACCTTGATGGGGTAATCTTCTCATTCGTCCATGGGTTGTAATCGATCTTGAGATGTAATCGCACTTTGTCGGATTATCTATCTATCATCTTGTGTTGAATATACTTTAATGCTTAAGGTTAGCTACCATGCCGTAAAGGGAGTAGAGCTCCAATGCTTCCTTGGATCCATTCAATACGCCGTGTCCATCAAAGGTCTGGTCATGAATACCTTCGCGTAGTGACAATACGAGAGGAGGGAAAGGGCGAAACCGTGGTCACAACCCCGATAGATTAGATTGGTTTTTTATGTCTTTAAGCGATTGCATGTTCTAGTATCGTAGACCCGTGGGCGAGTGTCTTTTATCTTGATATCTTAATCATTCTCTCTAGTATAGTTTAGTTGTTTTCTAGTATAATAATAGTTAGGGTTTTAGTAGCTAGTGCGTCGTTGTAGATTAAACGCTTGTAATCCCTTTGCTCCGCGGATTGACAAGAACCTTGGGAATCCCGTGGTGAAAAAGGTGTGGGGTCCGTACGCTTGCGGATCGTAGAGGGATACGTCTTTTCTCCATCAACAAGCATCAATAACAAATAAATCGGTTGGTATACATTTTCCAGAGATTTTTACTTTCATGTTGCAAGCGTACCTAGAGGTTTAATAGTTCTATCATCTCCCATAATTAATTTTGTTGATGTTGGAGTTAAGTCTAGGTTGGTCGATGAACTTTATTGTAAATTTTAGAAGATAGGACACTTACTTGGGCTCTGATGTCGCATAAAGCTTTGTATTGAACTCCGTTGATCTCGCAACTCAAGTGTGGTGCCATCTTCTCTTCTTCTTCGGATCCTATCGCGTAAACTTCGGCGAGGCGAGTGTATGGTGATGCTTCGGGCTTGATCCCCATGATTCTCTTCACCTCGGCTATGTGTTCCGGATCCACTTCATCATCTCCAAAGAGCTTTTGAAATATCTCACCGGTGGTTTCAAGGTCGTATGAGTCTTCCGCTTTCTTTTCCGGTGGGAAATCCACTTCCAATGCTCTTGCCATCCCCTTTTGATTAGGGAACGGTCTTCTCTTGTCGAATACTTCTTCGTAATTGATAGGAACCCAATCCATTGGTTCGAACTCCCTTAGTGGATTCGCGCTTGACATGCTTCTCTTATTTGTTTCATTTGATACGGCGAAGTTAACGCTCGGGGTAGTTCTTGACTTGATGTGTTCTTGTTCAAACTTTTCCGGGATTGGCTCCTCTTTTGTGACTTCCAGGGTTGCCTCTTTAGAAAATTCAGCACACTTCTTCTTCCTTGAATTGTATTCCGGCTCTTCCGCAGTCTTGTTTCCCAATCTCTTCGCATGGCAGCCGCTTTACTAATTTTTTGTAGAAGTTGAGCGGCTTCCATGAGTGTTTTCTCCATGAGATCCCCACCGCACACATTTGGACATGTTGCATGCAACTAGGGGTTAGGGAAATGAAAAATGTATGCAAGAGTATGTTACGGAGAAGCCGAGTCTTGGTCCTTGTTCGATCAACTCATTAAACCTATTCCAAGCTTGGTCTATCCATTTATCTTCTCCTTGCGTGAAAGTGATCACTTGCCTCCTTAGATATTGAACCTTGCTAATTGGAAATAACTTCTCGCAAAACTTCTTTGTCAACTTGTTCCAATTGCCTTCAACTTCAAAGGACGCAAACGAGTACCATGTCTTTGCTTTGCCGACAACCGAGTAGGGAAAGAGATTCCATTTGAACCATTCATCGGGAACTCCTTCTCGACGCATCGTGTTGCATAGCGTCGTGAAATGCCTTATGTGTCTATATGGGTTCTCCGTAACGATCCCTTCAAACGGTTTGCCGCCACCATCTCGATGATCTTGGATTTAATTTCATACTTGGTCGCTTCGAGCTTCAAATCCGTGACGCCGCGAGCTTTTAATTAGCGTCATTAGCGCTAATGACCGAATCGGCCGAGTCAAACCGACCGACGGCGGTCAAACCTAGGTCAACCTGGGTCATCACCCCGAAAACCTCGCCAATTAACCCTATTGAACCCCTTTACCAAGTCTACACACACCCGTGGTCAACCATTAGTCAAAGACACGGTCAAACCCGCTTAACCCTTGACGTCGCCGAATGTCATCCGAACTTTTGCCGCGTTCTCCAAATTTCACCTAAACACTTCAAATTCTACCAAAATAAAAGTTGTCCAGTTTTTCGAGGAACACAACTTTCATGTAGGATGGCATTGCAGATTTTGAGCGGAAAAGGGTGAAAAACTTGGTCAACTGCAGTTTTCACTTGTTCATCAGCACTCGTGGGAACCCCGAATTTGCTTCGCGTTCCTGCTCAAACCGTCGAGAAAAACACTATACGGCCTTTGTAAAAGTTGTAGAGGGTAGTGAGATCTACAGCTTTCCTATTCACCACTTTGTGCACTTCTATTCAACTTTTTGGAGAAAAACGCAGTCAAAGTCGCGTTGGCCGGTGAAAACCGGCGCGGCCGCGCTCCACGAGCGCCGCCGGCGCGCCGGCACCCCCCGCCGGCGAGGTCCGCGCCGCGCGCCGTGCTCCGGCAGTCGCACCCGCCTCGGCATGCGTGCGGCTCGTTCCCCACCGCCTCGAGGTCGGGGCCATGGTCCCCTTCGCGCCGCCGTCCTTGGAACGCGAGCCGTCTTTACCACGTCGTACGGCGAGCCGTGCATTGTCCGGCGGTCCGTCGTCCGCCCCCCCCGCGCGCGCGCACCGCCAAGGTCCGCGCACGCACTCCGAGGCAGCCGGCCCACACCGCAGCGCTCCCGAAGCCGTGCTCCCCGCCTGCCGTGCCCGCCTATAAAGGCCACGCACCGACCGGCCGTGCCGTGCCTCGGCACGCCGGCGTCTTGCCGTTGCCGAGCACCACCCCCTTCCTTTGGCGCATTGGCCCGGTCCCATGCGGTCCTAGCGGTGTCGCCCGGCCTCCCAAACCGCCCAGCACCAACCGCCCCCTCCCGGATCGGAGCACCACCGGAGCCAAGCCGCACCGCGGCCGCCCGCCCGGCGCCGCCGGCCGCCGTTCCCGGTGTTCTCCCACCCACCGCGACCACAACCCGGTCGTAGGTGACCTCCTCTTCCTTCCCTACCCATCCCCCGGCCGAATCCACCACCGGAGCGGCCTAATTCTAGCGAGCCGCGCCGGCCGGCCCGCCCAGGGACCACATTGCAAAACAGAAGTTCTTTCCGAGGGCCTCACCGCGAAAGGGTAACTCAAATAGTAAAACTGCTTTGGCTGTTTCTTGTAAATTGCGTAGAAAATCATAAAAAAATCAGAAAATGCAAAACCGATTTTGTTGGGTTCGTGGTGAATTATCCTACAACTTTTGTTATTCTTGCGTGAGCTAATTCCTGTTAGTTTTTGCATGAAAAATATAATTGTGTAAAACCTAGATCTGCAATAACTCAAAAACTATAAATCCTCTGTGTCCAATTTTTGGATATGTTGTGTGTTAGGTCATGACTAGCTCGTGAGCCAAAAAATTGCACAAAGTTATGATGTAAATCGTTTTATAAAAATGTTTTTCCATCTCTGCCAGATCTGCATAAATGATTTTCTAGCTAAAAATAACTAGGTTTTTGCAACCAACTTTTGCATACTGCCTTATAATTCCAAAACACGCCTTTTGTGAATTAATCACGGTTTTATAATTACAGAAATATTTATTCTTGAATTATGCTTATTTTTCTTTAAAATTTCACAACACAAGATTCCTAGTAGTTCTAGGTGTATGTGCTACACTACTAGGATATTTTTGGACCATATGACATGTGTGAGAAAGTTTGGATCATTTTGATGAGTAATTATTTTTGTGTGCATTTACCTTGTCCTTCTAGCTAGCTTTTGTTATTTTCAAAAAGAATTAATTTCTAGTTGTCCAAAGCATGCATATGTGTTCAGTGGCTTGTTACAGGTGTTTAGTGTGTAACACACCCTTCCAAAGAATTTTATTAATTAATTCCATGAATAAAAGTTATGTAAGTCATTAAGGGTTTAATAGTCATTAAATGGGAAAAATCACCAAACCCATCCTTGGTAACTTGTGTGTGGTTGTAAATTGATTTAAAAAGCTAAATGCACCCACCCACTGCTGTTTGTGAAGTTGAATTAAATTATTTACATATATATGTACACAAATACTATCAAAAAGAATATTTAATAAAGAATTGCATATTGTTCCTTTTTGGAAGAGTATGCTAAATGTATTCTTATCTAGGTGAATGTGTCCAACTAATACACCCGTTGATTGTCACTTGTGGTTTGTGGTGAATTAAATTAAAAATCGTCAATTAAATCTTGCATTTGCATCCTCGTGTAGATCTCCTGAGCGGTAGCTGTACACGTGTGCCGGACGGAGGAGACGGAGGAGCTGACGGAGACGTGCACCACGTCGCTGTAGAGCAAGACCTGGACCCAAGTCAAGAAGGGCCCAAGGCCAACCTTGCCATCGAAGGCAAGCCCCGGATCATTAACCCTGTTTCTAAAATTTATGCAATTATTGATGCTATGATTGTGCATTTACGTTTCAGGAGTTGAATGAAACCCTCGATGCATGATCTCTAGGTACCTATGTCCTCTTACTAGTATGCTAGGTCGATAGCTGCTATGCTATAGGACCCGGTAGAAGTCAAGTGATGTTCGTCACTCGCGAGAATAGGTTCTTATGTTGGAATCATAATATCTTTATAAATGGATTGCTCATGTGGTAAGAGCATGGGATTTGGGCTCCGGTCCAGTGGCTTTCGTGGGCTAAGCTTTTGAACGTACTAAACACATGCCGGGTATGGGACCGGTAAGCCTAGTACCCGATTGGCGCGGTAAGGGAACCTTTCCCCACTAAACATGGGGCACTTGTGTCCCCTTGCTTGCAACAAAGGTGGTACCGCGTGAGTCCGGACGTTCGTGTGGGAGCGATCCAAGTAATCCTTGTACCAAGGAATGTAGGTTCCGCTCCCCGAGCCGAAGATCGACGGAAATGGCCACGGGGAAGTTGTCCTTTCGGGGGCAGCCTACCGTGTGTTTGGGTTTACCTTGCAAGGTTTAAATCAATCGATTGTCGGCCTCTCACCGTTATCCGAGACTGCTTAATCAACTGGCCATGATATCCCATAATGATGGAACTCGAGGAATATCATTGGATGAATTAATGGCTTATCCAAATCTTGATTGAATTAGATGGCACACTTAGAAATGATAATCAACTAGAACTTGTGCTAAAATATTGAAAGTAAGGATCTACCCTTAGTAGCTTTTCAAAGCAAAAGAAACTCCACCGGCCAAAAGCCTTTCATGTATAGAGTTTGGTGATGTAGTTATCACCCGACGGTTAAGTCTTGCCGAGTATTAGTATACTCAAACCTTGCTTTAAAACCGTTGTTGCGGTGTGGTTGACCGGAAGGGTGACGACAAGTGATGACATCACGGATGGCCTCCCGTGATGTTTACCGTTGCGCTAGTTATTTTATTTCCGCCGTTTTCGAACTCGAACCTTTACTCCATGTCATGAACAACGGTTTGTAATAAATTATGTTAACTCGTGTTGTACTCGGACTCGCCTTCGCGTGAGTTTTAATGCATATGTCGATCCTCCGTTTGAATTCCAAGTGATTTACCGGCGTTAACCCGCAACTAACGACAAGATGATACTTTACTATTGCTTAACGACCAAAGTGGATCGGTCTTAGGCGATAGTAGGTATTTTCCGGGCGGGTTGTCACAGAATCCGACTCTTGTAGTTTTATGTCTTCACATCGAGGGCTAGCGTAATCCCTTAGTGATTTCTCCGGTTCTTCCATGGGTTGATTGACGAATGCCATGTAGACAATAAGATAAAAACAAAAACAAAAACGAAACAAGTGGTTTTCTAGATAATATGTGTTAGATATAGCAAATAAAAGATAAACTAAATATAAAACTAAGTTAAATGCAAAACAAACGATGTAAACTAGCTTGTTCCCCGGCAACGACGACAGAAATAGGGGCTTGTTGACGGATAAAAGACGTAACGCTCTACGATCCGCAACTTACGGACCTACACCTTTTTCACCACGGGATTCCCAAGGTTCTTGTCAATCCGCGGAGCAAGGGGATACAAGCGTTTGATCTACCTTTACACTCTAGCTACTCAAACCCTAACTATGATTAAACTAGAAAACAACTAAACTACACTAGAGATAAAGATTAAGCAATCAAGATAGGAGACACTCGACCATAGGTCTACGATACTAGAGCATGCAATCGCTTAAAGACATGAAAACCGCCTAATCTATCGTGGGTTGTGACCACGGTTTCACCCTTTCCCTCCTCTCGTACTGTCACTACACGAAGGTATTCATGACTAGACCTATGATGGACACGGCGTATTGAATGGATCCAAGGAAGCATTGGAGCTCTACTCCCTTTGCGGCATGGTAGCTAACCTTAAGCATTAAAGTATATTCAACACAAGATGATAGATAGATAATCCGACAAAGTACGATTACATCTCAAGATCAATTACAACCCATGGACGAATAAGGAGATTACCCCATCAAGGTGCTAGACATAGCACCGTTGATCATGGTCACCCTTCGACGGTGTCTTCCTTCTTCTCCACTTGTGGGTGCTTCCTTCGAGGTGGTTGATCTCCCTCCGGAGATCTCCTTCCTCTCTCTCTCTCTCTAGCTTGTGGATGGCCTCCGGTGCGAATGGCTCTCTCCCTACCGAATGGCAAGCACCTCCAGGGTTTTAGGGTTGAAGATCCTTCGGGTGCAAGGAAAGGGGGGCCGAACCGACACCGGGACCGGGCCGGGCCGGCCGGCCTAGGCCGGCCGGCTCGGGCCGACCGGCCCGAGCCCACCCGGCCCGGTTCGGTCGCCCCTTCGCTCCCATGGATCCTCGAGTGATTATGCACTTTGCCCCCTCCACTTGCATGATTTTAACGATGCCATCCTCGCGTCCAAGATGGAGGTTCTCCGCGCATGAAGTTCGGTCTTTTACGCTTCAATCCCCGGGGTGTTCCTTCGTAGCACTTCGATCCTTGCCACCATTGGAAGTGATTTCATCAAGCTCATGAACACGAACAAGACTCGTAAATGCTCCTTTGAACTTGTTGCGAATCCGTCCTTTATGTCCATGTTTTCCTACATAAACACAACACTTCCAAATGCATGCACATAGATGAACTTGTTATATGGTTAGTGTGCCTAGTGGCGGGTTAGTTCCATAATCAAATCCAAACCAAAGTGTAATGAACATTCTTGGTGTACCAAAATACACCATCAACAGGGATGTGGTTCGGGTGATCTTCGCGGCTGAAGGTTATGGCGTCCTCCGACCAATAGAGGAAGGAAGGAGGAGCCCTCTCTGCGGCAAGGACCTCGTGCTGCTCTCGCTTGCGCTCGCTGTTAGACAGGTTTACCGTCGGCCCCCGAAGATGAGGAAAACGTTCTCCACCACAGGGAAGCCGCCAGCACCCCCATCACCTCCATCCTTCTTGGCCTCGCCCTCCTTCGCGGCGGCGCAACTATAGTACTTCTTGAGCATGTCGCATTGCTCGAGGGTGTGGTTGACCGGGGTCATGTGGTATGGGCACAACTTCTTCAGCATGTCGTCAAACACATCGGGGCCTCGGGGGCTGCTCGAGGGCCCTTGCGGGCCGGGTCGACCGCGAGGGCATTGTCCTCGTCCTCGTCCTCGTCGCGCCCTTGCACACGCGCGTCACGACGGGGCTTCTTGCCTTTCTTGCCCCGCTTATGCTTCTGTTGGGGCTCCTTGGACTTGCCACCCTCTGCGGGCGTGTCATCCACGTGCTTGCCCTTCTTGCCATCGAAAATGGCCCCCACCGCCTCCTCTCTGAAAGTGAAACTAGTGGCGATGTCGAACAACTCGTTGGAGTCGACCGGCGGGCTCCGCCCGAGCTCGCACACGAGGTCCCGACAGGTCATGCCCTCGAGGAAGGTATGCACGATCTCGGACTGAGCAACCCTCGGGAGCTCAGTACAGTGCTTGGAAAAGTGTCGTATGAAGTCCCGAAGCGACTCGCCGGGCTTCTGGTTGCACGCCCGCAGGTCCCAAGAGTTCCCAGGGCGCACGTATGTGCCCTGGAAGTTCCCCACGAACGTGCGGACCAAGTCATCCCACCTGTGGATCTGGTTGGGCGGCAAGTGCTCGAGCCATGTTCGGATCGAGTCCGCAAGGTGCAGCGGCAGATTGCGGATGATCACCGCATTGGTGGTGGCGCCGCCCAGCTGGCAGGCCAGGTGGTAGTCGTTGAGCCACACATGAGGGTCTGTCTCCCCCGTGTATTTGTCGATCGAGGTGGGCTGTCGGAAGCGCTGGGGGAAGCTCGTCGTGCGGATCTCCCGGTTGAACATGCGCGTTCCCGGGGGTTCTGGCGTCGATGAGCGATCATCTCGGTTGTCGTAGCGACCACCCCGTCGTGGGTGGTAGCCCACCGCCTCTCACGCCTCTGCGTCGCCCTTCGCCTGGCGTTTATGACATTGCGGGCGTCGCGATCCATGGTTTGTCCACGTGCGTCAAGGATCCACTCCCTGGCCGGCGTCCTACCCTGGTTGGCCTGTTGTCTCGTGGCACCGCCCGCGTGGACAGATGCCTCCTGGCCCTGAGCGCCGCCATCGTCGCACGCGCTGGGCTGATGGCGTATGCGGGACGCTGAGCTTTCGACCTGCTGCACGGCCGCCTGCTCGATGAGGGCCTGCGCCTCGAGGTGTAGGTTGCGTGCCTCGGGGATCGAGGGTTCGGGCATGGCTCGGAGCAGCGTCGCTGCTGTGATGTGCTTTTGGCTTGCTCGCGGCGGCGTGTGCGGATCGTCGACCTTGAAGTCGGCGTCGATGCACTCGCGGGCCTGCTTGCCCAGCTCGCGTGCGCGTTCGTCGCGCGCCGAGGCTTCTCCCATGATGGTGGCGCGCAGGAGCCACACCTGACGATACTCTTCCGCGAGCTTGGCCTCGAGCTCACGTGCTTGGGCCAGCAGCGCAGTGATGCCGATGCCCCCCGTCAGAGAGGTGGGAGGCGCGCTCGGCCTCGGGTTTTGGGGTGCGTCCCCATCGCCTGCCCCCACTCCGTTTGCACCGTCGGCTTGCTCGTCGGTGACAACCACGAAGCACTCACGTGCAGGGTCGTAGATTCCGATGCCGGAGTCGTCGGAGCAGCCGAACCAGTAGTCCGCGGCATCGAGGAACCGCTGGAACATCACCGGGACCGGTACGCTAGAGAAGTCCCACTCGGCATACTCGTGCAAGGTCGCAGGCGGCACCTCACTGGCCGAGCCATGGTACGACTCGTCGTTGGTGGTGGCGACGAGGTTCCGGACCGCCAACAGGTGGTGGCCCGGAAGATCCTCATATGCGGCCACGTCAGTGCTGACGGATGAGGCATATGTTGTCGCAGCGTTGCGCATCCCGTAGGGGAAGTGCGGCCTCGCGACCGCGTGCTCCCCAGTGGGCACTGTTGCTCCGTCTGTCTTATGGACCTCCCTGGGCCCACTGCCTCGGTGGGTACCAGGACCGACTACTCGGTGGGCCCCTGGGACTACTCGGCTTGTGCCACACGGCACCTGATGGTGTGAGGCGCAAGGACTACGGTGGGGAAGTACTCGGTGTCGGGGACGCCCCTAGGGGTCCCCTTAAACAATGGGGGAAAACCCACTTAAATCCCGCACCGAAACACGTTAAGCCTAACCATGCGGGTGACTAACCATACGAGACACGGCCCACAGGGGACTCCGACGGCCCATCGAGGCGGCCCACATAAGGATCCCCTCGAAACGGACTCCGCCTCGTTCGAGGCCGCACGCTCCCTTCGGGCGGGCATCGCCCGCTCGAGGGGCGCACTTCCCTCGAGCGGGTCTCGTCTCGCTCGAGGGTTCGTCCCGCCCTCGGGCCGGGGCCCACCACGCTCACGGGCGCCCCGCACGCGTGCGCCGGCCCCGTACACGGGCATTTAACGCCCCGACGTCGCGGACGGCACCATCATGCGCCGGGGCTCGCACCCCGGTGCCGCCGCACCAACTCCCAAGGGAGGAGCCCATCCCCGCCACCGTGGGGAGGGTACGGTGCGGGGCGGCCGGTGTCGGTCCCGTGACACCGCGCGCACGCCCCGGTACGGCTAACGCGCCGAGCCCTCAAAAAGGGGGCCGGCGCACCCTCGATGTACTTTCTTGTGACCCTACAGGGTTAGGTGGAGGCGGTAGGCCGGTGGACTGCCATCCCCGCCACTGTAACGGCGTGGCCGCCGTACCCGCGCGCGCAGGCGCACGCCGGGCCCTGTAGCAACGACTCCAGCCCCGTGAGGCGCGTCGGGAAGGAACGCCGTTCTGCCAACTCCTGTGCGCCGTACGGGCCTGCGTCAGCACCTCCCTCGAGCCTATCAGAGAACATCACCGCCATCCGCTGCTCTCCTACCCTCGAATCGCCACTGTTCGGGTACAAGTCAGGCCATGATGACCAGATCGCTGCAAGGATCGCCCGGACGGCCGCCCACTCTACACCGTAGCACGTCGCACTTCTCCACATAGCTAGATAGCGCGGCGCGCATGTAACGCGCTGCCCCCTTGATCTATAAAAGGGGGAGGTGAACCCCCGGCCGTTGGCGGGGGAGACGAACGAACGAGACACGAGAACACTTCACACACCGTGCACTCACTCTCTTATTCTCCCACAACATCTTCAGCCACTCTTCCCGGGGACTTGGAAGCCACGCTTCCTCTCCCGTCTTGCTTGTAGCAGCCCCACTACGAGGCACCCCGGTCTTGAGCAATATAGTGCCGCGAGCACACCCCCGCCGGACGTACGGCCCCCCTCGGCGCGAACCGGGATAAAACCTTGTGTCATTTGTTGCTTGGCATCGACCATTGAGGGATAGACCACGGCGCTATCTACTGGTTAGTGTCGGGACCATATTCCGCACCGACAGTTGGCGCCCACCGTGGGGCAAACGAGCGCCTAAGGTCATTTCGCCAACTCCCTCCATGGTGATTCGCACTGAGTACCGTGCTACACGCTACTGCATGGGTAGCTCGGACTCCCTCCCGGCCGGGTTCGAGATCCGCTTCGGGGACCTGAACTTTCAGGCCACGGGGAACGGCTATTTGATGCGCCTCACTAACCGTGAGGAACTCCGCGCGCGGCGTCAGGCCAGGTCTGCTCAGACCCCTGCCGCACGCACGACTCGCGCGCAGCGCCCCGCAGCACGGAGGCCGCGGGTCCGTCAACGCCACAACGCCGTCGTCGCTCGGGACAACGCTCGCGCCGGGGCGCGGTCCGAGCGGCGGCGGCCGAGCGCGCCGCCGCCCGGCCGCGGTGTGCCAACCGCAACAACCGCCACCCCGCCCGGCGGGCGGCGCGCGCTCTCGGACCGCGTATCCCCATCGGGGGCCGCGTGGCGCTACGACGGCCTACAACGCCAACGTCAACACGACGATGCGCGGGGGTTCCGCCGGCCGCCACGTCTTCGTCGCCGGAGACCCCGGCACCTCGGCGGCGGATGTGTCGTCCCCGGGCTCCGTCGACACGATGCCACCGGCCAACCGCCACGGATACGCGGAGTGGGACTTCTCGGCGTGCCGACCCGGCCGCGTTCGGCGTTTCCTTGACGCCGCGGACTGCGGTTCGGCCGCTCCGACGACTCCAAAGACACGGGAGCTACGACCCCACACGGGAGTGTTGTGCCGTCATCACCAACGACCCGGCCAACGCCGCCGGCGCGGTGGGCGCCGGAGATGGGGGAAGTCACGCCCGCCCCCTGGGGATCGCCACGCACACGGCCGCGGGGGCCAAGCGCTCCGTTGGGGCCGACGTCGACGCACGCCTAGCCCAAGCCCGCGAGCTCGAGGCCAAGGCGGCGGAAGAGTACCGAACGGTGCGGTTGCTCCGGCGCCTCAATGGCGGGGGAGGCACGCGCGTGGCGAACGCGCGCGGGAGCCGGGCGGCGGGTCCGCGACCGCATCAACACCACCCCCAACGTCGGAAACGCGGACGTACCCCCACGGGCGAGCCGAAGCTCGTCGCCGCCGCGACGCCGCGCGCGGGCTATGCCGGCACCCTCGACACCCGAGACTCGAGACATGCACCGTGAGGTGCAAACTCTCATCGAGCAAGCGGCCGTCCAACAAAGCCGAAAGCTCGGCCTCACGCATCCGCCAACGGGGGGGATGCACAGGGCGATGAAGCCGCACCAGGAGGCGAACCCTCGGTGCACGCGGGGGGACCGGCGGGGCATCCCACCGAGCAAGGGCGCACGCCGCCAAGGAGCGACTCCTCGACACGCGTAGGGCACTAGATGGCGACGCTCGCAACGTCATCAACGCCGGCGCACCAGCAAGAGCGGACGCGCGAGCGGCAAGGGGGTTACCACCCTCGACGGGGTGGGCGCTACGACGGCGGCGAGGACCGCTCCCCGACGCCGGAGCCCCGGGCACTCGCGTGTTCGGCGGGAGATCCGAACGGCGGCGTTCCCACAACGCTTCCGCCAACCCTCGACGATTGTGAAGTACAACGGGGAGACGGACCCCCGTGTCTGGCTCAACGACTACCGCTTGGCTTGCCAGCTGGGCGGGGCCACTAACGACGAGGTCATCATCCGCAACTTGCCCCTGCATCTGGGCGATGCGGCCCGACATGGCTCAAGCACTTGCCCGCCGGCCCCGCATCCATAACTGGGACGACCTAGTCCACACGTTCGTGGGCAACTTCCAGGGCACATACGTGCGCCCTGGGAACTCTTGGGACCTGCGCTCCGCACGCGAAGGCCGGCGAGTCGCCGCGGGACTTCATACGGCGCTTCTCCAAGCGGCCGCACGGAGCTCCCCGGTGTGGCGCGGTCCGAAATCGTGCATGCCTTCCTCGAGGGCACCACGTGCGGGACCTCGTGCGGGAGCCGGGACGCAGCCCCGCCCGCGGACTCCAACGAGCCGTTCGACATCGCCACCGGCTTCGCCTCGGGGAGGAGGCCGTGGGGGCGATCTTCGACGGCAAAAAGGGCAAGCGCTGCGAGGACGTGCCCGCGGAGGGCAGCAAGTCCAAGGGGCCGCACCGCAACGACAAGAGGGGCAACAAGGGGGAAGAAGCCGCGCGCGAGGCGCGCGAGCGGGGGCGCGGCGGCGGCAACGCCGAGGCCCTCGCCGGTCGACCCGGCTCGACGAGGCCCTCGACCGGCCCCTCGAGGCCCGGGAGTGTTCGATGACATGCCGAAGAAGCCATGTCCCTACCACAAGACCCCGGTGCAACACACCCTTGAGCAAGGCGACATGCTCAAGAAGTTCTATGGCCGCGCCGCCGCGAAGGAGGCGAGAGGCCAAGAAAGACGGGGGCGATGGCGACGCCGGCGGCTTCCCCCGCCGTCGAAAATGTGTTCCTCATCTTTTGGGGGGCCTACCGTTGACATGTCGACCGGCGCAGCGCAAGAAGGAGCGACACGAAGTCCTCGCGGCGGAGAGGGCGCCTCCGGCCTTTCTCAATTGGTCGGAGGATGTCATCACCTTTAGCCGGGAAGACCACCCGAATCGCATCCCCAACCCGGCCGGTACCCACCGGTGGTCGATCCCATCATTGGGAACGCCCGGTTCTCAAAGGTCCTTATGGACCGGAGGCGGTAGCCTCAACATCCTCTTCGCGCATACATTGCGCCCGATGGGGATCGGGTTGGACCATTGCGGCCTAGCACGAAGCCGTTCCACGGCATCGCGCCGGCAGCGGTGTTCGGCCCCTCGGGCGGATCGACCGCCGGCCCGGTTTGGCACCCTTAAGAACTTCCGCAAGGAAATCCTCACCTTCGAGGTGGTGGGGTTCAAAGGGGCCTACCATGCCATCCTTGGGCGACCATGTTACGCCAAGTTCATGGCGGTCCCCAACTACACCTACCCGAAGATGAAGATGCCCGCCCAAACGGCGTCATCACCGTCGGGTCGTCCATCGAGCACGCATTCGAGCGCGACGTCGAGTGCGTGGAACATGCGGAGGCACCGGCGCCGGATGAAGCGCCGGGTGAACACGCCGGAGAAGATGGTCAACGAAGACCTCAACTCCGCCGCCAAGCACGCCGGCACCTTCGAGGCCGCGGAGCCGGACCAAGGGGGTCCCCCTCGACCCTTCGCCCCCGAGGGCAAGGCGTTGAGGGTCGGCTCGACCCTCGACCCAAAATAGGAAGCGGTGCTCGTCGACTTCCTCTCGCGCCAACGCCGACATCTTCGCGTGGAGCCCCTCGGACATGCCAGGCATCCCGAGGGAAGTCGCCGAGCACTCCCTTGACATCCTCGCCAAACGCCCGCGCCGTACGACGAACGGGCCGCGCCACTTCGACGAGGAGCGGCGACGGGCAATCGGAGCGGAGGCCGGAAGCTACTCGAGGCCGGATTCATCAAGGAAGTATTCCACCCTACGTGGCTAGCCAATCCTGTGCTTGTAAAGAAGAAAAATGGGAAGTGGCGGATGTGTGTAGACTATACCAGTCTTAATAAAGCATGTCCCAAAGTTCCTTTTCCTCTGCCACGCATAGACCAAATCGTTGACTTAAGCTGCCGGGTGCGAACTACTCGTTTCCTTGATGCTTATTCCGGATACCACCAGATTAAGATGAAAGAGTCCGACCAGCTCGCGACCTCGTTCATCACACCGTTCGGGACATTCTCGCTACGTCACAATGCCGTTTGGCCTCGAAACGCGGGTGCAACATACCGGCGCGCATGCGGCACGTTTTTGGGGATCACATCGGGCGGACGGTCGAAGCATACATGGACGACATCGTCGTGAAGACCGGGGAAGGCGGACGACCTGGTTGGCGACCTTGGCGTCGCGTTCGACCGCCTACGGGCCAATGGGGGTCAAGTTAAACCCCGAAAAATGCGTCTTTGGAGTGCCGCGAGGCATGCTCCGGGATACATTGTCTCCCGGCGGGGAATCGAGGCCAACCCCGAAAAGGTCACGGCCCTCGAACGAATGGGGCCGATCCGGGACCTCAAAGGGGTGCGAGAAGGTGTTGGGGTGCCTTGCCGCCTTGAGCCACTTCATCTCGCGGCTCGGTGAGAAGGGCCTGCGCCCTCTACCGCTTACTCAAGAAGCACGAGCGTTTCTCCCGGACCACCGAGGCCCAAGATGCGCTTGACAAGCTAAAGGCGGCTCGACGCGCGCCCCGATTCTCACGCCGCCCCGGGACGGCGAGCCCCTGCAGCTCTACGTGGCCGCGACCACCCAGGTGGTGAGCGCCGTGATCGTTGTGGAGCGCACAGAGGAAGGGCACGCCTTGCCTGTGCAGCGGCCAGTCTACTACATCAGCGAGGTCCTCTCGGACACAAAGACGCGCTACCCACAGGTCCAGAAGCTGCTGTACGCAGTGGTTCTTGCGCGGCGCAAGCTCCGCCACTACTTCGAGGCCCACCCCGTCACGGTGGTTTCTTCCTTTCCGCTAGGAGAAATCATCCGCAACCCCGACGCCGCGAGAAGGATCGCCAAATGGTTTGTGGAGCGATGGGCGAAACGCTAGCCTACGCCCCGCGCAAGGCCATCAAATCGCAAATCCGGCGGATTTCGTCGCCGAGTGGACGGACACGCGGCTACCGCCCCCCACAAATCCGGGCGAGTGCCGGACTGCGTTCTTCGACGGCTCGGTGATGAAAACGGGAGCGGGCGCGGGCCCGCTCTTCGTGTCACCCCTCGGGGAGCACATGCGCTACGCAAGTGCGCCTCCACTTCCCCGCGTCCAATAATATGGCCGAGTACGAGGCCCCGCTCGCGGCCTCAAAATCGCCATTGAGTTGGGCGTCAAGCGCCTCGACGTGCGCGGGGACTCGCAGCTCGTGATCGATCAAGTCATGAAGAACGCGAGCTGCCATGATGACAAGATGGAGGCCTACTGCAAGGCCGTGCGGGCCCTCGAGGACAAGTTCTACGGCATCGAGCTCAACCATGTGCCCCGAAGGTACAACGAAGAGGCGGACGAGCTCGCCAAGATCGCGTCCGGGCGGATCACCGTCCCCCCGAACGTTTTCGCGCGTGACATCGCTCAACCCTCGGTCGTCTTCGAGCCCTACCCCTCGAATCACAACGAACCCTCGGGGGCTCCCTCGAATCCAGCGGGTGCGGAGCCCATGGACGAGGACCCCTCGAACGAGGCGTACGTGCTCTCCCTCTCCCGGAGAGGTACGGCTCCCACGAGGCCGACGCGATGGACATCGAACCGGCCCCCGTCCAGGCGGACTGGCGGGAGAAATACATCGCCTGGATCGCTCGAGGGGAACTCCCCGCAGACCGGGCCGCGGCTAGGCGCATCGCTAGGATGGCTAAATCTTTTGCCCTCGTCGACGGCGAGCCGTACAAGCGCGCCGCCTCCGCATCCTACAGCGGTGCGTGCCCATTCCCGAGGGGCGCGAGCTCCTACGGGACATCCATGCGGGGATCCGTGGCCACCACGCCGCACCCCGCACCCTCGTCGGCAATGCGTTCCGCCAAGGCTTTTGCGGCCTACCGCGGTCGCGGACGCCGCCGAAATCGTACGCACCGCGAAGGGTGCCGGTTCTACGCCCGCAAGTCCAACTTGCCCGCCCACGCCCTACGGACCATCCCCCGTCACATGGCCGTTCGCCGTGTGGGGGCTGGACATCGTCGGGCCCCTGCGGAAGGCGCCCGGGGGCTTCACCCACTTGTTGGTCGCGATCGACAAATTCTCCAAATGGGTGGAGGTGCGCCCCATCACGAACCTAAGGGCTGAGCAGGCGGTGACATTCTTCACCGATATCGTCTACCGCTTTGGAGTGCCAAACTCCATCATCACAGACAACGGGTCCCAGTTCACGGGCCGGAAGTTCTTGGAGTTCTGCGACAAGTTCCACATCCGTGTGGACTGGGCAGCTGTGGCGCACCCACAGACCAACGGCCAAGTGGAACGTGCCAATGGCATGATCCTACAAGGCCTAAAACCCAGAATTTTTGACCAGCTCAACAAATCTGGGCGAAAATGGCTCCAAGAACTACCAGCGGTCGTGTGGAGCCTAAGGACCACCCCCGAGCGAGCCACCGGTTCACCCCATTTTTTCTAGTCTACGGCGCGGAGGCCGTCCTCCCCACGGATTTGGAATACGGGTCGCCCAAGGTTCGAGGCTACGACGAGGATGCTAACCGGCCGAGCCCGCGAGGACTCGCCGGACCGAGCTCGGACAAGGCACGCCTCGTAGCCTTAATGCACTCCGCGAGGTATCAACGGTCCCTAAGACGCTACCAAGCACGCAAGATACGTCGACGAGATTTCGCCGAGGGGGATGCGGTCCTAAGGCTACGCCAAGACAACCACGGACGCCACAAGCTATCGCCCCCATGGGAGGGACCCTACGTCGTGGTGAAGGTACTCAAGCCGGGCACATACAAGCTGGCCAACGAGGACGGCGAAGAGCTCACCAACGCTTGGAACATCCAACAGCTACGTCGCTTCTACCCTTAGCTAGGATTTTCCAAGTATTTTTGTTGTAAAAAGCACATCGCCAACACCCCAGTTGGCAACGACTATGTAAATACGTCAAGTCTAATGAAAAGGATAACTCGGCTTTCCCCTGAAACCCAAGTTACCCTCGGGGGCTACCGCGGGGGCATCCCCCCCCCCCAAAATGGTCCCATTTTTTCGCGCAAAAAACGCAACAACCCACACTCGCTAAGTTTGTTTCCTACTTCAACCTCGAGCCACGATTCGAACGGGGCGCGGGCGGCACGGCGGAAGGAGCGTGCGAGCCGAGATAGCCTACGCCGCGTGGCTATGGCCCTTCTCTCTCGCCTCCAACCCGGCGGGCCCCCCGCGAAAACCGAACTCCCCTAACTAGAATCTACTCAGGAAGAAGGAGAAACAAAAAGCGTGATAAACAAACAACTTCATTTACGAGCGATCGCTTATGTTCATGAAACAACTTGTTTGTTTACAAAAGGCCACGAGGCCGAATTCACGATACACATAAACGGGCCTAGCGCCCAGCTGCTTTCAGGCGGGAGGAGCAGCAGCGTCAGCGGCGTCCGGGAAGAGGAACTCTTCGAAGGCCTCGGCGAGCGACCCGGCGGCATCGGCAGCGAGCGCATCCATACGCTCCATGGCCACCTCGTCCTCGACGCCCTCGGGAACGATGTACCCCTCCGCCAGCGCCTCGAAGTTTACCTCGTAGTGGGATCGCACCACTCCGAGGGCCTTCTGGACGCCCAGCTGCAGCGCCCGGCGCATCCGCTCCGTGACGTGGCCACCAAGGGCGCGCGGGCGGGCGGCCGGCCGAACGCCCGGCTCGGGCCTCGCCCTCCTCGACGGAGCGGCGGGTCTCGAGGGCCGCATCGCGCGGCTCCCGCAACTCTGCTCGGAGGAATTGTAGGAAGCACAGGCGCCTCGGCCCGCTTAGCCGCGTGTCCCGGGCGGTGCGCAAGCCCGGAATCGACAAGACCAAAAGAAATCGAAAGGGAGAAGCGAACCCTCTAAAGCGAAAAACCAACAAGCAAGAGTCAAACGATGGCTCACCCTCGACTTGCTTCCTCTCCATCTCGAAGTCCGGCGCACGGCCTCGACCGAAGCCGGCTCGAGGCGCCGACGGTTTCGCCCTGCTCACGGAGGGCCGCTCCGGTTGGTGTTGGCGATGCCGAGCGTGAGCGCCTCGTCCTCGACCTTGGAGAACGCGGTGTTCCGCTCCTCCCGGCGACTTCCGCGTCACCTCGTGGGCGGCGCGCGCTCCCGCTCCGGGGCCGCACGGGCGTCGACGAGGGCGGCCCCCGCCCTCGCCGCGCCGCTCCTCGGCCCCTTGGCGAACGTCGCTCTCTTGCGAGAGCCGCTCCCCGGCCGGTGACGAGGGCCGCGGCCTTGGCGTCGAGGGCGGCCTTCGAGGTCGTCGGCCTCCTTGGCCCGCCGCTCCGGCTCGCGCGCCCGCTCCTCGGCCCGACGCCGTTGCGCTGCGCCCCCTCGAGCGACGTGCGGAGCTCCCGGTTTCGGCGCGAGCGGTGGCCACCTCCGCCTCCCGGTTGGCGGCCGGCGTTCGTGCCTTCTCTAGGTCCGCGCGCGCATTCCACGCCGCCTCGTCACGATCGACGAGGGCCGCGCGGACCCGCTCGAGGCTCGAACACCGCGGGGCACCCCCGTCCCGAGCTCTCGGGGGAGCTCGTCGCACCACGCCATCGCCCGCACGCCGGCCCGCCGTCCGGCGTCCGAGAGCGTCGGCAAGCGCGTCGAAGGCGTCGTACTTGTCATGGGCACGACGCTCGAGCTCCTGGCAATCACAGAATCGAAGCCCGTAAGCGCCAAGACTTGAATGCAGCGTACGAAAACGAAAGGGGAAAAGGACGAGCAACCATGGCTCACCTGGAAGACGAGCCAGGCCGGGCCGCCATGGGACCCACGGCCGCCTCGTTCAGCGCGCGGTTGAGCGTGGCGCCGTGGCTCGGAGCTCGCCCCAGAGCTCTTGCTCCCCCCTGGCGTCGGCGAACGCAGGGGGATCCTCGACGACCCCCCTCCACCTGGGCGGGGTGGCCGACGTGGGAGGACGAGGCCTCGGCACCATGTCCTCGGCCCCCCACCACCATGTGACCCTCGTGCCGCCTCACGAGGGCCCCCTCCTGGGGCTCGGGGGAGTTCGTGGGCCAGCTGGCCCACTGATTCCACCCAGGCGGCGGAGAGTCGTCCGAGACTTCCACCACCTCCGCCTGAAGATCGCCGGCGGGCGCAGCCGCTTGCGCCGCCTCCGCCGGCACCTCCACCTGCGCCTCCGTGGCCACGGGCGCCCGTCGTGGCGCCGTGGTCGCCACCTCTCGGCCGTACCACCGTGTCCACGGGCGCCCCCGCAGGCCGCGCCCGCTCCACCTCCTCCCACGGCGGCGCCCTCCGCGGGCTGCACCCTCCACCACCGGCCGCCGCCACGCCCGTGTCTCCATGACGACCGGTGCCGCCGCCGCCCCCGGCGACCTCCCGGGCCGCGCGCGCGGCGGGTGATCGATGGCCGGGGCCTCGAGGCCCCGGCCGGGGCTTGCGAGCTCGCCCCCGTCGCCGTGCTTGTCCCCCGGCGCGACGCCCTCGACGAGCGCCGCCGGGTGGGGATCGA
Organism: Cenchrus americanus; assembly: GCA_947561735.1. Taxonomy (NCBI): domain Eukaryota; kingdom Viridiplantae; phylum Streptophyta; class Magnoliopsida; order Poales; family Poaceae; genus Cenchrus; species Cenchrus americanus. Next base: position 59,254,668 of record OX387241.1, read on the forward strand.
TGCGTCCGTCCTTAACACCTTGGCTGGTACAAGGGGAGGGACGGTTGGCACCACCGCGCGGTACGGACGGAAGGTTAGGGCACCTAATCATCGACGATTCGAACCAAACGAAAAAGGACGGGCTCCTTACCTCGAAGAGGAGAAGGCCTCGTTTCCTTTTCCTCGAGGCCTCGACAGATGAGGCGGCGCGAGCTGCCACGCCGCCGTAGCGCCTCCCGACGGCGCCGCCGTACGCGCGAGCACGCCCGCCCGTGCGCGGGCGCGACCGACGCCGCACCTCCCGGAGGGCGCCGCGCGCGCGCGGGGCACGCTCGCCCCGCGTGCGGACACGCCGGCCGTCGCGCGCCCCCGACGATGGTGCCGCGCGTGCGGGCACGCTCGCCCCCGCGCGCGGCACGCTTGACGCGCGCACAAGCGCGCTCGCCGCGCGCGCGCCTCCGTGGCGCGCGCCGGCACCTCCGCGGCGCGCGCCGCCCCGATGTCGATTGCCCGGCGGCGGACGCCGGCGTGCGCCCCGCCCCGGGCGAAGCCGCCCCTTGTCGCCGGCGCCGGTTCTAGCGACGGGGCGCAGGCGCCACCGTCGAGGGGGCCCTCCCCCTCGGCCTCTTCCTCCTCGTCCACCTCCGAGGATGAGGGCTCCTCGATCTCCGGAGAGGAGAGCCCCGCCTCCTCGCGCCGCCGGTACTCCGCGGCCCGCCGGTCGCGGCGTGCTTGGACGTCGCCTCGCGTGCTCCCTCTTGCGCGCCGCCCGCTCCCCGCTGTGGCTGGCCGCGCCGCCCGGCCCGGCGCGCGGGAGTCGGGGGTAGGCGGGACGGACTTGGCGATGGTGAAGGTCACCGACCGTACACGGAAGCAACAAGGGCGCGTCGGAGGCAAAGGCAACGCCAAAAACCAAAATGAAATCAAGAACCACACTCACCAACGGGCCGGTGGGGAGCATCTCGATGTCCCACGGGGCCCGACCAGCAGGCATCGGCGGCGTCCGGGGTGTCAACGGCGCTCCGCGCCGGGTGAGCGCGTACGGCCGCTCGAGGGGCGTCGGGAGCATCCGCGACCTCGCCAGATCGACGGGGTTGGCCGCCTCTGTCATCTCGAAGATGCAGAGCGGCCTCTCCATCAACGGCACGATCCGCCGGTGGTGAAGGAAGGCGAGGACGCCCATCACGTTCAGCCCCATCTTCGCCGGGCGCACGCGCGCGGCCGGGACCGACTCCCCGCCGCCTCCGATGCCGGGGCGTGGACACCCCGTAGCCCCGGGAGGCTGGCCTCTCCTTGAACACCCGGCCGGTGTAGGGGGGAAGGCCGGGCTCGGCGTTGCGCGGATAAAACCATCCCCGCTCCCGGCCCGGCGTTGTTCGTCGTCATGGTGCGGGGGGATGTAGACGTCCTTGAATTGCCCCCGCGGGGCAAGCGACATCCCGCCGCGCGCGCATCGCGCGGCGGGTCCTCGGCTCCGTCGTGGGGCTGCGTGATGAGCTCCGCGCGGAAAAGGTGTACCCAGAGCTCCCAATTGACTGGGATCCCCAGGTACCCTTCGCAAACACCCACAAATGTGGCCGCCCGCAAGATCGCGTTGGGGGCGAAGTTGTGCAGCTCCACCCCGTAGTAGTAGCACATCGCCCGCATGAAGGTGCTCGCCGGCGCGGTGAAGCCCCGCTCGTGGTAGCGGATGAAGCTCACCACGTAGCCCTCCCGGCGGGTTGGGCTCGTGGTCCGCAGCCGGTGGCACGATCCACTCCGCCGGACGTCCGTCTTCGTTGGCCGCCACCGGCCGGCGGCGACCCGGCTCGCCAAGGGCCAACCGCGTCACCGTCGACCTCTCCCAGGCATACGGCTCCGGAATCCTAAGGGGAGGCCGAGGCGGCGCCATGGAGAAGACGAAGGAATGCGAGGACGGAGAACGAGGAACGGAAGAAAGGCTCTAACGACGATGTCGCGCGGTAGCAAGAACAAGGAGAAGACGAAAAGACGGGGGACTGAAAACGGTGAGGCGCTAAGGTAAAAAACCGCCGTTTCCCCACTCCCTCAGATTTATAAGCCGACGGGGCGAGCTCTCGGAGCGGGCGCCCCGCTCGCATTAACCGGCGGGGAATCTTCCCTTCACGCCGACGGACGGGCCCCACCACGACTGGCGGCGGCCACATCACCGCGGGCGGGCCATCATCACGGCGGAGACCCGCAGGGGTCGAGGCGAAGCCGTCACGTCCGCCCCGCCACTCCGCCCACTATGCGCGCGCGCGCGGCCGCAGCGCCTGAAAAGGCGCGCCCGCACTGCAAAACCGCGGCCACGACCGCGAGGCACTTAAACGCCCGGGTCCCTTGCCAAGCAAGGAGAACCCTCGAGCGGAGCGAACCCCCGGCTCGAAACAAAAGCGACCCTCGATGGGATATCAGCGTGAGAAGGTCGCCTGGGACCTGCTCGATGTAGAGCAGCAACCGCGGGCACCCATGCCACGTAAAATCCTCGAGCGGCACGAGCCCTTGGCTCAAGATGACGTCAACCCTCGATGGGATATCGACGTGAGAAGGTCGCCCGGGACCCGCTCGATGTAGAGCGGACACCGCGGGCACCCATGCCACGCAAAACCCTCGAGCGGAGCGAGCCCCCGCTCGAGACGGTGTCAACCCTCTAAAAGAAGGCACATACACCGTGCTACCAACCAGCACCTCGAGGGCCGGCTCGCCCCGTACCCCTCGACGGCCGCAAACGTGAAAAGACGGGGCCGCCCGGGCGCCACCCCCGCACGGCCCTGCGATCGAGGTTCGAAGCCTGACCCTCGACGGGTTCGAACAGGCGCCACAGATCGCAGAGTTAGGGACGACAAGGGCACGCGCATTCGAGCCGTTCCTTGAGCCCGTCGGCTCGAGGGTGCCCCACATGTCGTGTTCGAGAGCCAGCGAGGGCAGCTAGCCGGGGGGATCCCACCGAGGGAGAGCCTCGCGCCCTCGGTCCCTAGCGAACGGGACCGAGCCCCACCTAGCAAACCCACGCAAGCGCTTCCATGGACGTGTCTCCGGACCGCGCAGCCTACCCTTATCGAACGGGGCATGGGCGTCCACTTGAACCACCCGCTACCAGCTCGAAGAGGAATCAGCAATTCGCGACCCGCTCGATGGGAGTTGCAGAAACCTCACCCTCCGTCCCGCGGAGGGACGGCGAGGGCGCGTTAAAAAATAAGTCGTCAGGCTCTACCCGATCGCCTCGAACGGGCCAAGGCTCGGGGGCTTGACGCACGGCTACACCTCCTTGAAATTGTACCCGCCGGGAGACAAGTGTCGGCGGTGCGTGCACCCCCGAAGCCGGCCGAAATACCGCCGATGCCGGTTGGCATATGTGCCACGTCTCTCTGACCAAAATTCTCGCGGTAAACCCCTGCGGGAGTATCCACACCTCTGCGGGGCTTCGGGGGGGCTAGACCCGCGGGTCGCGGCGACGCGGCCCCACGAAAGCGTTCGCAAACAAGGAGGGAAGAACGTCCTATCAGTAGGTTCCAGCATCTGCGGGAGCCGCAACGGCAAACCCACAGATGCTCGGGGGCTACTGTCGGGGACAGCCCTAGGGGTCCCCTTAAACAATGGGGGAAAACCCACTTAAATCCCGGTACTGAAACACGTTAAGCCTAACCATGCGGGTGACTAACCATACGAGACACGGCCCACAGGGACTCCGACGGCCCATCGAGGCGGCCCACATAAGGATCCCCTCGAAACGACTCCGCCTCGTTCGAGGCCGCACGCTCCCTTCGGGCGGGCATCGCCCCGCTCGAGGGGCGCACTTCCCTCGAGCGGGTCTCGTCTCGCTCGAGGGTTCGTCCCGCCCTCGGCCGGGGCCCACCACGCTCACGGGCGCCCCGCACGCGTGCGCCGGCCCCGTACACGGGCATTTAACGCCCCGACGCCGCGGAGACGGCACCATCATGCGCCGGGGCTCGCACCCGGTGCCGCCGCACCAACTCCCCGGGGAGGAGCCCATCCCCCGCCACCGTGGGAGGGTACGGTGCGGTGCGGCCGTGTCGGTCCCGTGACACCGCGCGCACGCCCCGGTGCGGCTAACGCGCCGAGCCCTCAAAAAGGGGGCCGGCGCACCCTCGATGTACTCTCTTGTGACCCTACGGGGTTAGGTGGAGGCGGTAGGCCGGTGGACCGCCATCCCCGCCACCGCAACGGCGTGGCCGCCGTACCGCGCGCGCGCAGCGCACGCCGGGCCCCGTAGCAACGACTCCCGGCCCCGTGAGGCGCGTCGGGAAGGAACGCCGTTCTGCCAACTCCTGTGCGCCGTACGGGCCTGCGTCAGCACCTCCCTCGAGCCTATCAGAGAACATCACCGCCATCCGCTGCTCTCCTACCCTCGAATCGCCACCGTTCGGGCACAAGTCGGGCCATGATGACCGGATCGCCGCAAGGATCGCCGGACGGCCGCCCACTCTACACCGTAGCACGTCGCACTTCTCCACATAGCTAGATAGCGCGGCGCACATGTAACCCGCCGCCCCCTTGATCTATAAAAGGGGGAGGCGAACCCCCAGCCGCAGGGGGAGACGAACGAACAGAGACACGAGAACACTTCACACACCGTGCACTCACTCTCTTATTCTCCCACAACATCTTCAACCACTCTTCCAGGGACTTGGAAGCCACGCTTCCTCTCCCGCCTTGCTTGTAGCAGCCCCACTACAGGCACCCCCGGTGCTGAGCAATATAGTGCCGCGAGCACACCCCTGCTGGACGTACGGCCCCCTCGGCCGGAACCAGGATAAAACCTTGTGTCATTTGTTGCTTGGCATCGACCATTGAGGGATAGACCACGGCGCTATCTACCGGTTAGTGTCGGGACCATATTCCGCACCGACACTCGGATAGGAAGCTATACATGTCCTGTACTATGTAGAGAACTCCTAGACGTACCTGACTAGTACTCTCTCCTCAAACCGACTTGTAACCCTGCCTCCCAGGCTATATAAGGCGAGGCAGGGACCCCTCTCTTTCTCATACACATCATCTTGTAAACACACCCAATCAGTCCAGAGCTACGCAGCATACAGAATGTAGGGTATTACTCACCTCGCGGCCCGAACCTGTCTAAATTGTGTGCCACGTGTCTCTTCCTTCGAGTTACCGATCTCGGCGAGGCAAGATTCATCTACCTCAGGTACTCCCCTTGGTAGGTTGTCGGTCTAAAACACCGACAGCTGGCGCGCCAAGTAGGGGCTCTTGCCGAAGATCTCATGGCGAACTCGACGGCTTCAATCTCCATCAAGCCAATCGTCGCTTTCAACCGCGGCGACACCTTCATCTTCGGGTCCTAGGTGTGCACTGCTGACGGCGCCGGATCCTTCCAACGCCGCCTCACCATGACTCCCAACCCGAGCACTGGGCTCATGACGCTTCTCGAAGTAGTCACGGGCAAACTCGCCAGAAAATTCGGCGAAATTTTGCTCTACAACCAACACCCCGACTTCGAGCTTGGATCTGACTCCAACTCGAACTCGGCGTCCCCGTGGGCCATCGCATGCGAGCCGGCTACTGAGCCATCGTGTGAGGATTCCCCACTCCACGAGCACTTCCCATACGGCCTCTGCAACGCCAGCAAGGCCCATTCGAAGGATCTCACTATGCGCTGGGCCGGCAAGGAGATCGTCACCGACTACACCTCGGACTCCAACCCTGTCTCTGGCTACTACTCGGACTCCTACTACGAGTTCGACTTTGGATTGGACCCAGACGAGCCCGAGTCTGAGATCTCCACGACTGAGCAACCATTGTCAGGGCCGGCTACCGACCTGGTTATAACATCTACGCCCGCCGAGAGATTCGTCTACTAGCCAGACCGCAAGACGGGAACTCACGTTGTGTCGCCTACCTCGACTCGCTTCCCTTCCAAGAGGGAACACCACTAGCTCCAGCGGAGGAGCACACTCCAACAGAGGTGGCGACTACTCGTCGGTGTTTTAGACCGGCAACCTACTAAGGGGAGTACCCGAAGTAGATGAATGTGACTCGCCGAGATCGGTAACTCGAAGGAAGAGACACGTGGCACACAATTTAGACAGGTTCGGGCCGCGAGGTGCGTAATACCCTACGTCCTGTATGCTGCGTAGCTCTGGATTGATTGGGCACGATTACAAGATGGTGCAATAGTGCGCCGTGAGTTGTATGAGATGAGATTGGATGCTAGAGATCGGTCCCTGCCTCGCCTTATATAGTCCGGGAGGCAGGGTTACAAGTCGGAGTAGGGAGAGAGTACTAGTCGAGTACGTCTAGGAGTCCTCCATACAGTGCGGAACATGTACAGCTCCCTAACCGAGTACTACTCCTGTGTAGTCCTTGTGCTCCACGCCTTCAGGTGCCTTGTAGCGCAAGCCGGTAGTCCCAGGGGCCCACCGAGTAGTCGGTCCTGGTACCCACCGAGGTAGTGGGCCCAGGGAGGTCCATACGACAAGCCCCCGAGTACTTTGTAGTCGAGAAGGATAGCTTCAAGTAGTCTTGACGGCCTTAACGAGTAGTCCTCAAGCGTCCCCGAGTGCTACAAGTCAAAAGTCCTCAAGAGTAGTCGAAGCATCCCGAGGCCGGAATTTACCCCCGCCTAATGTTTGAGCAATCTTGAAGTCTTCTCGAGTAGTCTCAAGCGTCCTCGGCACTCGCCTTCGAAGGTCTTCAAAAACTGCCCGTCTTGTCTTGAAGCCGGAGCTGATATGGAGGTGCGATTTGCAAAATCGCACTCCATATGGAGTAGCCCCCGAGCCTTAGGTTGAGCCACGGGCTCGACTCGAAGTCCATCCGAAGTCTTGACAAGAAAATCCCGAAAAATCCGGAGAAAAAACCGAAGGACACGTGGCACGGAGCCCCCGAGCCTTGAGTCGAGTACTTCCTCTCGAATTGAAGGGTCATCCTGAAGAACGTGTCCTGAGATGCTCTTGAGACTAGCAGCTTCCCAGGTAGTCGAGTAGAAGTAGCCGAGCCCCCGAGGTGAGGCGCGTCGACTAGTAGAATACGAAGAGTCACGCTGAGCCGCTGAGTCAGCTGCGCGTGAAATTAGCCATCCGGTCGTTGCGGAGCCAGTTAGGCTTATAAATAGAAGCCGAAACCCTTAGGGTTTTTCACCCATCCGAGCTGTAGCCATTCCGCTTCCATCCGTGGTAGATCCGCTTCCGCCGCACGCGCCGCCGTAGTAGATTCAAGTGCGCCGCCACCCAAAGCTTTAGGGTAGCCCCCGAGCGGATGCGCGTGAAGATGCTCTGTTCTTGGAGAATGAAGCCATCACCATCCAAGTCGTCGAAAGCCGCCGGGAAGAAGAGGGGCCGTGAAGAGGCCGCCGCGGCCGCCACCGGAGTAGCGCCGCCCATGTCTCCACGGTGGGCCGATCCAAGCCGCGAGTGGAAGAAATCCAAGGTGAAGACGGAGGATTCGCCGGCCCTCCCGAACGGCGGGTTCATCCGGGAGAAGGAGGTCGACATGTGGAGGGCCGCGCGGAGATCCATACCCAATGGAGAAGGCCGAAGATGAGATTCCAATGTTCGCGCGGTTCGTGGAGCACGAGGCTTGCGCTCCCGCCGCCGATTTCTTCAAGGGTCTCCTCGGGTACTACGGAGTCGAGTACCTGAACCTGAACCCCAACGGCATCTTCCACACCGCGGTCTTCGTGCACTTCTGCGAGGCCTTTCTTGGGATCAAGCCGCACTGGATCCTTTTCGGAAGTTCTTCCGGTCAAGCCGCAGCCAAGTGCCACCAACCCAAGGGTAGTCGGAGGAGCCGGCATCCAGCTGAGGGAAGACGCCGCGGAGCAGTATCTGGCGTATAAGCTTGTCGATTCCAACACTGACCGGAAGACAAGATGGTTCTACATCACGAACCACCACCCCGGCCGCCGAAGCCGAGCGAACGGCGGCCCGGTGCACCGCGAGTGGTGGAACTCGGAGCCCACCATGCAAGAGGGGATCCAGCTTCCCGAGCGCTAGCACGCATCAAGGTGCTCGGGGAAGCGGGACCGAGGGCCGAGCACGTGGCCTTCGGTTTCATGAAGCGGAGGGTGCGGCCGTTGATGGCTCGAGACACCTTGGGCTTCGAGTACACCGGCGACGATGACACGTCGCGGATGCCCGGAGGCGAGCTGGACGACAGCGACATCATCGAGAGGTTGTCGCGGATCTTCAAAGATATGCCGCCGTACACGGCGTGCCCTGTTCAAGAGTACTCTGCCGCGCGCCCGCCCAAGGAGGTGAGTAGTCGTACTCCTTTAGTCGAGTAGTCATTGCTTGATGTAGACTTGCTGATGTCTTGTGCCTTGCAGGATGACTTGAAGAAGTTCGTCTCCGAGCCGCAGCCGCCCCCGAGCGGGATCGAGATCCCGAAGGAAGGGAAGGCCAAAGAGAAAGAGCGGCGAGAAGTCGGTGCAGGCGATGACACCGTCATCGTGGAGGACACCTCCGACGACGATGACGACGACAACGAGACGTTGCAGGATCGTTTTCAGCTGCGGTCGAGGTTTAGCCGCCCAGGCTTACCTCATGTGCCTCTGGTGCAAGACCCCCGACTAGCCTGGAGGCTAGGCTGGCCGCGCCGCCACGGAAGCCGCGCAACCCCGCCAGGAAGCGGGTGACGAAGAAGCTTAAGGTCTCAAAGACCACACATCGGAGGTAAGATATCTTGACTAGAGTGGTCGAGTACCCATCGCACGAGTACCCTTGCCGATGAGTAGTCTTTCATGTTTGTAGGAGGTGCCGCCAACGGAGCCGTCGAAGAGGGCGACAAAGGCGTGTGGGACACGGTGGGGGAGCCGGTGGAAGTCGTAGTCCGGCCCCCCACCGTGGAGGAGCTCTTGGCGCGGTGGAGTGCCGGCCCCTCGCTCCACGGGGGAGCACGGAGCCCGTAGCCGCCGCCGTTGAAGAGGTGGTGGCTTCGGGAGCGCAAGAGGGCACCGCGCGGTCGCCGGCCGCCGTGGAGGAGGCGGTAGCCGTAGGGGCGCAGGAGGAGACGCCCGCCGAGGGTGGACTGGTCGATATTGCCAGCATCCTTGGCGCCCGGCCGTGACAATAGTCCGGTCGAACTTGTAAGTACTGCATCTTTGCGAGTAGCACTTGTTGTAGTAGTCGAGGTTGACTGACGACCAATTTTGTGTGCTTGCGCGGAAATCCACGGATGCCGTCCCGGAAGGGGGATGAGCCCTCTTCATCGGTGGCGGAAGAAGTCGCGCCGCCCGCCGAGGAGTCCGCTCCCGCTTCCCGGGGCGGTGCCCGAGCCGCCGGCCCTGCGGGGTGCCGCCGCCGGAGGCCAGCGTAGTCGAAGGTGGGTACTCTTCTGAAGCTATGGAGCTCCTCGAGGAGTAGTCGTAATTGCCGATGCACTTATCTTCTCGTTGACGGGGCGCGCCGAGGCCGAAGGCGGGACATCCCCGTGGGGGTGCCGATGCGAGGTCGACACCGAGGCCCCGGAGGCCGCGGGAGGAGCCCCCGTGCCTATGGAAGAAGTAGTCGAGGAGGCCGCCGTGACGGCCGGGGGAGAGGGCATCACCACGTCGCCGCGAGGTTGCTGCGGGAGGTGGCTATCCGCTCCCCGGAGATCCGGGGACGCGCAGCCCATCCGCTCTCGCGCCGATGACGGAGGGCCACCGCGAGTAGTCGCGGCGGGATAGAGTTGCTCGCAGATGATCTCGTCGAGCTCGCTCGTCGGTGCGGAATATGGTCCCGACACTAACCAGTAGAAAGCGCCGAGGTCTATCCCTCAATGGTCGATGCTAAGCAATAAGAGACACGGGGTTTATCCTGGTTCCGGCCGAGGGGGCCGTACGTCCAGCAGTGGTGTGCTCAAGGCACTATATTGCTCAGCACCGGGGGTGCCTGTAGTGGGGCTGCTACAAGCAAGGCGGGAGAAGAGGCGTGGCCTCCAAGTCCCTAGTGGAGTGAATGAAGATATTGTGGGAGAATTGGAGAGTGAGTATGTGGTGTGTTGAGTGCTCTTGTCTGTGTGTGCTCGTCCCTCTCTGTCCCCTTGCGGCTGGGGGGTTCGCCCTCCCTTTTATAGATCAAGGGGCAGGCGGGTTACATGCGTGCCGCGCTATCTAGCTACGTGGGGAAGCACGACGTGCTATGCTGTAGAGTGGGCGGCGGTCCGGACGATCCTTGCGGCGATCTAGCCATCATGGCCTATCTTGTACCCGAACGGTGGCGGCTCGAGGGTAGAAGTGCGGTGGATGGTGGCGATGTCCTCGGTAGGCTCGAGGGAGGTGCGATGTTGGTCCGTACGGAGAACGAGGAGTAGGTAGAACGGCGTCCCTTCCCAACGCACTTCACGGTCTTTGGAGTGGTTGCTACGAGCCGGCGTGCGCCTGCACGCGCGGGGATGGCGGCCACGCTGTTACAGTGGCAGGGATGGTGCTCCACCGGCCTAGCGCCTCCACCTAACCCTGTAGGGTCACAAGAAAGTGAATCGAGGGTGCGTCCGGCCCCCCTTCGAGGGCTCGGCGCGTTAGCCGTACTGGAGCAGGCGCACGGTGTCACGGGACTGACACCGGCCGCGCTGCACAGTCCCCTCCCCACAGTGATGGGGATGGGCTCCTCCCCCGGGGAGTTGGTGCGGCGGCACCGGGGGCGAGCCCCGGCGCATGATGGCGCCGTCCCGCCGGCGTCAGGGCGTTAAATGCCCGTGTACGGGGGCCGGCGCACGCGTGAGGGGCACCCTCGAGCGTGGCGGACCCGGCCGAGGGCGGGGCGTACCCTCGAGCGAGGCGGCACCGCTCGAGGGGGAGCGAGCCCTCGAGCGAGGCGGAGCCCGCTCGAGGGAAGTGCTACCCCTCGAACGGGGCGGAGCCCGCCCGAGGGGGCGCGTATCCTCGAGCGAGGCGGAGCTCCTCGCCCGAGGGGATCTCTAAGAGGGCCGCCTCGATGGGCCGTCGGAGTCCCCGCGAGGTTAGGCAAATTGTGTTTTGGTTTCGTTGCGGGTTTTAAGTGAGGATTTCCCCGTTGTTTAAGGGGACCCCTAGGGTCGTCCCCGACGGAGCCCCCGAGCATCCGCGGGTTTGCCATTGAGGCTCCCGCATGCCGGAATCTACCGATAGGACGTTCTTCCCTCCTTGTCTTGCGAACGCTTTCCGTGGGGCCGCGTCGGGCGACCCGCGGGTCTAGCCCTCGAAGCCCCGCGAGAGTGTGGGTGCTCCTGCAGGGGTTAACCGCGAGAACTGGTCAGAGGGCGTGTCACATGTTTCAACCGGCATCGGCAGTGTCTCAGCCGGCTTCGGTGGCGCACGCGCTGCTGGCGCTGTCTCCGGCGGGTGCGGAGCCAAGGGAGGTGTAGCCGTGCGTTAAGCCCCCGAGCCTGGGCCCGTTCGAGGCGATCGGGTAGAGCTTTACGACTTGTTTCTTAACGCGCCCTCGCCGTCCCTCCGCGGGACGGAGGGTGAGGTTTCCACAACCCCCATCGAGCGGGTCGCGAATTGCGGATTCCTCTTTGAGCTGCTAGTGGGTGATTCGAGTGGACGCCCATGCCCCGTTCGATAAGGGTAGGCCGCGTGGTCCGAGACACGTCCATGGAAGCGCTTGCATGGGTTTGCTAGGTGGGGCTCGGTCCCGTTCGATAGGGACCGAGGGCGAGGAAGCTCTCCCTCGGTGGGATCCTCCGCTAGCCGCCCTCGCCGGCTCTCGAACACGACATGTGGGGCACCCTCGAGCCGACGGGCTCGAGGAACGGCTCGAATGCGCGTGCCCTCGTCGTCCCCGACTCGCGATGCGAGGCGCCCGTTCGAACCCGTCGAGGGTCGGGCTTCGAACCCCGATCGTAGGGCCGTGCGGGGCGGCACCTGGGCGGCCCCGTCTTTTGCGTTTGCGGCCGTCGAGGGGTCTGGGCGAGCCAGCCCTCGAGGCGCTGTTGGTAGCACAGCGTGGCATGGGTGCTCGCAGTGCCTGCTTTGCTTCAAGCGGGCGCCGGGCGACCTTCTCACGCACATGCCCCTTTTTTAGAGGGTTGATATCGTTTCGAGCCAGGGGCTCGCGCCGCTCGAGGGTTTTGCGTGGCATGGGTGCCCGCGGCGCTCGCTTTACTTCAAGCGGGGCCCCGGCGACCTTCTCACGCCGATGTCCCTTCGAGGGCTGAAATCGTCCCGAGCCAAGGGCTCGTGCCGCTCGAGGGTTTTGCGTGGCATGGGTGCTCGTGGTACACCTTTACTTCAAGCGAGGCCCGGGCGACCTTCTCACGCCGATGTCCCTTCGAGGGTGATCTTTGTCTCGAGTCGGGGGTTCGCCCCGCTCGAGGGTCCTCCTTGCTTGGCAAGGGAGTGGGCTATTAAATGCCTTACGGTCGAGACCGCGGCTGCGCAACGCGGGCGCGCCTTTTCGAGCGTTGCGGCCGCGCGCGCGCGTAGTGGGCGGCGTGGCAGGCGGATGTGACCGCTTGCCTCGGTCCCTGCTAGTCTTCGCCGCGATGATGGCCCGCCCGCGGTGATGTGGCCGCTGCATTCGTGGTGGGGCCCATTCGTCGGCGTGAAGAGAAGATTCCCTGCAGTTAATGCGCGCGGGACATGCGCTCGGAGAGCTCGCCCACGGCTTATAAATCTGAGGGGAAGGGGAGACGGCGGTTTTTTACCTTTGCGCTCCGCCATTTTAGCCCCCCGTGCCTTCATCTTCGTCTCGCCCTTGCCACCGTGCGGTGTCGCCATTAGAGCTCATCTTCCGTTTCTCGACCTCCGCTCTCGCATTCCTTTGCTTTCTTCCCATGGCGGCGCTTCCGCCTCTCACGATCCTTGACCCATATGCCGGGAGCGGTCGACGGTGACTCCGCCGGCTCTTGGCGAGCCGGTCGTCGCCGGCCGGTGTCGGCGAATGAGGATGGCCGCCCGCCGGAGTGGATAGTGCCGCCGGCGGCGGATAGCACGCCCAACCCACCGGAGGGCTACGTGGTCAGCTTCGTCCACTTCCACGAGCGAGGCTTCAATGCGCCGGCGAGCCGCTTCATGCGGGCGCTGTGCGACTACTACGGCGTGGAGCTGCACAACTTCGCGCCCAACGCGATTTCGCATGCGGCCACGTTCGTGGGCGTTTGCGAGGGGTACCTGGGGATCCCAGTCAACTGGGAGCTCTGGGTACACCTCTTCCGCGCGGAGCTCTTCACGCAGCCCACGATGAAGCCGAGGACCCGCCGCGCGGTGCGCGCCGGCGGGATGTCGCTTGCCCTGCGGGGGCAATTCAAGGACGACTAAATCCCCGCACCATGACGACGAACAACGCCGGCTGGGAGCGGGGATGGTTCTACTTGCGCAACGCCGAGCGCGGCCTCCCCCCGTACACCGGTCGGGTGTTCAAGGAGAAGCCCAGCTCTTGGGGCTACGGGGTGTCCACGGCCCAGCACCGGAGGCGGCAGGACTCGGTCCTAGCCGCCCTGAAGAGCCTGGCGGCACAGGGGCTGAACGCGTTGGGCGTCCTCGCCTTCCTCCATCACCGGCGGATCGTGCCTCTGATGGAGAGGCCGCTCTGCATCTTCGAGATGACGGAGGCGGCCAACCCCGTCGACCTGGCGAGGTCGCGGATGCTCCCGACCCCGCTCGGGCGGGCGTACGCGCTCACCCGAGCACGGAACACCGTCGACACCCGGATGCCGATGCGTCCGGACTGGACCCCGTGGGACCTCGAGATGCTCCCCACCGGCCCATTGGTGAGTGCGGTTCTTGAATTCGTTTTAGTTCTTTGTGTTGCTTTTGCCACCTAACGCGCCCTTGGTGCTCCGTATGCACTGGTGAGCTTCACCGCCTCCAAGTCCGTTCCGCCCACCCCCGACTCCCGCGCGCTTGGCCGGGCGGCGCGGCGGCGGGGGAACGGGGAGCGGGCGGCGCGCGGGAGGGGAGCGCGCGAGGGCGGCGCAACGAGCGTCGTGAGCGGCGGAACGCGGAGTACCGGCGGCGCGAAGAGCTGGGGCTCTCCTCCCCGGGGACTGAGGAGTACTCGTCCTCGGGGGGATGACGAAGAGGAAGAGACCGGGGGGGGAGGCCCCTCGGATAGGTGGGAGCCCTCGCCCCCGTCGCCGGAGCCGGCTCCGGCGGCAAGGGCGGCATCGCCCGGGGGCGGGCGCAACGGCGCCCGTCGCCGAGGCAATCGACGTCGGGGGCGGCGCGCGCGCCGGGGGCGCCGGCGCGCACCTCGGGGGCGCGCATGGCGAGCGCGCCCGTGCGCTCGGCGAGCGCGCCCGCGCGCGGGGCGGGGCCCGCGCGCGCGGCGGCGACGTCGGGAGGCGCGGCGGCGGGCGCGCCGGCCGTGCCGGAATCATCCGCGAGGCTTCGAGGAAAAGGAAGCGCGCCTTTTCCTCCTCGAGGTAAGGGGCTCGATCCTTTACCTTGGTTTGATTTCTTGACGATCGGGCGTTCTAATCCTCTGTTTGTGCCACGCGCGGGGTGGTGCCAACCGTGCCTCCCCTTGCACCGGCTAAGGTGCTGAGGACGGACGCGTCCATCCCCACCCGACGGCGCTCGTCGAGGGCGCCACGGGCGGGGGCAAGCACGGCGGCGGCGGGCGAGAGCTCGCGAGGCGCGCGGCCGGGGCCCCGAGGCCTCGGCCGGCGGACCAAGCCCGCCGCGGCGCGGTCGGCGGTTGTTGAGGAGCGACCGGCGCGGCCGTTGTGGGGGCGCGGGCCGCGGCGGCGGCCGTGGCGGAGGCGCGGCCCGCGCAGGGGGTTGTTGCTATGGAGGCGCGGTCCGTGGCGCCGGTGTGGAGGGAGGCGGAGCGGGTGCAACCGCGCGCGGCGCCCGTGGTTGCGAGGCGCGGCGGAGGCGGTGGCCGTGGCGCCGCGTCGAGCGCCCGCGGCCTCGGAGGCGCAAGTGGGGGGGCGGCGGTGGAGGCGGCTCCAAGGGCCGGTGCCCGCCGTCGGTTCCGGGCGGAGGTGGTGGAGGTCCGGATGACGACTCCCCGCCGCCGGGTGGGATCGGTGGGCTAGCCTCCCCACGCGCTCCCCCGAGCCCCGGGAGGGGGGGCCCTCGTGAGGCGGCACGAGGGGCATATGGTGGCGGGGGACCGAGGGCACGGTGCCGAGGCCTCGTCCTCCCGCGCCGACCACCCCGCCCGGTGGAGGGGGCCATTGATGATCCCCCGGCGTTTGCCGATGCCGGGGGGGAGCGGGGAGCTGCGGGGCGAGCTCCGAAGCCACGGCGCCACGCTCGGCCGCGCGGCCGAACGAGGCGCGCGCGGGTCCATGGCGGCCCTGCATGGCGCGTCTTCCAGGTAGGGCGTCGTCGCTCGTTTTCTTCTTCTTCTCATCTTCGTGCGCTGCTTCTGTGCCGTAGCGCTTATGGGTTTTGATGTGTGGATGCCAGGAGCTCGAGCGCCGCGCCCACGAAAAGTACGATGCCTTCGACCGGGTGAACGCAGAGGTCCACCAGCTCCGGGAGCGGTGCAGCGCTTTCGACGCGCTTGCTGACGCCCTCGGGTCCCGGACGGTGGGCCCCGGCGTGCGGGCCATGGCCTCGCCCCGACGAACTCCCGAGAGCTCGAGGCGGGGACACGGCGCGCCGCTCGAGCCTCGGCGAGGAGTCCGCGCCGGCCCTTGTCGATCGTGATGAGGGC
Source organism: Cenchrus americanus (assembly GCA_947561735.1). Taxonomy (NCBI): domain Eukaryota; kingdom Viridiplantae; phylum Streptophyta; class Magnoliopsida; order Poales; family Poaceae; genus Cenchrus; species Cenchrus americanus. The sequence goes on from OX387241.1 coordinate 59,270,201, forward strand.
GCCGTGGCGCGCGCGCTCGGACTTGGAGAAGACGCGGAGGCGGCCACCAATTGGGAGGCGGAGGTGGCTAACGTCGGCGGCGAGAACCGGGGGCTTCGCTCGTCGCTTGAGGGGGCGCGGGCGCGGCGGCGCCGGGCGAGGAGCGGGCGCGCGAGGCGGGAGCGGGGCCGGGCCAAGGAGGCCGACGACCCGAAGGCTGCCCTCGACGCCAAGGCCGCGGCGCTCGTCGTTCGCCGAGGAGCAGCTCCTGCCCGAGAAGCGCACCGCCCGCCAAGGGGCGAGGAACGGCTCCAGGCGGAGAGGAGCCGCCCTCGTCGACGCCGGGCACGGCGCGGGAACGAGGAGCGCGTCGCTCGCGAGGCGGCGGCGAAGTCCTTGGCGGAGCGGGACGACAAGCTCTCCAAGACCGAGGGCGAACTCATTGTGCTCGGCATTGCGAGCGCGAACCGAGGAGATAGCCCTCCGGGGAGCGAGCGAGGCCGTCAAGCGCCTCGAGCGGCGGTTGAGGCCGAGCGCCGTGCTCTCGAGATGGAGAGGAAACAAGTCGAAGGTGAGCCTTTGTTTGACTCTTGCCTTGTTGGTTTTTACGTTAGAGGGCTCGCATTCCCCTTTCGATTTCTTTCTTGTCTTGGCGATTACGGGCTTGCGCACCGCCCCACGGGGCACGCGGGCGAGCGGGCCGAGGCGGCTGCGGAGCTTCCTACAACTCCTCCGAGCAGGGGCTGCGGGAGCTACGTGTTGCGGCCCTCGAGACCCGCCGCGCCGTGGAGGAGGGCGAGGCACGGGCGGCGGTTCGGCGGCCAGCCGCTTGCGTGCCCTTGGCGGTCACGTCACCGAGCGGATGCGCCGGCGCTGCATCTGGGCGTCCAGAAGGCCCTCGGAGTGGTGCGGTCCCACTACGAGGTTAACTTCGAGGCGCTGGCGGAGGGCTACATCGTTCCCGAGGGCGTCGAGGACGAGGTAGCGATGGAGCGTGTGGACGCGCTCGCTGCCGATGCCGCCGGGTCGCTCGCCGAAGCCTTCGAGGAGTTCCTCTTCCCGGACGCCGCTGACGCTGCCGCTCCTCCCGCCTGAAAGCAGTTGGGCGCTAGGCCCGTTTTGTCATGTATCAGTACTCTGGCCTCATGGCCCTTTGTAAATGAACAAGTTGTTTTTGGACATAAACATTTGCTGTAATGAAGTCATTTGTTTATCACGCTTTTTGTTTCTCCTTCTTCCTGAGTAGATTCTAGTTAGGGGAGTTCGATTTTCGCGGGGGGCCTGCTGGGTTGGAGGCGAGAGAGAAGGGCCATATCCACGCGGCGTAGGCTATCTCTGGCTCGCACGCTCCTTCCGCTAGGCCGCCTGCGCCCTGTTCGAATCGTTGCTCGAGGTTGAAGTAGGAAACAAACTTAGCGCGCGTGAGTTGTTTCGTTTTTGCGCGAAAAAATGGGACCATTTTGGGGGGGGGGGGGGGGCGCGGAGGCCCCCGAGGGTAACTTGGGTTTCAGGGGAAAGCCGAGTTGCCCTTTCTATTAGACTCGAGGCGTTTACATAGTTGGCACCAGGCGGGGCGTTGGCCGTGTGATTTTTACAACAGAAAAAAAATGCTTGGGAATCCTAGCTAGGGGTAGAAACGACGTAGCTGTTGGATGTTCCAAGCGTTGGTGAGCTCTTCACCGTCCTCGTTGGCCAGCTTGTACGTGCCGGGCTTGAGTACCTTCACCACGACATAGGGTCCCTCCCATGGGGGCGACAGCTTGTGGCGCCCTCGGTTGTCTTGGCATAGCCTTAGGACCTGATCCCCTTCGCTGAAATCCCGCCGGCGTATCTTGCGTGCTTGATAGCGCCGAGGGATCGTTGGTACCTCGCGGAATGCATCGGGGCCACGAGGCGTGCCTCGTCCGGCCTGATCCAACGAGTCCTCGCGGGCTCGCTGGCTGGTATCCTCGTCATAGCCTCGAACCCTGGGCGAACCGTATTCTAAGTCCGTGGGGAGGACGGCCTCCGCGCCGTGGACTAGGAAAAACGGGGTGAACCCAGTGGCTCTGCTCGGGGTGGTCCTTAGGCTCCACACAACCGCTGGTAATTCTTGGAGCCATTTTCGCCCAGATTTGTTCAGCTGGTCGAAAATTCTGGGCTTTAGGCCTTGTAAGATCATGCCATTGGCACATTCTACTTGGCCGTTGGTCTGTGGGTGCGCCACAGCTGCCCAATCCACACGGATGTGGAACTTGTCGCAGAACTCCAAGAACTTCTTGCCCGTGAAGCGGGACCCATTGTCGGTGATGATGGAGTTCGGCACTCCAAAGCGGTAGACGATGTCGGTGAAGAATGTTACCGCTTGCTCTCGCCCTTAGATTCGTGATGGGGCGCACCTCCACCCACTTGGAGAACTTGTCGATCGCGACCAACAAGTGGGTGAAGCCCCCGGCGCCTTTCGCAGGGGCCGACGATGTCCAACCCCCACACGGCAAACGGCCATGTTACGGTGATGGTACGTAGGGCATGGGCGGGCAATTTGGACTTGCGGGCCGGGCGTAGAAGCGGCACCCTTCGCGGTGCGCACGATCTCGGCGGCGTCCGCGACCGCGGTGGGCCGGTAAAAGCCACGGCGGAACGCGTTGCCGACGAGGGGTGCGGGGAGCGGCTTGGTGGCCACAAATCCCCGCGTGGATGTCCCGCGGGAGCTCGCGCCCCTCGGGAATGGGTACGCATCGGCGTAGGATGCCGGAGGCGGCGCGCTTGTGCGGCTCGCCGTCGACGAGGGCAAAAGATTTAGCCATCCCGGCGATGCGCACTGGCCGCGGCCCGGTCCGCGGGGAGCTCCCCTCGAGCGATCCGGGCGATGTATTTTTCGCGCCGGTCCTCTTGGACGGGGGCGGCTCGATGTCCATTACGTCGGCCTCGTGGGAGCCGTACCCCTCGAGGAGGGAGAGCACGTACGCCTCGTTCGAGGGGTCCTCGTCCATGGGTTCCGCACTCGGCTGGATTCGAGGGAGCCCCGAGGGTTCGTTGTGACTCGAGGGGTAGGGCTCGAAGGCGACCGAGGGGGGTTGAGCGACGTCGCGCGCGAGAACGTTTGGGGGGCGTGATCCGCCGGACGCGATCTTGGCGAGCTCGTCCGCCTCCTCGTTGTACCGGCGGGGCACGTGGTTGAGCTCGATGCCGTAGAACTTGTCTTCGAGGGCTCGCACGGCCTTGCGGTAGGCCTCCATCTTGTCGTCATGGCAGCTCGCGTTCTTCATGACTTGATCGATCACGAGCTGCGAGTCGCCACGCACGTCGAGGCGCTTGACGCCTAACTCAATGGCAATTTTGAGGTCGCGAGAGGAGGGCCTCGTATTCGGCCATATTGTTAGACGCGGGGAAGTGGAGGCGCACCGCGTACCGCATGTGTTCCCCGAGGGGTGACACGAAGAGCGAGGCCGCGCCCGCCCCCGTTTTCATCACCGAGCCGTCGAAGAACGAGAGTCCAACACTCCGCTTGGATGCGGCGGCGGTAGGCGCGTATCCGTCCACTCGGCGACGAAGTACGCCAAGATTTGGGACTTGGCCGGCCTTGCGCGGGGTGTAGGCGAGCGTCTCGCCCATCAGCTCTACAGACCACTTGGCGATCCTTCCCGCGGCGTCGGGGTTGCGGATGATCTCTCCCAGTGGGAAGGAGGAAACCACCGTGATGGGGTGGGCCTCAAAGTAGTGGCGGAGTTTGCGCCGCGCAAGGACCACCGCGTACGGCAACTTACGGACACGGGGGTAGCGCGTCTTTGTGTCCGACGAGGACCTCGGCGATGTAGTAGACCGGCCGGCCGGCAGAGGCAAGGCATGCCCTTCCTCCATGCGCTCCACGACAATCACGGCGCTGACCACCTGGGTGGTTGCGGCCACGTAGAGCTGCAGGGGTTCGCTGTCTTGCGGCGGCGTGAGGATCGGGCGTGCGTTAGAGACGCCTTCGGCTTATCGAGCGCGTCCTGGGCCTCGGTGGTCTAGGAGAAGCGCTCGTGCTTCTTGAGTAGGCGGTAGAGGGGCAGGCCCTTCTCGCCGAGCCGCGAAATGAAGCGGCTCAAGGCGGCGAGGCACCCCAACACCTTCTGCACCCCTTTGAGGTCCCGGATCGGACCCATCCGTTCGAGGGCCGCAACCTTTTCAGGGTTGGCCTCGATTCCCTGCTGGGAGACAATGTATCCCAGGAGCATGCCTCGCGGCACTCCAAAGACGCATTTTTCGGGGTTTAATTTGACCCCGTTGGCCGTAGGCGGCTGAACGCGACGCCAAGGTCGCCAACCAGGTCGTCCGCCTTCCTGGTCTTTACGACGATGTCGTCCACGTATGCTTCGACCGTTCGCCCGATGTGATCCCCAAAAATGTGCTGCATGCAACGCTGGTATGTTGCACCTGCGTTTCTGAGGCCAAACAGCATCGTGACGTAGCAGAACGTCCCGAACGGTGTGATGAACGAAGTCGCGAGCTGGTCGGACTCTTTCATCTTTATTTGGTGGTACCCGGAATAGGCATCAAGGAAGCAAAGCAATTCGCACCCGGCCGTTGAATCAACGATTTGATCAATGCGTGGCAAAGGAAAAGGAACTTTAGGACATGCTTTATTGAGACTGGTGTAGTCTATACACATCCGCCACTTCCCATTCTTTTTCTTTACAAGCACGGGATTTGCTAGCCACGTTGGGTGGAACACCTCCTTGATGAATCCGGCCTCGAGAAGCTTCCGCAGCTCCGCTCCGATTGCCGTCGTCGCTCCTCGTCGAAGCGGCGGAGTCGTTGCCGCACGGCGCGGGCGTTTGGCGGGATGTCAAGGGAGTGCTCGGCGACTTCCCTCGGGATGCGGGCATATCCGAGGGGCTCCACGCGAAGATGTCGGCATTGGCGCGGAGGAAGTCGACGAGCACCACTTCCTATTTGGGGTCGAGGGTGGAGCGACCCTCAACGCCTTGCCCTCGGGGGTCGAAGGGTCGAGGGGGACCCCCTTGGTGCGCTCGCGGCCTCGAAGGTGCCGGCGTGCTTGGCGGCGGAGTCGAGGTCTTCGTTGACCATCTTCTCCGGCGTGTTCACCGGCGCTTCATCCGGCGCTAGTGCCTGCGTGTTCTACGCACTCGACGTCGCGGTCGAAAGCGTGCTCGATCGATGAGCCGACGGTGATGATGCCGTTTGGTCGGGCATCTTCATCTTCGGGTAGGTATAATTGGGGACCGCCATGAATTTGGCGTAACGGGGTCGCCCAAGTATAGCGTGGTAAGCCCCTTGAACCCCACCACCTCGAAGGTGAGGGTCTCCTTGCGGAAGTTCTTTGGGGTGCCAAACCAAGCCGGCGGGTCGATGCGCCCGAGGGGTTGAACTTGCTTGCCGGCGCAATGCCATGGAATGGCTTCGTCTTCTGGGCCGCGGTGATCCAACCCGATCCCCATCGGGCGCAAAGTATGCGCGTAGAGGATGTTGAGGCTGCGCCTCTGTCCATGAGGACCTTCGAGAACCGGGCGTTCCCGATGATGGGGTCGACCACCGGCGGGTGCGGCCGGGTTGGGGACGCGATTTGGGTGGTCTTCCCGGGAACGTGATGCATCCTCCGACCGGTTGAGGAAGGACGGAGGTGCCCTCTCAGCGGCTAGGACCTCGTGCCGCTCCTTCTTGCGTTGGCGCGTCGACATGTCGGCCCCGTTGGCCCCCCAAAGACGAGGAACACATTTTCGACGGCGGGGAAGCCGCCGGCGTCGCCATCGCCTCCGTCTTTCTTGGCCTCTGCCTCCTTCGCGGCGGCACGGCCATAGAACTTCTTGAGCATGTCGCCTTTGCTCAAGGGTGTGGTTCACCGGGGTCTTATGATAAGGACATGGCTTTTTCGGCATGTCATCGAACACCCCCGGGCCTCGAGGGGCGGTCGAGGGCCCCGTCGAGGCAGGGTCAACGAGCGAGGGCCTCGGCGTTGCCGCCGTCGCGCCCCCGCTCGCGCACCTCGCGGCGCGGCTTCTTCCCCTTCTTCCCCCGCTTGTCGTTGCGGTGGGGCTCCTTGGACTTGCGCCCTCCGCGGGCGCGTCCTGCGAGCGCTTGCCCTTTTGCCGTCGAAGATCGCCCCCACGGCCTCTTCTCCGGAGGCGAAGGCGGTAGCGATGTCGAACGGCTCGTTGGAGTCCGCGGGCGGCTGCGTCCCGATTCCGCACGAGGTGCCCTCGAGGAAGGCGTGCACGATCTCGGAGGCGCGCCACGGCCCGGGGAGCTCGGTGCGGCGCTTGGAGAAGCGCCGTATGAAGTCCCGCGGTGACTCGCGGGCTTCGCGTGCGGGAGCGCGGAGTCCCACGAATTTCCGGGGTGCACGTACGTGCCACGGAAGTTGCCCACGAACGTGTGGACCGGATCGTCCCGGTTGTGGATGCGGGCGGCGGGCAAGTGCTCGAGCCACGTTCGGGCCGCGTCGCCAAGATGCGGGGGGCAAGTTGCGGATGATGACCTCGTCGGCGGTGGCCCCGCCCGGTGGCGAGCCGGGGCGGTAGTCATTGAGCCACACGCGGGGGTCCGTCTCCCCGTTGTATTTGACGATGGTCGAGGGTTGGCGGAAGCGTTGGGGGAACGGCGCCGCGCGGATCTCCCGGCTGAACACACGGGTGCAGGGGGGCTCGGCGTCGGGGAGCGGTCTTCGCCGGTTGTCGTAGCATCCACCCCGTCGAGGGTGGTAGCCCCTTCTTTGCTCGTGCGTCGCCCTGGCCGGTGCGCCTGGCGTTAATGACGTTGAGGGCGTCGCCATCCAGCGCCCTGCGTGCGTCAAGGAGTCGCTCCCTGGCCGGCGTGCGCCCTTGGTCGGCGGGCCGCCCCGCTGGTCCCCCTGCGTGCACCGAGGGTTCGCCTCCCGGTGCAGCTTCGTCGTCCCGCGCATCCCCCTGTTGGCGGATGCGTGAGGCCGAGCTCTCGGCCTGCTGGACGGCCGCTTGCTCGATGAGAGTTTGCACCTCGCGGTGCATGTCTCGAGCCTCGGGGGTCGAGGTGCGGCATGACCCGCGAGCGGCGTCGCGGCGGCGACGAGCTTTGGCTCGCCCATGGGGGCGCGTCCGCGTTGTCGATGTTGGGGACGGTGTTGATGCGGTCGCGGACTGTCGGCCCGGCTCCGCGCGCGTTCGCCGCGCGCGGAGGCTTCCCCCGCCATTGAGGCGCGGAGCGGCCGCACCGTTCGGTATTCCTCCGCCGGCTTGGCCTCGAGCTCACGGGCTTGGGCTAGGCTCGCGCGTCGGCGTCGGCCCCCGGCGGGAGCGCAAAGCCTGCGGCCGGGCGCGTGGCGATCCCCGGGGCGGGCGTGATTCCCCGTCCCGGCGCCCACCGCACGGCGGCATTGGCGGGTCATTGGTGATGACGGCGTAGCATTCCCGCGCGGGATCGTAGCTCCCGGTCTGGAGTCGTCGGAGCGACCGAACCCGGTAGTCCGCGGCGTCGAGGAAACGCCGAACGTGGCCCGGGTCCGGCACGCGGGGAGAAGTCCCACTCCGCGTACCGTGGCGGTTGGCGGGTGGCAATGCGTCGATGGAACCCGGGGACGACTCGTCCCCTCGCCGAGGTGCGGGGTCCCCTGGCGACGAAGACATGGCGGCCGGGCGGAACCCTGCGCATCGTGGTGTTGATGTTGGCGTTGTAGGCCGACGTAGCGCCACGCGGCCCGATGGGGGATGCGCGGCCGGGAGACCGCGCGTTGTCCCGCCGGGGCGGTGGCGGGCGTGATGGCGGGCGCGCCGCGGCGAGTGGCGGCGCGCTCGGCTTGCCGCCGTTCGGACCGCGCCGGCGTGAACGGCGCCCGGAGCGACGGCGGCGTCGTGGCGTCAACGGGCCCACGGCATCCGTGCTGCGGGGCGCTGCCGCGCCGTGGTGGTGCGTGCGGCGGGGGGCCAAGGCGGACCCCGGCTGGCGTCGCGCGCGGAGCTCCTCACGGTTGGTGAGGCGCATGAGATAGCCATTCCCCGTGGCACGAAAGTTCGGGTCCCCGAAGCGGATTTCGAAACCGGCCGGGGAGGGGGTCCGAGCTACCCATGCGGTGGCGCATAGCACGGTACTCGGTGCGGATCACCATGGAGGGAGTTGACGGAATGACCTTAGGCGCTCGGCGCCCCACGGTGGGCGCCAGCGTCGGTGCGGAATATGGTCCCGACACTAACCGGTAGATAGCGCGGGGTCTATCCCTCAATGGTCGATGCTAAGCAATAAGAGACACGGGATTTATCCTGGTTCCGGCCGAGGGGGCCATACGTCCGGCGGGGGCGTGCTCAAGGCACTATATTGCTCGGCACCGGGGGTGCACTGTGAGTGGGGCTGCTACAAGCAAGGCGGGAGAGGAGGCGTGACCTCCAAGTCCCTAGTGGAGTGGGCGAAGATATTGTGGGAGAGTTGGAGAATGAGTACGGGGTGTGTTGCGTGTTCTGTTTTTCTCCTCCTGTCCCCCGCGGGGAAGGGGGTTCGCCCTCCCTTTTATAGATCAAGGGGCGAGGTGGGTTACATGCGCGCGCGCTATCTAGCTACGTGGGGAAGTGCGACGTGTTGTCTTGTAGAGTGGGCGGGCGTGTCTCGGACGATCCTTGCGGCGATCCGGTCATCATGGCCTATCTTGTACCCGAACGGTGGCGGCTCGAGGGTAGAAGTGCGGCGGATGGTGGCGATGTCCTCTGGTAGGCTCGAGGGAGGTGCGCGTTGCTCCGTACGGAGTACGGGGAGTAGGTAGAACGGCGTCCCTTCCCAACGCGCTTCACGATCTTTGGAGTGGTTGCTACGGGCTCGGCGTGGCGCACGCGCGGGGATGGCGGCCACTTGTTACGATGGCGGGGATGGTGCTCCACCGGCCTAGCGCCTCCACCCTAACCCCGTAGGGTCACAAGAAAGTGAATCGAGGGTGCGTGCGGCCCCCCTTCGAGGGCTCGGCGCGTTAGCCGTCTTGGAGCGGGCGCACGGCGTCACGGGACGACACCGGCCGCGGCGCACGGTCCCCTCCCCACGGTGATGGGGATGGGCTCCTCCACGGGGAGTTGGTGCGGCGGCACCGGGGGGCGAGCCCGGGCGCATGATGGCGGCGTCTGCCGGCGTCGGGCGTTAAATGCCCATGTACGGGGGCCGGCGCACGCGTGAGGGGCACCCTCAAGCGTGGCGGACCCCGGCCGAGGGCGGGGCGTACCCTCGAGCGAGGCGGAACTGCTCGAGGGGGAGCGAGCCCTCGGCGAGGGCGGAGCCGCTCGAGGAAGTGCTACCCCTCGAACGGGGCGGAGCCCCACGGGGGGGCGCGTATCCTCGAGCGAGGCGGAGCACCGCCCCGAGGGGATCTCTAAGAGGGCCACCTCGATGGGCCGTCGGAGTCCCTGCGAGGTTAGGCAAATTGTGTTTTGGTTTCGTTGCGGGTTTTAAGTGAGGATTTCCCCGTTGTTTAAGGGGACCCCTAGGGCTGTCCCCGACACTGCGACGGTGGCGAAGCACACGGAGGCGATCCGCCGGGGCGGAGCGATGGATGAAGGTATGTAGCCGTAGCTTCGAGTAGTCAATCCTCTGTTTGTTGAGTACTCGTTTGACTTGAGTTGTCCGTGCGGGACGTTGCGGAGAGGTCCCGCGACAAGTCCAATATCTTTGCGGGGCTATGGTGACGCGGTGCTCGGGGCCGAAGCGGCGGAAGAGCAACTTATGAAGTCGCGGAAGCACGCGGCCGCCATGCGATCGAAGCTCGACGCCGCCTTCGCCAAATACCACAACGACGTCCAAGAGTGGCGGGCGAAGGGTGACGACTTGGTGCAAAAAAATAAGGGCCTCCGCAACAAGAACAAAGGTATGCGGCGCTGAACTTGTCGGGTACTTGTTGGAGGTCGAGAAGTCTCGACCCGGCTTGTTGTGTTCTTTGTGTTGCAGAGCTTGAGGGCCGGGGGTGGAGCAGTGAAGTCCTCGGAGACGAGCATGAAGAACCTCTTCTACGGGAGCAAGAAGCCCGCCGGTACTCGAGCTCGACTACAAAGAACTTGCCTTCGAGTGCGAGAAGCACATGGAGCTCGGATTGCCTCGACCGCGATCTCGTCAAGCGCTACAAATCCTTGCGAAGTTGAATGAAGGCTGCGAGGCACCGCGAGCCCAGTCTCTCGAAGGAGCTCGAGGAAGCGCGCGCGGCCGATCGCAAGGCTCCTAGTGCCGCACCGGGCGGCCCCAAGATAGCTCCAGCGGTGGATCGCCTCAAGGAAGCTCCAAGCGGTGGCGGCCTACGTGAAGCACATGGCGAGGTCGATCCCAAGGCAGGTCTTGGCCTTCATGAAGTCGTACTTCCCGAAGGCCCCGGTGGAAGTAGTTGCGGCGGAGTAGCCGCCACCGCACCGATGAGCGGTATGCGGAGGCTGCTGGAGCGGATGGCTCCCATCGCGGAGCAAGTAGCGAGAAGCTTAACCTCCGGTAGCCCGTAATAGATAGCTAGTAGCCGGGGTTGTAAAAAAACAATTGTAATGAATTGCTTGAGTATCAATGAAATAAAATTTCCAGCAATGAGTACTCGTGGCCGCGATCTCAGAGTGCGGAGCCCCATCGTGGAGTGGATGCGAGTAGTCGTACTCGGCGGTAGTGGTCCCATTGTAGGGAGTAGGCAGTAAAGAAGTTGATGAATGATCAAACTTTATTACTGAAGAAGTACACCTGGATGGCCAGGGCCGTAGTTACAGAGTAGTCGCTTGGACCGGAGGCCGCTTACGGTGAGCGAGAGGCTGGAGCGAGGTAGCCGCTTGCGGCGGTGGATTTGTAGGTAGCCGTGTAGGCTGGATCGTAGATCCGTAGGTAGCCGTGGAGGCCGGATCTTGGAGGGTGGTCTCTCGGTAGACCGCGTTAGAGTCCTTGACGCTCGTCGCGGCCCGGGGGTCCGTAGGTAGCCGTGTAGGCCGGAGCACGGAGAGGAGAAGTCCGGAGGCCGGAGCCGGGGACCGGAGGCCGCTTACGGCGGTGGGGTGTTGGTGTAGTCGTGTAGACTTGAACCGCGGAGTAGTCGTGTAGACTAGGCGTAGAATCGACGAGCTGGTCGACGTTCCACGAGTTGTTGATGTCTTCGCCTTCAAGTGTTTGGAGGCGGTAGGAGCCCGGCCGGTCACCTTTGCAACGGTGAAGGGACCTTCCCGGGGGAACCGAGCTTGTGTAGTCCTTCGTGTTCGGGATGCGGCGGAGGACGAGATCACCAACGTTGAAGGAGCGTTCCTTGACGTTGCGATCATGGTAGCGTCGGATACCTTCTAGGTACCTTGCCGCTTTGGACGAGGGCGGCGCGGCGAGCTTCTTCGAGGCGTCGATGTCAACTCGTCCGGCTTGTCTTACGAGACGCCTTCGTCATAGTACTCCACCGTGGCGAGTTCCATATGACGTCGGCGGGGAGGATTGCTTCGGAGCGCGTAGACCGGGAAGTAGGGGGATTGCCCCGTTGGCTTGGATGGGCGAGTCCGTAGCCCCCGAGTGCGTTGGGTAGTTCCTTGATCCACTTGCCCCCCTTGGAATTAGCGGCGTCGTGTAGCCACTTTTTGAGAGCGTCGAGCACCATCCCATTGGCGTGCTCGACTTGTCCGTTGGCCCGTGGATGGGCAAGCGGGAGACGTATCGGACGTCGATCCCGGCTGTTCTCGCGGTACTCCCCGGAAGCTGGTGGTTGTTGAAATTGGAGCCCGGGTCCGTGATGATGCGGTGGGGTAGTCCGTTGCGGTGTACGAGTTCATCCGAGAAGTCGAGTACTCTGTCATCCTTGGGGCATGTGACCGGCTTGACCTCGATCCACTTGGTGAACTTGTCGATAGCCACCGGTGCCCCTGTTGAATCCTCTGGTGCGGTTGGCGGTGGCCCAATCATGTCGAGCCCCCCGGCAAGCGAAGGGCTCGCTTGGCGAAGTATTGACATCCTTAGCACCTCTGACGAGTTCTTCGGCATCGCCCAGAGCTGTGGGCCAGTAGAAAGCTCGCCGGAAGGCTTTGCTGACCAGCGTGCGTGAGGACGCATGGTTGCCGCAGACGCCTTTGTGGATCTCCTCCAAGATGTCCTTGCCTTCTTCACGAGGGACGCACTTCATGAGTACTCCGGAAGATGCGCCCCGCTTGTAAAGCTTATCTCCGACGAGGACGTAGGACTTGGCGCGGCGGATGAGCTGCTCAGCCGAGTTCTTGTCGGAGGGGACCTTCTGCTCGGCGAGGTAGTCGATGAAGGGTTGCCTCAAGTCCACGTCGATCATCATGACCTCCTGCCCGCGCAGTGGTTGATGGGGGGGGGGACAGTGGTCGGTGGCGCCGGCTCCGGAATGGATGGCGCGTGAAGCTCGTGGACGAAGACGCCCGCTGGTACTTGAGCGCGGGTGGATCCAAGCTTCGAGAGGACGTCCGCTGCAACGTTGTTGTCGCGGACGATGTGATGGAACTCGAGACCATAGAACTTGTTCTCGAGCTTGCGGACTTCTAGGCGATGGCGTCCATGTTCTCCTTGTTGCGGTCCCAGGACTTGTTGACTTGGTTGATGACCACTGCGGAGTCGCCGTAGACTAGTAGCCGCTTGATGCCCAATGAAGCCGCGAGGCGGAGCCCATGTAGGAGAGCTTCGTACTCGGCTTCGTTGTTTGAGACCTTCCAGAAGATCTGCAGGACGTACTTGAGTTGTTCGCCCGTTGGAGAAATCAGGAGTACCCCTGCCCCTGCGCCCTCGAGGTTGAGTGAGCCGTCAAAGTACATCACCCAATGCTCTGGTCGCACGGTGGGAGTGGGTAGCTGGTTCTCCCGCCACTCTGCCATGAAGTCGACTAGTGACTGCGACTTGATGGCTGTGCGTGGCTTGAAGTCGATAGTGAGGGCGCCGAGCTCGACCGCCCACTTGGAGATTCTTCCAGTAGCATCTTGGTTCCGCGAGATGCCACCGAGCGGGTAGTCGGTGACGACGGAGATCGAGTACCGCCGGAAGTAGTGTCGTAGCTTCCGCGAGGTGATGGGTACGTGCGTACGGTAGCTTCGCACGGTGCCGATAGCGGGCCTTGGACTACGATAGAACCTCGGCCGACGAAGTAGGCGGGCGCGGGCCCGGGTAGGCGTGGCCGTCTTCATGCCGCTCGACAACGATGGCGATGCGACCACATGAGTAGTTGCGGCTAGGTAGAGCGATGGCGCTCGCCCTTGTGAGGAGCCGTGAGGATCGGTGGCTTCGATAGAAAGTCCTTGAGGCTGGGCAAGGGCTTGATCGACCTCACGGAGTCCACACGAACTTCTCTTGATGCTTGAGTAGTTTGAAGAAGGGGAGTCCCCGTTCTCCTAGCCTCGAGATGAATGCGGTTCAGCGCCGCCATGCACCCTGTCAGCTTCTGGACATCTTTGATGCTCGTGGGAGCTCGCATGCTAGTGATGGCGGAGATCTTCTCGGGGTTGGCTTCGATGCCGCGCGGGCGATGATGAAGCCGAGTAGTTTGCCGAAGGTACGCCGAAGACGCACTTGTTCGGGCCGAGCTTCCGGCGGTACTCGCGCAATGATGCGAAGGTCTCTTCAAGGTCGTCGATGAGGGTGCGGAGTTTACGGTCTTGACGACCACGTCATCCACGTAGGCCTCGACGTTCTTGTCGAGCCGCCTCTTGAAGCAAGCCTGGATAGCTCGTTGGTAGGTAGCGCCGGCGTTCTTCAACTCGAAGGACATGGTCGTGTAGCGATACGCGCCAAACCGGGTGATGAACGCGGTCTTCTCCTGGTCTTCTTCCTTGATCGCGATCCGGTGGTACTGGAGTAGCAATCGAGGAAGCGGAAGCGAGTCGCAGCCCGCCGTGGAGTCGATGACTTGATCAATCCGCGGCAACCCGAAGGGGTCCTTGGGGGGAGTGCTTGTTGAGGTCGGTGTAGTCGACGCACATTCTCCACTCGTTCGAGTTCTTCTTGCGGACGAGGACGGGGGTTGGCGAGCTACTCGGGATGGAAGACTTCTCGATGAAGCCGGCCCGCGAGTAGTTTGGCGAGTTCCTTCTTGATGGCGTCCCGTCTGTCATCGGCAAAGCGTCGAAGGTGTTGTCGCTTGGGGGTGGCCTTAGGATCGACGTTGAGGCGGTGCTCAATCGGCTCCCGGGCACTCCCGGCATGTCCGTCGGCTTCCACGCGAAGATGTCGCGGTTAGCCCGAAGGAAGGGCGATGAGCGTGTCTTCCTATTTGGGGTCGAGGCCTGCCCCGATGGTGGTGGTCTTCTTCGGGATCGCTTTGTTCCAAGGTCGATCGTCTGAGACGAGTACCTCCTCGGGTGGGCGAGGCTTGTTGGCGGCTGTCGGACTTCTACGGGATGTCGAGTTCACTTGTAGCAAGCTTCTTAGACGCGGTGTAGACCTCCATCATCACGTTGGGTACTTGATTTGTGGAGGCGATCTCCACGGCTTCGTGTCGCAGGTCGTGGGAGATCTTCGGGTCCCCTTGGAGGGAGAGTACACCGGCTGGGCTTGGCATCTTGAGTACCAACTAGGTGTAGTGGGGCACCGCCATGAATTTGGCGATAGCCGTCCGCCGAGGATGGTGTCGTAGGAGGTCTCGAAATCCGCGACCTCGAACTTGATGTACTCGGTACGATAGTTGTCCCGAGTTGCCCCAAAAGTAAGCGGCGGGACCACCGAGCCCGGTGGAATAGCCGAGTTGCCGGGGACGATGCCGTAGAAGGGCACGTTGCTCTTGGTGAGCATATGAGTGATGTCGAGCTTCATTTTCTTCAAGGTCTTGGTGAAGAGGACGTTGAGCCCACTTCCGCCGTCGATGAGCACCTTGTTGAGTTTGGAGCCCGCCACCGTTGGCTTCAGGACGAGGGGGAACCGTCCGGTTCGGAGAAGGCTGGTCCATTGATCCGCGCGGGAGAAGGTGATGGGTACCTCCGACCACCGAGAGGAGTCGGGACCGCCGCGCTCAATGGACATCACTTCGCGACGGGTAGCCTTCTGCTCCCGCTTTCGCCGGGCAATCCGCCGAAGAGGACGTTGACGGTCTTCTCGGGCTCCGGAAGTCGTTGTTGTCGCCGTCCTTCTTCTTGCCCTTTTGGTCGTGAGGGTGCGGTGGCTCCGGCGTCTCCTTGAGTGCGTGCCGAGCCGGTAGCACCTGGCTCGGTGGTGTGGTTGCCGTTTGGATGCCACGGGCACTTCTCCTTCGGCGGGTCCTTGAAACCGCAAGAGTTCTTCTTTGAGTTCGCTTTCGCGGGGGCGCCGGATAGCCGCGACGGTGTTGTACGGCTTGCGCTTGCGGTTGGGACCCGAGTAGTTGTTGTTGTTGTTGTTGTTGTTGCGACCGCCCGGTTCGCGTTGTTGCCTGCTGCCGCCGCCCTGGTTCTGCTTGGTCTTGCCACGGATGGCGTCGTACTTGGCATTGGCCTTGTCTTCTTCATCCGCCCAGGACGTGATCATGTCCTTGAGGTGGGGGGATGGACTAGGGGCGGCGACGACCGAAGTCTTCGAAGGTGCGGCGGTGGTAGAGGCCGTCTTGGAAGAGGTCGATGACCTCCTTGTTAGTGACGTCGACGACGATAGCGCGCTTGTCGAAAAAGCGGCGCATGTACTTGCGGAGGGTCTCGCCTTGTTCTCGCTTGATCATGGCCGGGTCCATGCGAGTACCCGATCGGCCCATGGCGCCCGCGAAGTTGCTTGTGAACTGCTCCTTCGGTGGTCCCACTTGTCGATCGAGTGCTTATCCAGCGACTCGAGCCAAGTGAGTGGTGCTTGGTCCAAGCGAAGGGGAAGTAGAGGCACTTGGTGTCGTTGTTGCCGCCGGCCGTTCTCGATGGAGAGGGCGTAGCACACCGAGCCATTGGATGGGATCCTGCTTCGCATCATACTTGGTGATCCCCAAAGGTTTGAATTTGTCGGGGAGGAGCAAGTTTCGAAGTCGAGGTGAGAAGGCGGGGAAGCCGTCGCCCTCGGCGCGGTGGTCGACTTCTTCCGCCGTAGCTCTTCGATCTTCCGCTGGCGTCGTAGCCGCCTGCGCGAGGCGCCCGAGGCGTGGGCTCGTTCGCGTGGCCTCGGCCGCCGCGGCGCGCCGCCGGCTCCGGCCCTCTGTTGGCCCCGTGATTGGAGGCCTGCCGCCGTCGGCCGCCGCCGCCATCGGGATCATTGCCGCCCCCGCCGGCCGGAGCGCGGTGAGGGACGACTTCTCGGTTGCTGTGGTCGCGCAGTGAAGGTCCGCCGGCGTTGGAGCGACGGCGGTTTGGCTCGGCTGGGAGCTCAGCTCGAGTATGGTTGGGACCGTTGTTGGCGGTGCGACTTGTGGCTTCGTTGTCGCGGGGTCTGGCTGGAGGAGGCTGGTTGACTCTGTTGTCGACCCGCATGAAGTAGGCTTCTTCAGCGAGCTTGGCGATGACCTCTCCAGCGCGTATGCCCTGAGCCTGTCGTGCGATCGCTGTGATCGACATGAGGCACGCGCTCGGGGGTAGTGTGTACTCGCTCTCGACCGCCTCGAGAGCTTCCGCAAGGTTGCGGACGGGGAAGTTGTCGCGGAGGCGCCGGCGGCGGTCGTTGCGCTTCCGGTTACGTTCACGTCGAGCGTCTCCGTCCGCCGGAGTCTCGTTCGGTGGAGCATCGCCAGAGAGCTCGTCGGAGGAGATGTCTTCCGGTACTTGTCCGAGCGGTGCCCGAAGGCCCGGGGGGTGTCGCCGGCGGCCATGAAGACTTGGCAATCGGGGGGGGTGCCAAGGGCCGGACTCGAAGGGTGCCACCTCGGTTGGTGTGCTTGAGTCGGTCCGAGCTAGGGGTGTTCCCTCCTGGAACGGTAGCGAGTCGATGTAGGCGACGTAGCGTGAGTCTCCCTTTATCGAGTCGGCGGGCTTGCGGTGCGGCCGCATGGACGTATCTTCCGGCCGGTGTGGATGCTATAACCGGCCCGGAGGCCGGCCCCCGTCGGGGAAGCTCGGTGGAGTTGTCCTTGGACTCGGGCTCCTCAGGGTCCGACCCGAAGTCGAACTCGTAGTCCGGGTTCGAATAGAACTCGGAGAGGGGGTTGGAGTCGGAGCGCGATCGGGGGGTGGCGTCGGAGTCCGAGCCGTACTCGGGTGCGGGCTCCTTGCCGGCCCCGGCGCGAAGTGGGAGCCCCCGTACGGGCCCGGGCGAGGATGCGGGGGCCACGCGCGGAGCGCTTACGGGGTGAGGGGGACCGCTGCGATGGGCGGGCAGCCCGGCTCGCATGCGATGGCCCATGGCGACGTCGAGTTCGAGTTGGAAGCGGACTCGAGCTCGAAGTCAGCGTGGTGGTTGAAGAGCGAAATTTCGCCGAATTTGCCGGCGAGTTCGCCTGTGACGACTTCTGGAAGCGTCACGAGGCCAGTCTTCGGGTTGGGCGGCACGGTGAGGCGGCGCTGGAAGGAACCCGCGCCGTCAGCGGTGCAGACCCAGGCGCCGAACACGAAGGTGTCGCCGCGGTTGAAGGCGACGGTTGGCTTGAAGCAGACGGGAGCCGTCGAGTTCGCCATGTGATCTCGGGCGAGAGCCCCTACCGGCGCGCCGGTGTCGGTGTTTTTAGGCCGGCAACCTACTAAGGGGAGTACCCGAAGTAGATGAATGTGACTCGCCGAGATCGGTAACTCGAAGGAAGAGACACGTGGCACACAATTTAGACAGGTTCGGGCCGCGAGGTGCGTAATACCCTACGTCTTGTATGTTGCGTAGCTCTGGATTGATTGGGCACGATTACAAGATGGTGCAATAGTGTGCTGTGAGTTGTATGGGATGAGATTGGATGCTGGAGATCGGTCCCTGCCTCGCCTTATATAGTCCGGGAGGCAGGGTTACAAGTCGGAGTAGGGAGAGAGTACTAGTCGAGTACGTCTAGGAGTCCTCCATACAGTGCGGAACATGTACAGCTCCCTAACCGAGTACTACTCCTGTGTAGTCCTTGTGCTCCACGCCTTCGGAGTGCGCGTGTAGCGCAAGCCGGTAGTCCCGGGGGGCCCACCGAGTAGTCGGTCCTGGTACCCACCGAGGTAGTAGGCCCGGGGAGGTCCGACAACTGCGACTCCGGTCTCGGCTCTCCGACCGCCAAGTATTCATGACTACCAATGAGACACCCGGACCCTCGGGGACACGACTTGACCGCTACCTCGAAGATATCTCAGCGGATGAGTTGTGCGCAATGCACCCGTAGACGAAACCGGCGACGACAATAACGCCCGACGTGAGCGCAACGGGGAAGCGTAACGAATGGCGTAGACGTCTGCGCGAGAGACTCCCCATGCGGAACCTCACGGAGGCACTTAACCAAGTCGAAAGCCGGGTGCATACTACCCCCGAACGAGTGCCTCATGTATATCACCACGATAGCACGTCGTAAGGCTCGGGGGATGCGTGTGGGAGAAGTCATCGCCAAGCTCACGGAGGACGCCTACTTCATGAGAGTCGACAATAGAGTCACTCAAGTGCCTCCCCTCGGAACTCACGAAGCCGACCATGAAGCCACAAGTCGCGGTCCGGTCGACAACGGACACAACCGTACTCGAGGAGAACTACCACGAACCCCAACCGCACTAGGGCATCGGTAGGTGGACCTTCTCGGGGCGGCAACGGCGCGGTGGCGGCGCGGCGGTAGCCGCACCGTGGTGGCTCATGGCGACGCCGGCGGCGGGGGGCGGCGGCGGGGAGCTCCTCACACGGGGCCGGAAGGAGAGCCGGTGGCGGAGGCGATTGTGGAGGCCGAGGCCACGCGACGGCCACGTAGCACGGGTCTCACGCGGCGGCTACGATGCCCGCCGCAGAATTGAAGAAATTCGACGCAAGAAATCCTCCATGGCAGGCGAGAACGACGGCTTCCCCGCCTTCTCTGCTCGACTTCGCAATCTGCTCTTCCCAGAGAAATTCAAGCATCTGGGAATCACCAAGTACGATGCGAAGCAAGATCCAATCCAATGGCTCAGATGTTATGCCCTCTCCATCGAAAATGCTGGCGGCAACAATGACACGAAGTGCCTCTACTTCCCCTTCTGTCTGAACCAAGCTCCACTTACATGGCTTGAGTCACTCGAAAAGTACTCGATCGACAAGTGGGGCCAGCTCAAGGAATAGTTCACCAGCAACTTCGCGGGCGCCATGGGACGCTCGGGCACTCGCATGGACCTAGCCATGGTGAAGTAGGAACAGGGCGAGACCCTACACAAGTACATGCGGCGCTTCTTCGACAAGCGCGCCACTGTAGTCGATGTCACCGACAAGGAGGTCATCGACCTTTTCCAAGACGGTCTCTACCACTGTCGCACCTTCAAAGACTTTGGTCGCCGCTGCCCGAGATCCATCACCAAGCTCAAAGACATGATCACTTCATGGGCCGATGAAGAAGACAAGGCGAACGCCAAGTACGATGCTATTCGCGGCAAGAGCAAGCAAAACGCGGGCGGCATCAACAATAACAACCGGGATCAAGGCGGTCGCAATAACAACTACTCGGGTCCTAATCGCAAGCGCAAGCCGGACAACACAGTCGTGGCTATCCAACGCCCTATGAAAGACAACTCGAAGAAGACCTTCAGCGGCTTCAAGGACTTGCTGAAAGAGAAGTGCTCGTGGCATCTGAGGGCAACCACACAACCGAGCAGTGCCACCAACTCCGGCGAGCACTCAAGGACTCTCCAGACCCACGGCCTCCTCACGACAAGAAGGGCAAGAAAAAAGCTGACGAAGGCAATGATGACTTCCAAGAATCCGACAAGACGGTGAACGTCCTCTTCGGCGGACTACCCACCAAACGGTCTTAGAAGGACACTCGACGGGAAGTCTTGAACATTGAACCAGCGGTTCCGACCCCTCTCAGGTGGTCGGAGGTACCCATTACTTTCTCCCGCTTGGATTAATGGAAAACTTCTCCGAACCAGGGCGGTTTCCTCTCGTCCTAAAGCCGGTAGTCGCGGGCTCCAGACTCAACAAGGTACTCATCGACGGTGGGAGCGGGCTCCACGTCCTTTTCACCAAGACCTTGAAGAACATGAAGCTCAACATCACTCACATGCTCACCAAGAGCACGTCGCCCTTCTACGGCATCGTCCCCGGGAACGCGGCTATTCCACTTGGCTCGGTGGTCACCGCGTCACCTTCGGGGAAACCAGAGAAAACTACCGCACCGAGTACATCAAGTTCGAAGTCGCGGACTTCGAGACTTCCTACCATGCCATCCTCGGCAGACCAGACATTGCCAAGTTCATGGCGGTACCCCACTACACGTACTTGGTACTCAAGATGCCAAGTCCGGCTGGTGTACTCTCGCTACAAGGGGGCCTGAAGATATCCTTCAACTGCGACACAGAAGCCGTGGAACTCGCAGCCACCAATCAAGTACCCAACGCCATGATGGAGATCTATGCTGCATCAAAGAAGCTTGCCCCAAGTGAACTCGACATACCACAGAAGTCGGACAAAGCCAACAAGCCTCAGCCATCCGAGGAAGTGCAAGTCAAGGCAATCGATCTTGGGACAGGCGACAACAGCAAGACTACCATGATCGGGGCGGGCCTTGATCCGAAATAGGAAGACGCGCTCGTCAGCTTCCTCCAGGCTAACTGAGACATCTTCGCTTGGAAACCAGCGGACATGTCGGTGGGTGCCCGGAAATACGATCGAGCACTCACTCAACGTCGACCCTAAAGCTACCCCGAAACGACAACACCTCCGTCCGTTTCACGGACGGACCGCCCGGATGCCATCAAGAAGGAACTCGCCAAACTACTCACGGCCGGCTTCATTAGAGAAGTCTTCCATCCGAGTGGCTCGCCAACCCCCGTTCGGCGCCTACTGCTACACGACCATGTCGTTCGGGTTGAAGAATGCCGGCGCTACCTACCAGCGAGCTATCCATGCCTGTTTCAAGAGGCAGCTCAACAAGAACATCGAAGCCTACGTGGATGACGTGGTCGTCAAGACCAGAAACTCCGACACGCTCATCGCCGATCTCGAAGAGACCTTCGCATCCTTGTGAGAGTACCGCTGGAAGCTCAACCCGAACAAATGCGTCTTCGGCGTACCGTCGGGAAAACTACTCGTCTTCATCATCAGCCACCGTGGCATCGAAGCCAATCCTGAGAAGACCTCCGCCATCACCAATATGAAAGCTCCCACCTGCATCAAAGATGTGCAGAAGCTTACCGGGTGCATGGCGGCCTTGAACAGATTCATCTCGAAGCTTGGGGAACGGGGGCGACCCTTCTTCAAACTACTCAAGCATCAAGAGAAGTTCGTGTGGACTCCAGAGGCGGATTGAGCTCTTGCTCGGCTCAAGGATTTCCTATCCAAAGCGCCGTCCTCATGGCTCCTCGCAAAAAGGAGCGAGCCCATCGCTCTACCTCGATGTGACTACTCACGTGGTCGGTTCGCCATCGTTGTCGAGCGGCGGGGGAAGACGGCCACGCCGCGCCGGTTGGCGCACCGGGTACGGGCTCTCGTCGAGATCACATGGCGAACTCGCCGGCTCCTCGTCCACTTCGAGCCAACCGTCGCCTTCAACCGCGGTGACACCTTCGTTTTCGGCGCTTGGGTCCGCACCGCTGGCGACGGCGCGGGATCCTTCCGGGCGCCGCCTCACCATGCCGTCCAACCCGGGCGGCTTCGTGACGCTTCGTCGGTGCGGAATATGGTCCCGACACTAACCGGTAGATAGCGCCGAGGTCTATCCCTCAATGGTCGATGCTAAGCAACAAGTGACACGGGGTTTTTATCCTGGTTCCGGCCGAGGGGCCGTACGTTCGACGAGGGGTGTGCTCACGGCACTATATTGCTCAGGCCGGGGGTGCTGTAGTGGGGCTGCTACAAGCGAGGCGGGAGAGGAAGCGTGGCTTCCAAGTCCCTAGTGAAGTGGCCGAAGATATTGTGGGAGAATAAGAGAGTGAGTGCACAGCGTATGTCAAGGGCTCTTGGTCTGTGGCCTTGAGCGTGTTGCTGTTCTGTGTCTCCTCGTTGTTGTCCCCCTGCGGCTGGGGGGTTCGTCCCCCTTTTATAGATCAAGGGGGGCGAACTACATGCATGCCGCGCTATCTAGCTACGTGCAGAAGCACGACGTGCTATGCTGGAGAATGGGCGGCCATCCGAGCGATCCTTGCAGCGATCCGGTCATCATGTCTTCGACTTGTACCCGAACGGTGGCGGTTCGAGGGTAGGAGAGCGGCGAATGGCGGTGATGTCCTCGATAGGCTCGAGGGAGGTGCGCGCGGACGTGCGGCGTACGGGAGTAGGCGAACGGCGTTCCTTCCCGATGTGCTTCACGGGGGCGGAGCCGGTGCTACGGGGGCCGGCGTGCGCCCGCACGCGCGGGTACGGCGGGCACGCCGTTACGGTGGTGGGGATGGCGGTCCACCGGCCTAGCGCCTCCACCTAACCCCCGTAGGGTCACGAGAAAGTGAATCGAGGGTGCGGCGGCCCCCTTTCGAGGGCTCGGCGCGTTAGCCGTACTAGGGCGTGCGCGCGGTGTCACGGGGCCGACACCGGCCGCCGCGCACGATTCCCTCCCACGGTGGCGGGGATGGGCTCCTCCCGGGGAGTAGGTGCGGCGGCAGGGGTGCGAGCCCCGTGCGCATGATGGCGCCGTCCCTGCGGCGTCGGGGCATTAAATGCCCATGTACGGGGCCGGCGCACGCGTGAGGGGCACCCTCGAGCGTGGCGGACCCCCGGCCGAGGGCGGGGCGTACCCTCGGCGGCGGAGCCCGCTCGAGGGAAGTGCGCCCCTCGAGCGGGGTGATGCCCGCCGAAGGGAGCGTGCATCCTCGAACGAGGCGGCGGCGCTGTTCGAGGGGATCCTTACGTGGGCCGCCTCGATGGGTCGTCGGAGTCCACGTGGGTGTGCCTGCATGGTTAGGCACACGCATGGTTAGGCTTAACGTATTCTGGGTTTCGTTGCGGGTTTTAAGTGAGGTTTTCCCCATTGTTTAAGGGGACCCCTAGGGTAATCCCCGACAGTAGCCCCCGAGCATCCGTGGGTTTGCCATTGAGGCTCCCCGCGGTCTTTGGAACCTGCGATAGGACGTTCTTCCCTCCTTGTTACTGCGACCGCTTTCGGGTGGGGCCGCGTCGGCGGACCCACGGGTCTAGCCCCGAAGCCTGCGGGAGTGTGGGTTCTCCTGCGGGGGGGTTAATCGCGAGAATTTTGGTCGAGAGGCGTGGCACATATGCCCAACCGGCATCGGCGGTATTTCGGCCCGGCTTCGGGGGTGCACGCACCGGCCGTCCTTGTCTCCGGCGAGTGCGGTTTTAAGGAGGTGTAGCCGTGCGTCAAGCCCCAGAGCCTTGGCCCGTTCGAGGCGATCGGGTAGAGCTTGGCGACTTGTTTTTTAACGCGCCCTCGTCGTCCCTCCGCGGGACGGAGGGTGAGGTTTCCGCAACCCCCATCGAGCGGGTCGCGGATTGCGGATTCCTCGTCGAGGCGCTAGCGGGTGGTTCAAGTGGACGTCCATGCCCCGTTCGATAAGGGTAGGGCTGCGCGGTCCGGAGACACGTCCATGGAAGCACTTGCGTGGGTTTGCTAGGTGGGGCTCGGTCCCGTTCGATAGGGACCGAGGGGCGCGGAAGCTCTCCCTCGGTGGGATCCCCCGGCCTAGCCGCCCTCGGCGGCTCTCGAACACGACATGTGGGGCACCCTCGAGCCGACGGGCTCGAGGAACGGCTCGAATGCGCGTGCCCTCGTCGTCCCTAACTCGCGATCCGTGGCGCCTGTTCGAGACCCGTCGAGGGTCGGGCTTCGGACCTCCGATCGGTAGGGCCGTGCGGGGGTGGCGCACGGGCGGCCCCGTCTTTTCACGTTTGCGGCCATCGAGGGGTACGGGCGAGCCGGCCCTCGAGGTGCTGGTTGGTAGCACAGCGTATGTGCCCTTCCTTGGAGAATCGATATTGTCTCGAGCCAAGGGTTCGCGCCGCTCGAGGGTTTTACGTGGCATGGGTACCCGTGGTGCCTACTCTACATCGAGCAGGTCCCGGGCGACCTTCTCACGTCGGTGTCCCTTCGAGGGCTGACATCGTTTTGAGCCGAGGGCCCGTGCCGCTCGAGGGTTTTACGTGGCATGGGTACCCGTGGTGCCTGCTCTACATCGAGCAGGTCCCGGGTGACCTTCTCACGTTGATGTCCCATCGAGGGTTGTCTTCTCTTTGAGCCGAGGGCTCGTGCCGCTCGAGGATTTTACGCGGCATGGGCGCCCGCGGTGCCGCTTTACATCAAGCAGGGTCCGGGCGGCCTTCTCACGTAAAACCCCATAGAGGGTTGCCCCGGTCTTGAGCCGGGGGTTCGCCTCGCTCGAGGGTTCTCCTTACTTGGCAAGGGACCGGTCATTAAATGCTTCGCGGTCGAGGGCGCGGTTTTTGCGGCGCGGGCGCGTCTTTTTAGGCGGCGCGCGCGCGCGCGCGCGTGTAGTGGGCGGCGTGGCGGTGGACGTGACGGCTTCGCCTCGAGTCTGCGGGTCTTCGCCGTGATGATGGCCCGTTTGCGGTGATGTGGCCGCTACGGTCGTGGTGGGACCCGTCCGTCGGCGTGAAGGGAAGATTCCCTGCCGGTTAATGTGAGCGGGGCGTTCGCTCGGAGAGCTCGCCCCGTCGGCTTATAAATACGAGGGGGTGGAGGAGACGGCGGTTTTTTACCTTGACGCCTCACCATTTTCAGTCCCCCGCCCCTTCGTCTTCGCCTAGCTCTTGCCACCGCGCGGTGTCGCCGTTAGAGCTTTTCTTCCGTTCCTTGTTCTCCGTCCTCGCATTCCTTCGTCCTTCCTCATGGCGCCGCCTCAGCTTCCCCTTAGGATCCTGGAGCCGTATGCCTGGGAGAGGTCGACGGTGATGCGGTGGCCCTTGGCGAGGCGGGTCGCCGCCGGCCGGTGGCGGCCAATGAAGACGGACGTCCGGCGAGTGGATCGTGCCGCCGGCTGCGGACCGCGAGCCTAACCCGCCGGGAGGGCTACATGGTGAGCTTCATCCGCTACCACGAGCGGGGCTTCAACGCGCCGGCGAGCACCTTCATGCGGGCGATGTGCCACCACTACGGAGTGGAGGCGCACAACTTCGCCCCCCAACGCGATCTCGCGGGCGGCCACATTCGTGGGCGTGCGAAGGGTACCCTGGGGGTCCCGGGTCAATTGGGAGCCTGCGGGGTACACCTTTTCCGCGCGGGCTCATCACGCGGCCCACGACGGAGCCGAGGACCCGCCGCGCGCGTGCGCGCCGGCGGGATGTCGCTCGCCTCGCGGGGGCAATTCAAGGACGTCTACATCCCCTGCACCATGACGACGAACAACGCCGGCTGGGAGCGGGGATGGTTCTACTTGCGTAACGCCGAGCCCGGCCTCCCCCCCTACACCGGTCGGGTGTTCAAGGAGAGGCCTGACTCTTGGGGCTACGGGGTGTCTACGTCCCAGCATCGGAGGCGGCAGGAGTCGGTCCTGGCCGCGCTGCAGCGCCTGGCGAAGATGGGGCTGAACGCGATGGGCGTCCTCGCCTTCCTTCATCACCGGCGGATCGTGCCATTGATGGAGAGGCCGCTCTGCATCTTCGAGATGACAGAGGCGGCCAACCCCGTCGACCTGGCGAGGTCGCGGATGCTCCCGACGCCCCTCGAGCGGCCGTACGCGCTCACCCGGGCGCGGAGCGCCGTCGACACCCGGGTGCCGCCGCCGCGGGTCGGACCCCATGGGACCTCGAGATGCTCCCCACCGGCCCGCTGGTGAGTTTGGCTCTTAATTTTGTTTTGGTTCTTGGTCTTGTTTACCTCAGTCTTCGACGCGCCATTGTCGCTCCTGCGTGCGGCGGTGAACTTCACCATCGCCAAGTCCGTTCCGCCCACCCCGACTCCCGCTCGCTTGGCGGGGCGGCGCGGCGGCGGCGGAGAGCGGGCGGCGCGCAAGAGGGAGCGCGCAAGGCGACATCAGCGCGCGCGCGGCCGGCGGGCCGCGGAGTACCGACGGCGCGAGGAGGCGGGGCTCTCCTCCCCGGGGACCGAGGAGTTCTCGTCCTCGGAGGAGGACGAAGAGGAAGAGGGCGAGGGGGAGGGTCCCGCGGCGAGGTGGCGGCTCGCGCCTCCTTCGCCGGAGCGGCGCCGTCGGCGAGGGCCGCACCGCCGGGGCGGGGCGCAACGGCGCCCGGCCGCCGGGCCATCGACATCGAGGGCGGCGCGCGCGCGCGGCGCCGGCGCGGGCGTCGGGGGGCGCGCGAGGCGGGTGCGCCGGCGCGCGCATCGAGCGTGCTGCGCGCGGGGAAGCGCGCGTCCACGCGCGCGGCGGCGTCGTCGGGGAGTGCGGCGGGGGGCACACCCACACGCGGGGCGAGCGTACTGCGCGCGCGGCCGGCGTCGTCGGGAGGCGAGTCATCGGGCGCGGCCGCGCGCGGGGCGGGCGCGCGTGCGCGTGGCGGCGCCGTCGGGGAGCGCGGCGGCGCGCGCGCCGCGGCGCCGGCCTCATCCGCCGAGGCTTCGAGGAAGAGGAAGGCGTGCCTTTTCCTCCTCTAGGTAAGGGGCTCGATGCTTTGCTCGGTTTAACTAGTTGATGATTAGGCGTTCTAACCCTCCGTTCGCGCTGCGCGGGGGTGGTGCCAACCGTGCCTCCTCTCGCACACGCCAAGGTGCCGAGGACGGACGCATCCATCCCCACCGGCGGCGCTCGTCGAGGGCGCCGTGGGCGGGGACAAGCACGGCGGCGGCGGGCGAGAGCTCGCAAGGTGCGGCGGGGCCCCGAGGCCTCGGCCAACCGCGGATCCCGGCCGGCCGCGCGCGCGGCGGCGGTCGGCGGGGCGGCCGGCGCCGCCGGCCGTCGCGGGGGTGCGAGGGCGCGGCGGCGGCGGCGGTGGTGGGCGCGGCCCGCGGGGGCTGTTCTGTGGAGTAGGCGGAGCGGGAGCAACCCGCGGCGCCCGTGGGCTGCGGGCGCGGCCGAGAGGTGGTGGCGCGGCGCCGTGCCGGCGCCCGCGGCGCGGAGGACGCGGCGGAGGCGCCGGTGGAGGCGGCACGGCGGGGGCGCCGCCGGCGTTGCGCCGCGGAGGTGGTGGAGGTCTCGGACGACTCTCGCCGCACGGGTGGGATCGGTGGGCCGGGTGGCCCACGAATTCCCCCGAGCCCCGGGGGAGGGTGCCCTCGTGAGGGCGGCGCGAGGGTCACCTGGTGGTGGGGAGTCGAGGACACGGCGCCGAGGCCTCGTCCTCCCGCGCCGGCCGCCTGCCCGGTGGAGGGGGCCGTCGATGATCCCCGGCGTTGCGCGGCCGACGCCGGGTGGAGCGAGAGCTGCACGGGGACGAGCTCCGGAGTCACGGCGCTACGCTCAATCGCGCGCCCCGAACGAGGCGGCGCGGGTCCATGGCGGCCGGCATGGCTCGTCTTCCGGGTTAGCCGTGGTTGCTCGTCTCTCTCCTTTCTTTCGTTCGTGTATCTTGCCTTCGTGTCGCGGTACTTATGGGTTTCGATTCTGTGGTTGCCGGGGAGCTCGAGCGCCGCGCCCACGACAAGTACGATGCGTTCGACGGGTGAACGGCGAGGTCCACCGCCTCCGGGAGCGGTGCGGCGCTTTCGACGCGCTTGCCGACGCTCTCGGGTCCCCGGACGCCGGGCGGCGCACGGGCCCCGGCACCGGCTCGACGAGCTGCCCGAGGGCTCGAGGCGGAGACACGGCGCGCCGCTCGAGCCTCGAGCGGGTGCGTGCGGCCCTCGTCGATCGTGATGAGGCGCGCGTGGCACGCGCGCGAGGACTTGGAGAAGACGCGACGCCGGCCGCTAAGCGGGAGGCGGAGGTGGCGACCGTCCGTGGCGAAGCCCGGGAGCTTCGCTCGTCGCTTGAGGGGGCGCGAGCGCAAAGCACGCCAGCCGAGGAGCGGGCGCGCGAGCCGGAGCGGCGGGCCAAGGAGGCCGACGACACGAAGGCCTCCCCTCGACGCCAAGGCCGCGGCCCTCGTCGTCACGGAGGAGCGGCTCTGCAAGAGAGCACCGCCCGCCGAGGGGGCGAGGAACGGCTCCAACGAGGGCAGAGCCGTCCTCCACCGACGTCCGTGCGGCTACGGAGCGAGGAGCGCGCCGCCCACGAGGTGACGCGAGAGAAGACCTTGGCGGCTCGAGATGCCAAGCTCTCCGAGGCCGAGGGCGAGGTGATTATGCTCGGCATCACCAACGCCGGTCGGGGAGATATCCCTCGGGAGCAAGGCGAGACCGTCAAGCGTCTCGAGGCGGCGGTCGAGGGCCGAGCGCCGCGCTCTCGAGATGGATAGGAAGCAAGTCGAAGGTGAGCCAGCTTGTTTGACTCTTGTTTTGTTGGTTTTTCATTTGGGAACTCGCATTCCCTTTTTTCGATTTCTTTCTCGCCTTGGCGTTTCCGGAGCTTGCGCACCGCCACGGGGCATGCGGGCGAGCGGGCGAGGCGGCTGCAGGCTTCCTACAATTCCTCCGAGCAGGAGTTGCGGGAGCTGTGCGATGCGGCCCTCGAGACCTGCCGCGCCGTCGAAGAGGGAGAGACCCAGGCCGGCAGCTCCCTGGCCAGCCGTCTGCGTGCTCTTGGTGGCCATGTCACCGAGCGGATGCGCCGGGCGCTGGCCGGGCGTCCCGAGAAGGCCCTCGGAGTGGTGCGATCCCACTACGAGGTTAACTTCGAGGCGCTGGCGGAGGGGTACATCGTTCCCGAGGGCGTCGAGGACGAGGTGGCCATGGAGCGTGTGGATGCGCTCGCCCGCCGACGCCGCCGGGTCGCTCGCCGAGGCCTTCGAGGAGTTCCTCTTCCCGGACGCCGGCGACGCCGTCTTGCTCCTCCCGCCCGGAAGCGGTTGGGCGCTAGGCCCGTTTTTTGTTTATGTGTATCGGTATTCGGCCTCGTGGCCTTTTGTAAATAAACTAGTCGTTTTATGAACATGAGCATCTCGTCGTAAATGAAGTCGTTTGTTTATCACGCTTTTTGTTTCTCCTTCTTCCCCCCGAGTAGATTCTAGTTAGGGGAGTTCGATTTTCGCGGGGGACCCGCTGGGTTGGAGGCGAGAGAGAAGGGCCATGTCCACGCGGCGTAGGCTATCTCGGCTCGCACACTCCTTCCGCCGTGCCGCCCGCGCCCGTTCGAATCGTGGCTCGAGGTTGAAGTAGGAAACAAACTTAGCGCGTGTTGTTTTGTTTTTTGCGCGAAAAAATGGGACCATTTTGGGGGGGGATGCCCCCCGCAGTAGCCCCCGAGGGTAACTTGGGTTTCAGGGGAAAGCCGAGTTATCCTTTTTATTAGACTTGAAGTATTTACATAGTCGTTGCCAGCTCGGGGCGTTGGCGATGTGATTTTTACAACAAAGATATTTGGAAAATCCTAGCTAAGGGTAGAAGCGACGTAGGCTGTTGGATGTTCCAAGCGTTGGTGAGCTCTTCACCGTCCTCGTTGGCCAACTTGTATGTGCCGGCTTGAGTACCTTCACCACGACGTAGGGTCCCTCCCATGGGGGCGATAGCTTGTGGCGCCCTCGGTTATCTTGGCGCGGCCTTAGGACCCATCCCCCTCGCCGAAATCCCGTCGACGTATCTTGCGTGCTTGGTAGCGTCTTAGGGACCGATGATACCTCGCGGAATGCATTAAGGCTACGAGGCGTGCCTCGTCCAATTTGGTCCGGCGAGTCCTCGCGGGCTCGTTGGTTAGCATCCTCGTTATGGCCTCGAACCTTGGGCGACCCGTATTCTAAATCCGTGGGGAGGACGGCCTCCGCGCCATGGACTAGAAAAAATGGGGTGAACCCGGTGGCTCGCTGGGGTGGTCCTTAGGCTCCACACGACCGGGCAGTTCTTGGAGCCATTTTCGCCCAGATTTGTTGAGCTGGTCGAAAATTCTGGGTTTTAGGCCTTGTAGGATCATGCCATTGGCACGTTCCACTTGGCCGTTGGTCTGTGGGTGCGCCACAGCTGCCCAGTCCACACGGATGTGGAACTTGTCGCAGAACTCCAAGAACTTCCGGCCGTGAACCGGGACCCATTGTACGTGATGATGGAGTTTGGCACTCCAAAGCGGTAGACGATGTCGGTGAAGAATGTCACCGCCTTGCTCGCCCTTAGATTCGTGATGGGGCGCACCTCCACCCACTTGGAGAACTTGTCGATCGCGACCAACAAGTGGGTGAAGCCCCCCGGCGCCTTCCGCAGGGGGCCGACGATGTCCGGCCCCCACACGGCGAACGGCCATGTGACGGGGATGGTCCGTAGGGCGTGGGCGAGGCAAGTTGGACTTGCGGGCGTAGAAGCGGCACCCTTCGCGGTGCGTACGATTTCGGCGGCGTCCGCGACCGCGGTAGGCCGATCAAAAGCCTTGGCGGAACGCGTTGCCGACGAGGGTGCGGGCGCGGCGTGGTGGCCACGGATCCTGCATGGATGTCCCGTAGGAGCTCACGCCCTTAGGGAATGGGCACGCACCGCCGTAGGATGCGGAGGCGGCGCGCTTGTACGGCTCGCCGTCGACGAGGGCAAAAGACTTAGCCATCCTAGCGATGCGCCTAGCCGCGGCCCGGTCGGCGGGAGTTCCCCTCGAGCGATCCGAGCAATGTATTTCTCCCGCCAATCCGCTTGGACGGGAGCCGGCTCGACATCCATCGCATCGGCCTCGTGGGAGCCGTACTCCTCGAGGAGGGGAGAGCACGTACGCCTCGTTCGAGGGGTCCTCGTCCATGGGTTCCGCACCCGTTGGGTTCGAGGGAGCCCCGAGGGTCCGTCGTGGCTCGAGGGGTAGGGCTCGAAGGCGGACCGAGGGTTGAGCGATGTCGCGCGTGAAAACGTTCGGGGGGACGGTGATCCGCCGGACGCGATCTTGGCGAGCTCGTCCGCCTCTTCGTTGTACCTTCGGGGCACATGGTTGAGCTCGATGCCGTAGAACTTGTCCTCGAGGGCTCCATCTTGTCATCATGGCGGCTCGCGTTCTTCATGACTTGATCGATCACGAGCGCGAGTCCCCCTCGCACGTCGAGGCGCTTGACACCCAACTCAACGGCGATTTTGAGGCCGCGAGAGAAGGGCCTCGTACTCGCCCATATTGTTGGACGTGGGGAAGTGGAGGCGCACCGCGTAGCGCATGTGCTCCCCGAGGGGTGACACGAAGAGCGAGGCCCGCGCCGCTCCCGTTTTCATCACCGAGCCGTCGAAGAACGAGTCCAAGCCTCTGCCTGGATTTGTGGGGGTGGCGGCCGCGTGTCTGTCCACTCGCCGACGAAATCCGCCGATTTGCGATTTGACGGCCTTGCGTGGGGCGTAGGCGAGCGTTTCGCCCATCGGCTCCACGGACCACTTGGCGATCCTTCCCCGCGGCGTCGGGGTTGCGGATGATCTCTCCTAGCGGAAAGGAAGAAACCACCGTGACGGGGTGGGCCTCGAAGTAGTGGCGGAGCTTGCGCGCGCAAGAACCACCGCGTACGGCAACTTCACGGACACGGGGGTAGCGCGTCTTCGTGTCCGAGAGGACCTCGGCGATGTAGTAGGCGGCGCCGCCGCACGGGCAAGGCATGCCCTTCCTCCGTGCGCTCCACCACGATCACGGCGCTCACCACCTGGGTGGTCGCGGCCACGTAGAGCTGCGGGGGCTCGCCGTCCTGCGGCGGCGTGAGGATCGGGGCGTGTGTTAGAGACGCCTTCAGCTTGTCAAGCGCATCTTGGGCCTCGGTGGTCCAGGAGAAACGCTCGTGCTTCTTGAGTAGGCGGTAGAGGGGCAGGCCCTTCTCACCGAGCCGCGAGATGAAGCGGCTTAAGGCGGCAAGGCACCCCAACACTTTCGCACCCCCTTTGAGGTCCCGGATCGGACCCATTCGTTCGAGGGCCGCGACCTTTTCAGGGTTGGCCTCGATTCCCCGCTGGGAGACAATGTACCCCAGGAGCATGCCTCGCGGCACTCCAAAGACACATTTTTCGGGGTTTAACTTGACCCCATTGGCCCGTAGGGTACCGAACGCGACGCCAAGGTCGCCAACCAGGTCGTCCGCCTTCCTGGTCTTTACGACGATGTCGTCCACGTATGCTTCGACCGTCCGCCCGATGTGGTCCCCAAAAACGTGCTGCATGCAGCGCTGGTACGTTGCACCCGCGTTTCTGAGGCCAAACGGCATCGTGACGTAGCGAACGTCCGAACGGTGTAATGAACGAAGTCGCGAGCTGGTCGGACTCCTTCATTTTTATTTGGTGGTACCCGGAATAGGCATCAAGAAAACAGAGCAATTCGCACCCAGCTGTTGAATCAACGATTTGATCTATGCGTGGCAGAGGAAAAGGAACTTTAGGACATGCTTTATTAAGACTAGTGTAGTCTACGCACATCCGCCACTTCCCATTTTTCTTCTTTACAAGCACGGGATTAGCTAGCCACGTAGGGTGGAATACTTCCTTGATGAATCCGGCCTCGAGAAGCTTCCGCGGCTCCGCTCCGATTGCCGTCACCGCTCCTCGTCGAAGCGGCGCAGCCGCTGCTGCACGGCGCGGGCGTTTGGCAGGATGTCAAGGGAGTGCTCGGCGACTTCCCTCGGGATGCCTGGCATGTCCGAGGGGCTCCACGCGAAGATGTCGGCGTTGGCGCGGAGGAAGTCGACGAGCACTGCTTCCTATTTGGGGTCGAGGGTGGAGCTGACCCTCAACGCCTTGCCCTCGGGGGCTGAAGGGTCGAGGGGGACCCCTTTGGTCTGCTCCGCTGCCTCGAAGGTGCCGACGTGCTTGGCGGCGGAGTTGAGGTCCTCGTTGACCATCTTCTCCGCCGTGTTCACCGGCGCTTCATCCGCCGCCGGTGCCTCGCGTGCTCCACGCACTCGACGTCGCGGCCGAATGCGTGCTCGATGGACGACCCGACCGGTGATGATGCCGTTTGGCCGGGCATCTTCATCTTCGGGTAGGTATAGTTGGGGACCGCCATGAACTTGGCGTAACAAGGTCGCCCAAGTATTGCGTGGTAGGCCCCCTTGAACCCCACCACCTCGAAGGTGAGGGTTTCCTTGCGGAAGTTCTTAGGGGTGCCAAACCAGACCGGCAGGTCGATCTGCCCGAGGGGCTGAACCTGCTTGCCGGGCGCGATGCCGTGGAACGGCTTCGTGCTGGGCCGCAGCTGGTCCAACCCGATCCCCATCAGGCGCAATGTATGCGCGAAGAGGATGTTGAGGCTACTGCCTCCGTCCATGAGGACTTTTGAGAACCGGGCGTTCCCAATGATGGGATCGACCACCAGCGGGTACTGGCCCGGGTTGGGGATGCGATTCGGGTGGTCTTCCCGGCTAAAGGTGATGACGTCCTCCGACCAATTGAGAAAGGCCGGAGGGCGCCCTCTCGCGGCGAGGACTTCGTGCCGCTCCTTCTTGCGCTGCCGGGTCGACATGTCGACGGTAGGTCCCCCAAAGATGAGGAACACATTTTCGACGGCGGGGAAGCCGCCGGCGTCGCCATCGCCTCCGTCTTTCTTGGCCTCTGCCTCCTTCGCGGCGGCGCGGCCATAGAACTTCTTGAGCATGTCGCACTGCTCAAGGGTGTGATGCACTGGGGTTTTGTGGTAGGGACATGGCTTCTTCAGCATGTCGTCGAACACCCCCGGGCCTCGAGGGGCCGGTCGAGGGCCCCGTCGAGCCGGGTCGACAGCGAGGGCCTCGGCGTTGCCGCCGTCGCGCCCCTGCTCGCGTGCCTCGCGGCGCGGCTTTTTCCCCTTGTTGCCCCGCTTGTCGTTGCGGCGCGGCTCCTTGGACTTGCGCCCTCCGCGGGCGCGTCCTCGGAGCGCTTGCCCTTTTTGCCGTCGAAGATCGCCCCCACGGCCTCCTCCCGGAGGCGAAGCCGGTGGCGATGTCGAAGCGGCTCATTGGAGTCCGCGGGAGCGGGCTCCGTCCCGGCCCCCGCACGAGATCCCGGCACGTGGTGCCCTCGAGGAAGGCATGCACGATTTCGGACCGCGCCACGGCGGGGAGCTCCGTGCAGCGCTTGGAGAAGCGTCGTATGAAGTCCCGCAGCGACTCGCCGGGCTTCGCGTGCGGGGAGCGCGGAGTCCCAAGAGTTCCCAGGGCGCACGTATGTGCCCTGGAAGTTGCCCACGAACGTGTGGACTAGGTCGTCCCAATTATGAATCCGGGGCGGCGGGCGGGTGCTCGAGCCATGTCGGGCCGCATCGCCAAGGTGTAGGGGCAAAGTTGCGGATGATGACCTCGTCCTTGGTGGCCCCGCCCCGGCGGCAAGCCAAGCGGTAGTCGTTGAGCCACACGCGGGGGTCCGTCTCCCCGTTGTACTTGACGATCGTCGAGGGTTGGCGGAAGCGTTGGGGGAACGCTGCCGCTCGGATCTCCCGGCTGAACACGCGGGTGCCTGGGGGCTCCGGCGTCGGGGAGCGGTCCTCGCCGCTGTCGTAGCGCCCACCCCGTCGAGGGTGGTAGCCCCTTGCCGCTCGTGCGTCCGCCTTGCTGGTGCGCCGGGCGTTGATGACGTTGCGAGCGTCGCCATCTAGTGCCCTGCGCGCGTCGAGGAGTCGCTCCTTGGCCGGCGTGCGCGCTTGTTCAGTGGGATGCCCCACTGGTCCCCCCGCGTGCACCGAGGGTTCGCCTCCTGGTGCGGCTTCATCGCCCCGCGCATCCCCCTGTTGGCGGATGCGTGAGGCCGAGCTCTCGGCTTTCGCCGGACGGCCGCTTGCTCGATGAGAGTTTGCACCTCGCGGTGCATGTCTCGAGCCTCGGGGGTCGAGGGTGCCGACATAGCCCGCGGCGGCGTTGCGGCGGCGACGAGCTTCGGCTCGCCCGTGGGGGCACGTCCGCGTTTTCGACGTTGGGGGCGGTGTTGATGCGGTCGCGGACATGCTCGGCCCGGCTCCCGTGCGCGTTCGCCACGCGCGGAGGCCTCCCCCGCCATTGAGGCGCGGAGCAACCGCACCGTTCGGTACTCTTCCCCCGGCTTGGCCTCGAGCTCGCGGGCTTGGGCCGCCCGTGCGTCGACATCGGCCCCGAGCGGGGAGCGCTTGGCCCCGCGGCCGGCGCGTGGCGATCCCACGGGGCGGGCGTGACCTCCCGTCTCCGGCGCCCACCCGCGCCGGCGGCGTTCGCCGGGTCGTTGGTGATGACGGCGTAACACTCCCGCGTGGGGTCGTAGCTCCGGTCTTTGGAGTTGTCGGAGCGCCCAAACCGTAGTCCGTGGCGTCGAGGAAACGCGGAACGCGGCCCCGGGGTCCGGCACGCCGGAGCGGCCCCACTCCGCGTATCCGTGGCGGTTGGCGGGTGGCATCGTGTCGACGGAGCCCGGGGATGACTCATCTGCCGCCGAGGCGCCGGGGTCCACGGCGACGAAGACGTGGCGGCCGGGCGGAACCCTCGCGCATCGTCGTGTTGACGTTGGCGTTGTAGGCCGTCGTAGCGCCACGCGGCCGGTGGGGATGCGCGGTCCCGAGCAGACCGCGCGCCGCTCCGCGGGCGGTGGCGGTCGTGATGGTCGGCGCACCGCGCCGGGCGGCGGCGCGCTCGGCTGCCGCCGCTCGGACCGCGCCCGGCGCGAGCGTTGTCCCGAGCGACGACGGCGTCGTGGCGTCGATGGACCCGCGGCCTCCGTGCCGCGGGCGCTGCGCGGAGTCGTGCGTGCGGCGGGGGTCTGAGCAGACCTGGCCTGACGCCGCGCGCGGAGTTCCTCACGGTTAGTGAGGCGCATAAGATAGCCATTCCCCGTGGCCTGAAAGTTCAGGTCCCCGAAGCGGATCTCGAACCCGCCGGGAGGGGGTCCGAGCTACCCATGCAGTAGCGTGTAGCACGGTACTCAGTGCGGATCACCATGGAGGGAGTTGGCGAAATGACCTTAGGCGCTCGCTTGCCCCACGGTGGGCGCCAACTGTCGGTGCGGAATATGGTCCCGACACTAACCAGTAGATAGCGCCGAGGTCTATCCCTCAATGGTCGATGCTAAGCAACAAGTGACACAGGGTTTTTATCCTGGTTCCGGCCGAGGGGGCCGTACGTCCCGACAGGGTGTGCTCACGGCACTATATTGCTCGGCACGGGGGTGCACGTAGTGGGGCTGCTACAAGCGAGGCGGGAGAGGAAGCGTGGCTTCCAAGTCCCTATTGAAGTGGCCGAAGATATTGTGGGAGAATAAGAGAGTGAGTGCACAGCGTATGTCAAGGGCTCTTGGTCTGTGGCCTTGAGCGTGTTCTTGTCGTTCGTGTCTCCTCGTTGTCGTCCCCCGCGGGCGGGGGGGTTCGTCCCCCTTTTATAGATCAAGGGGGGGGGCGAACTACATGCATGCCGCGCTATCTAGCTACGTGGAGAAGCACGACGTGCTATCTTTGGAGAATGGGCGGCCATCCGGGGCGATCCTTGCGGCCGATCCGGTCATTATGGCTCGACTTGTACCCGAGCAGTGGCGGTTCGAGGGTAGGAGAGCGGCGAATGGCGGTGATGTTCTCCGATAGGCTCGAGGGAGGTGTCGACGCGGACCATGTACGGCGTACGGGAGTAGGCGAACGGCGTTCCTTCCCGATGCGCTTCACGGGGGCGGGAGACGTTGCTACGGGGCCGGCGTGCGCCCGCACGCGCGAGTACGGCGGGCACGCGCGCGTTACGGTGGCGGGGATGGCGGTCCACCGGCCTAGCGCCTCCACATAACCCCGTAGGGTCACGAGAAAGTGAATCGAGGGTGCGCCGGCCCCCTTTCGAGGGCTCGGCGCGTTAGCCGTACTAGGGCGTGCGCGCGGTGTCACGGGGCCCGACACCGGCCGCCTTTCGCACGGTTCCCTCCCACGGTGGCGGGGATGGGCTCCTCCCCGGGAGTAGGTGCGGCGGCACGGGGTGCGAGCCCGGGCGCATGATGGCGCCGTCTGCGGCGTCGGGGCGTTAAATGCCCGTGTACGGGGCCGGCGCACGTGTGAGGGGCACCCTCGAGCGTGGCGGACCCCGGCCGAGGGCGGGGCGTACCCTCGAGCGAGGCGGAGCCCGCTCGAGGGAAGTGCTGCCCCTCGAGCGGGGTGATGCCCGCCCTAAGGGAGCGTGCATCCTCGAACGAGGCGGAGCCTGTTCGAGGGGATCCTTACGTGGGCCGCCTCGATGGGCCGTCGGAGTCCCTGTGGGCTGTGTCCTGCATGGTTAGGCACTTTGCATGGTTAGGTTTAACGTATTGCGGGTTTCGTTGCGGGTTTTAAGTGAGGTTTTCCCCATTGTTTAAGGGGACCCCTAGGGCAATCCCCGACGCCTGCCTACGAAGTTGTCACGGGCGAACTCGCCAGGCAAGTTCGACGAAATTTTGCTTTCCGACCGACACGGCGACTTCGAGCTCGGGTCCGCTTCCAACTTGAACTCGACGTCTCCGTGGGCTATCGCATGTGAGCCGGCTACTCGGCCCATCGCATGTGGTGTCGCCACCCCCGTGAGTGCTCCACACGTGGCCCCCACATCGTCAACGGGGCCCGCACGGAGGCTCCCTCTTCGCGCCGGCCGCCAAGGAGCCCGTACCCGAGTACAACTCGGACTCCGACACCGCCCCCGGCCACGCTTCGGACTCCAACCCCCTCTCGGCTTCTACTCGGACTCCGCGTACGAGTTCGACTTCGGGTCGGACCCGGAGGATCCGGGTCCAAGGACAACACTACCGAGCATCCCTTATCGGGGCCGGCCTGCGGGGGCCGGTTATAACGTTCACACTCGCCGGGGAGATTCGTCTCATCGGATAGACCGCAAGCCCGCGGACCGATAAGTGGAGACTCACGCTACGTCGCCTACCTCGACTCGCTCCCATTCCGGGGAGGGGGCACCACTTGCCCGAGCCGACTCGTACACCCCAACCGAGGGTGGCGAGTTGCGAATCCGGTCTTGGCAACCCCGATCGCCAAGTCTTCATGGCTGCCCGGCGACACACCGGGACCCTCGGGGACAGCTCGGGACAAGTACCTTGAAGACATCTCGCGGACGAGCCGCGGTCCGCCGATGCACCTCCGGACGAGACCGCCGCCAACGGGGACGCTCGACGTGAGCGTAACGAGAAGCACAACGAACGGCGCGCGCGTCTCCGAGACAACCTCCCCATCCGCAACCTTGCGGAAGCTCTCGAGGCGGTCGAGAGCGAGTACACACTACCCCCGAGCAATGCCTCATGTCAATCACGGCGATCGCACGCCGAGGCTCGGGGGAATACGCACCGGAGAAGTCATCGCCAAGCTCGCTGAAGACGCTTACTTCATGCGGGTCGACAACAGGGTCAACCAGCCTCCCCCCGCCAAGAACTGCGACAAAGAAGCTACGAGTCGCAGCGCCGACCTCGGCCGCAATCGTACTCGAGCCGAGCTCCCGGCTTAGCCCAAACCGTACTCGCGCAAACGCCGGTGGACCCTCACAGGGTGGCAACAGCAATCGCGAGGTCGTCCCTCACCGCGCTCCCCGACGGCGGCGGCCGTGACCCGGCGGCGGCGGCAGCGACGACGGAAGCTCCAACCACGGAGCCAACAAGAGGGCCGGCGGCGGCGGCAATCGCGGCGGTCGAGACCACGCAAACAGCCACGCCTCGGAGCCTCACGGGGCGGCTACGACGCCCGCCAGAAGATTGAAGAGCTGCGGCGGAAGAAGTCGCCCTTGCGAGGGCGACAACAACGGCTTCCCCGCCTTCTCACCTCGACTTCGCAACTTGCTCCTCCCCGACAAGTTCAAGCCTTTGGGGATCACCAAGTACGACGCGAAGCAGACCCCATCCAATGGCTCGGGTGCTACGCCCTCTCCATCGAGAACGGCGGCGGCAACAACGACACCAAGTGCCTCTACTTCCCCTTCGCCCGGACCAACCCCCACTCACATGGCTCGAGTCGGCCCCGGACAAGCACTCGATCGACAAGTGGGACCAGTCCGAAGGAGCGATTCACCGGACAACTTCGCGGGCGCCATGGGCCGCTCGGGTACTCACATGGACACGGCCATGGTCAAGCGAGAACAAGGCGAGACCCTCCGCAAGTACATGCGCCATTTCTTCGACAAGCGCGCTACCGTAATCGACGTCACCGACAAGGAGGTAATCGACCTCTTCCAAGACGGCCTCTACCATCACCGCACCTTTGAAGACTTCGGTCGTCGCCGCCCCAAGTCCATCCCCCACCTTAAGGACATGATCACGTCTGGGCGGATGAAGAAGACAAGGCCAACGCCAAGTACGACACCATCCGTGGTAAGAACAAGCAAAACGCGGGCGGCGGTAGCGGCAACAACGGGAACCGGGGCGGTCGCAACAACAACTACTACTCGGGTCCCAACCGCAAGCGCAAGCCGGGACAACACCGTCGCGGCTATCCGGCGCCTGCGAAGGAGAACTCGACGAAGAACTTCGGTGGCTTCAAAGACTTGCCGAAGGAGAAGGGCCCGTGGCATCTAGATGGCAATCACACCACCGAGCGGTGCTACCAACTCAGGGCGAGCACTCAAGAGTACTCCCGCAGCCACCGCACCCTCACGACAAGAAAGGCAAGAAAAAGAACGACGGAGACAACGGCGACTTCCAAGAACCGGCAAGGCTGTCAACGTCCTCTTCGGCGGACTACCCAGCAGACGGGAGCAAAAGGCTACTCGTCGAGAAGTCATGAGCATTGAACCAGCGGTCTCGACCCCTCTCACGTGGTCGGAGGTACCTATCGCCTTCTACTGCGCGGATCAATGGACCAGCTTCTCCGAACCAGGGCGGTTCCCTCTCATCCTGAAGCCGGTGGTCGCGGGCTCCAAGCTCAACAAGGTCCTCATCAACGGTGGAAGCGGGCTCAACGTCCTTTTCACCAAGACCTTGAAGAAGATGAAGCTCGACATCACCCACATGCTCACCAAGAGCAACACGCCTTTCTACGGCATCGTCCCCGGTAACGCGGCTATCCCACTGGGCTCGGTGGTCTCCCCGGTTACCTTCGGGGAATCTCGGGACAACTATCGTTCCGAGTACATCAAGTTCGAGGTCGCGGACTTCGAGACATCCTAGCATGCCATCCTCGGTAGACCGGCCATCGCCAAGTTCATGGCGGTGCCCCACTACACCTACTTGGTACTCAAAATGCCAAGCCCGGCAGTGTACTCTCTCTCCAAGGGGACTTGAAGATCTCGCACGACCGCGACACCGAAGCCGTGGAGATCGCCTCCACGAATCAAGTACCCAATGCTATGATGGAGGTCTACGTTGCGTCGAAGAAGCTTGCTACAAGTGAACTCGACATCCACGAGAAGTCGACAAAGCCAACAAGCCTCGGCCCACCGAAGAGGTTCTAGTCAAGACGATCGACCTCGGGACGGTGATAGCAAAGCAAGACCACCACCATCGGGGCCGACCTCGACCCCAAATAGGAAGACGTGCTCATCAACTTCCTCGGGGCTAATCGCGACATCTTCGCGTGGAAGCCAGCGGACATGCCAGGAGTGCCCAGGGAGTTGATTGAGCACTGCCTCAACGTCGATCCTAAGGCCACCCCCAAGCGACAACACCTCCGACGTTTCGCCGACGACAGACGGGATGCCATCAAGAAGGAACTCGCCAAACTACTCGCGGCTGGCTTCATCAGAGAAGTCTTCCATCCTGAGTGGCTCGCCAACCCCGTCCTCGTCCGCAAGAAGAACTCGAACGAGTGGAGGATGTGCGTCGACTACACTGATCTCAACAAGCACTGCCCCAAGGACCCCTTCGGGTTGCCGCGGATTGATCAAGTCATCGACTCTACGGCGGGCTATGACTCGCTCTCGCTTCCTCGACCGCTACTCGGGTACCACCGGATCGCGATCAAGAAAGAAGACCAGGAGAAGACCGCGTTCATCACCCCGTTTGGCGCGTCTTGCTACACGACCATGTCCTTCGGGTTGAAGAACACCGGCGCCACCTACCAACGAGCTATCTAGTCTTGCTTCAAGAGGCGGCTCAACAAGAACGTCGAAGCCTACGTGGATGAAGTGGTCGTCAA
Organism: Cenchrus americanus; assembly: GCA_947561735.1. Classification (NCBI taxonomy): domain Eukaryota; kingdom Viridiplantae; phylum Streptophyta; class Magnoliopsida; order Poales; family Poaceae; genus Cenchrus; species Cenchrus americanus. The sequence continues at coordinate 59,310,937 of OX387241.1, forward strand.
GACCGAGACTTCGGTACCCTCATCGACGACCTTGAAGAGACCTTCGCATCCCCGCGCGAGTACCGCCGGAAGCTCAACCCGAACAAGTGCGTCTTCGGCGTACCTTCGGGCAAACTACTCGGCTTCATCATCAGCCAACGCGGCATCGAAGCCAACCCCGAGAAGATCTCCGCCATCACCGGTATGAAAACTCCCACGTGCATCAAAGATGTCCGGAAAGTCGACCGGGTGCATGGCGGCCTTGAATAGATTCATCTCGAAGCTTGGAGAACGGGGGCTCCCCTTCTTCAAACTACTCAAGCACCAAGAGAAGTTCGTGTGGACTCCAGAGGCGGACCAAGCCCTTGCTCAGCTCAAGGACTTCCTATCGAAGCCACCGTCCTCACGGCTCCTCGTAAAGGCGAGCGACCCATCGCTCTACCTCCGCGACTACTCATGTGTTCGATCTTGCCATCATCGTCGAGCGGCGGGGGAAGACGGCCACGCCTATCCAATACGGTGCCCGGTCTACTTCGTCGGCGAGGTGTTGTCGAGTCCAAGGCATGCTACCGGCCTATGCAAAAGCTTCGTACGCGGCTTCTCATCACCTCACGGAAGTTACGACACTACTTCCGGGAGTACTCGATCTCCGTCGTCACCGACTACCCGCTCGGCGACATCTGCGTAACCAAGATGCTACTAGAAGAATCTCCAAGTGGGCGATCGAACTCGACGCCCTCACCATCGACTTCAAGCCACGCACGGCCATCAAGTCGCAAGCTCTAGTCGACTTCATGGCAGAGTGGTGGGAGAATCAGCTACCTACTCCAACCGTGCGACCGAGCATTGGGTGATGTCTTGCGACGGCTCACTCAACCTCGAGGGCGCGGTGCGGGGGTACCCCGATCTCTCCAAGGCGGCGAACAACTCAAGTACGTCCCGCGGATCTTCTCGGAAGGTATCAAACAACGAAGCCGAGTACGAAGCTCTCCTACATGGGCTCCGCCTCGCGGCTCCACCGGGCATCAAGCGGCTACTAGTCTACGGCGACTCCGCCGGTGGTCATCAACCAAGTCAACAAGTCCTGGGACCGCAACAAGGAGAACATGGACGCCTACGCCTAGAAGTACGCAAGCTCGAGAACAAGTTCTACGGTCTCGAGCTCCACCACATTGTCCGCGACAACAACGTTGCGGCGGACATCCTGTCGAAGCTTGGTTCTACTCGCGCTCAAGTTCCGGCGGGTGTCTTCGTCCACGAGCTTCACGCGCCATCCATCCCGGAGCCGGTGCCACCGACCACCGTCCCGGCGCATCCGCCGGTGGCCGAGGAAGTCATGATGATCGACGCGGACCGGAGGCAACCCTTCATCGACTACCTCGCCGAGCGCGAAGGTTCCCTCGGACAAAAACTTGGCCGAGCGGCTCATCCGCCACGCCAAGTCCTACGTCCTCGTCGGCGACAAGCTTTACAAGCGGGGTGCATCTTCGGAGTACTCATGAAGTGCATCCCCGAGCAAGAAGGCAAGGACATCTTGGAGGAGATCCACAACGGCGTCCGCGGCAACCACTCGTCTTCTCGTACGGCCGGTCGGCAAGGCCCTCCGGCGAGCCTTCTAGCGGCCCACGGCTCCGGGCGACGCCGAAGAACTCGTCGGGAAGGTGCCAAGGATGTTAGTACTTCGCTAAGCGGCAACACGTCCCGACCCTATAAGCTAGTCACCATACCGCCAACCCGGCCCTTTGCTTGTTGGGGGCTCGACATGATTGGGCCACCGCCAACCGCGCTAGGTGGATTCAACAAGAGTATTGGTGGCCATCGACAAGTTCACCAAGTGGATCGAGGTCAAGCCGGTCACATGCCCCAAGGCCGACGAGTACTCGACTTCTCGGATGAACTTGTGCATCGTTACGGACTACCCAACCGCATCATCACGGACACGGGCTCCAACTTCAACAACCACCAGTTCGGGAGTACCGCGAGAACGAGCGGGATCGACGTCCGATATGTCTCAGTTGCCCACCCTCGGGCCAACGGACAAGTCGAGCGCGCCAACGGGATGGTGCTCGACGCTCTCAAGAAGCGGCTACACGACGCTCGCTAACTCTAAAGGAGGCAAGTGGATCAAGGAACTACCCAATGCACTCTGGGGGCTACGTACTCAGCCTTCCAAGCCAACGGGGGCAATCCCCCTTACTTCCCGGTCTACGGATCCGAAGCAATCCTCCCCGCCGATGTCATATGGGATTCACCGGCGGTGGAGCATTACGACGAAGGCGTCTCCGAAGACAAACAGACGAGTTGACATCGATGGACTCGAAGAAGCTTGGCCGTGCCGCCCTCGTCCAATCGGCAAGGTACCGGAGGGTATCCGACGCTACCACGACCGCAACGTCAAGGAACGCTCCTTCAATGTTGGCGATCTCGTCCTCCGTCGTATCCCGAACACGGAAGGACTACACAAGCTCGGCTCTCTCGCGGGAAGGTCCCTTCACAATCGCAAAGGTGACCGGGCGGGCTCCTACCGCCTCCCGGACACTTGAAGGCGAAGACATCAACAACTCGTGGAACGTCGACCAACTCTGTCGGTTCTACGCCTAGTCTACGCGACTACCCCGGGGCTCAAGTCCGCACGACTACATTAAGACCCCTCCGTCGTAAGCGGCCTCCGGGTCCGAGGCTCCGGTCTACGGACTACCTCTTCACCGTAAGCGGCCTCCGGGTCCGGGCACCGGTCTCGGACTACTCCTCTCCAAAATCCGGCCCGCGCGCGGCCTACCCACGGATCCCGGGCTGCGACGAGCGACAAAGGACTCTAGCGACGGTCTGCGAGCGGCCATGTACCTCTAGATCCGGCCTATACGGCTACCTACGGATCTACCGCTCGTAAGCGGCTACTCGCCCTAGCACCACTTAGCCATAGGCGGCCTCCAAGTTACGGCGACTACTGCGTAACTACGGCCCCGGCCATCCGGGTGTACCTCATCGGTAATAAAGTTCGATTATTCATCAAGCTCGCTTTATCGTCTACTTCCCTATGCGGGACTACGCCGAGTACGACTACTCGCGACACCTCCACGGTGGGACTCGCACTCCGAGATTGCGACTACGAGTACTCATTGATGGAAACTTTTCTTCATTCATACTTAAACAATTACAATTGTTTTTGTACATCTACTTGCTATGAGCTAACTATTACGGGAGTACCGAAGATTAAGCTTGTCGGTGACTTGATCCGCAATGGGCGCCATCTGCTCCGGCGGCTCCGCATATTGCTCGTCGGTAAAATTAGCGGCTAGTCCACCGGCGACTACATCTACCGGTGCCTTCGGGAAGTAGGACTTCATGAAGGCTAGCACCCGGTTCGGGATCAACTTCGCCGGATGCTTCACGTAGGCCGCCGGCCCTGGCCGGGGGCTTCCTTCGGTCGATCCACCGGTGACGCTATCTTGGGACCGCCGGGATGAGGCACCGGCGCCCTCGTGATGGGGAGTGCGGCTTCTTCAAGCTCCTTCGGTGGGCCCGCGGCTTCTCGCAATCCTCGTTCGGCTTCGGCAAGGATTTGTAGCGATTGACGAGGTCACGATCGAATGCAATACGGAGCTCCATGTGCTTGTCGCACTCGTAGGCAAGCTCCTTATAATCTAACTCGAGTACACGGCGGGCCTCCCGCTCCCGGTAGAAGAGATTCTTCGGATCCGTCTCCGAAGTCTTCAAGCTGTTCTACCCGAATCTCAAGCTCGCAAACAACAAGGCACGGCGGGTTAGACTACCTCTCGACCTCCAACAAGTACTCAACAAGTCATTTGGTGTACCTTTGTTCTTGTTGCGAAGCGACTTGTTCTTCCGCACCAAGTCGTCGCTCTTCGCCCGCATCTCTTGTATGTCGTTGTGGTACTTGGCGAAGGCGGTATCTAGCTTGGACTGCATGGCGGCGGCGTGCTTCCGGGACTTCACGAGTTGGTCCTCCAGCGCCTCGGCCCGAAGCACTGCGTCGCCGAAGCCTTGAAGCATGCTGGACTTCTCGCGGGACCTCTCTACGACATCCTGCACAGACAACATAAGTCAGATGGGTACTCAACGCTAAAAGGATTGACTACTCAAGATTTACGACTACTCACCTTCATCCACTGCTCGGCTTGGCGGACCGCCTCCAGGTGCCGAGCCACCGTTGCCGGGTCGACCAAGTCGTCCGCCAACAACTCGATCCCGCCTCGACTACTCGTGGCGGCTTCGGTCATCGGTGCGAACGGATGGGCTCCGCGTCTAGGATCTCCGGGGAGCGGACGACCACCTCCGAGCGGGTTCGCGGCGTGGCGGCCTCCTCCCCTCTAGTCGTCGCGACGGCTCCTCTGGCGGCCTCCTCCATCGGCTCGGGGGCTCCTACGATAGCCTCCCGAGTCTGCGGTGTCAAGTTCTCCATGGGCACCGCCGCTGGGATATCGCTCCCTTCGGCCTCAGCGCCTGTCAACGAGAAGACAAGCGCATCAGTCATATCTTCATGACTACGACTACTCTTCGGGGATACTACAACCTCGGCGAGCACTCACCTTCAACTACGGCGGCTTCGGGCAACATAGTCTCGGTGGCCGGCGCTTCGGGCTCCGCCGAGGGGCGGAGCGGACTCCCCCCGTGGGCGGCGCGACTTCCTCTTCCGCCACCGCCGCGGCGGGTTCATCCCCCCTCCCGAGAGAGATCCGTCGATTTCCGCAGTACACAAGTCGGTTGTCAATCAAGTTCGACTACTACATCAAGTACTACTCGGGAAGATTCAACACTTACAAGCTTGACCGGACTACCGTCACGGTCGGGGCGCCGAGGATGCTGGCGATGTCCACCAGTCCACCCTCGGCAGGTGCTTCCTCCTGCGCCTCTGCGGCCACTACCTCTGCGGCCACTACCTCTTCCGTAGCGACGGCTAGCCGGGTTCCCGCGCCCTCCCGGCGCAGGCGGGGGCTGGCGCTCCACCTGCGCCAAGAGTTCTTCGACGGTGGGGGGCTGGGCTGCGACTCCCAGCGGCTTCCCCCACCGTGTCCCACTCGCCTTCGTCGCCCTGATCAACGGGCTCCGTAGGCGGCAACTCCTGCAAACAAGGAAGCTCGGCCGTCAACACATCAACTCGAGACACGAGTACTCGACCACATCGGTAAAGACGGCTTACCTCCCCGAGACGTGGTCTCGGTGACCTTCAACTTCTTTGCCACGCGCTTCCGGGACGCATTGCGCGGCCTCCTTGGTGGCACGGCCGGACTAGCCTCTAGGCTAGCCGGTGGTCCCGAACAAGAGGCACGTGAGGTAAGCCGGACGGCTAAACCTCGACCGCGCCGAAAGCGGTCTGCCGCCGCCTCCTCGTCGTCGTCCTCGTCGAACGTGTCCTCCACGGCAACCGTGTCGTCTCCTTCACCGACTTCGCGCTGCTCCTTGGCCTTGGTCTTCCCCTCCTCTGGGATCTCGACTTCCTGAGGGGGCGGCGGCGGCTTGGAGACAAACTTCTTCAAGTCATCCTGCAAGAAACAACTCGTCAGTTCGACTACTCTTGCGTAATGGGTACTCGACCGTGAGTGCGGCTACTTACCTCCTTTGGTGGGCGCGGCCGCGGGAGTACTCCGTACAGGCACGCCGTGTACGGTGGCATGCCCTTGAAGATCCGAGCCAACCCGTCGACAATGTCGTCGTCGACGACTTCGTCTCCGAGCATTCGCGACGTATCGTCGTCGCCGGTGTACTCGAACCCCCGGGGTGTCGCGAGCCATCGGTGGCCGCACCTCGCGCTTCATGAAGCCGAAGGCCACGTGCTCGGCCCTCGGCCCGGCTTCCCTCGGTGCCTTGATCCGCGCCAACAACTCGGGGAGCCGAATCCCCTCCCTGCATGGCCGGCTCCGTGTTCCACCAAGGGTGATGCTTGGGCTGCTTCCCGCTCGGCTTCGGCAACCCCGATGGTGGTTCGTGACGTAGAACCACTTGGCCTTCCGGTCCTAGTTGGAGTCTATGAGCTTGTACGACAAGTGCGCTCGGCGGCGTCCTCCCGCATCCGAATACCCGCTCCTCCGACTACCCGCGGGTTCTTGGCGCCGGGTTGAGGCTTCAACCGGAAGAATTTCCGAACAAAAGCCAATGGGGCTTGATCCCCGGAAAGGCTTCGCGAAGTGTACGAAGACGGCAAGGTGTGGAAAATACCGTTGGGGTTGAGGTTGAGGTACTCGATGTCGTAGTACCCCATGAGCCCCTTGAATAAGTCGCTCGCGGAGGGAGAGTCCGCGCTCCGCGAAGCGCGCGAACATTGGGATCTCATCTTCATTATTCTCCATCGGGTACGGATCCCCGGCGGCGGCCCTCCACATGTCGACCTCCTTCTCGCGAAGGAATCCACCGTTCGGCCGAGGCGAGCGGGTCTTCGGTCTTCGCTCCGGACTTCTTCCACTCGCGGTTTGGATGCGGCCGCGGCGAGGGACACCGGCGGTGATGTCCCCTGCGGCGATCCGGCGGCCTCCTCACGGCCCCTCTTCTTCCCACCGGCGGCTTTGGCGGTCTTCGAAGGCGACGGCTTCATCCTCCAAGTGCATGGCGTCTTCACGCGCATTCGCTCGGGGGCTACTTGCAAGGTGGCTCTCTACGGCGGCGCACTTGGATCTACACTTCACTCCGCGGCGGCGGTGTGCGGCGATGGCTATCTTTGGCCAAGATCCGTTCGGAATGGCTACGAGCTGCGTGGGGCGAAAAACCCTAAGGGTTTTGGCTTCTATTTATAAGTCAAAACAGCCCTCCAACGGCCGGATGGATAAGTCCGCGCTCGGGCGACTCGGCGGCCGCGCGTGACTCTTCGTATTCGACTAGTCGACGCGCCTCACCTCGGGGGTTCGGCTACATCTATTCGACTACCCGGGAAGTGACAAGACTCGGGAGCATCTCGGGACACATTCTACAAGATCACCCTTCAATTCGAGAGGAAGTACTCGACTCAAGGCTCGGGGGCTCCGTGCCACGTGTCCTTCGGTTTTTTCTCCGGATTTTTCGGGTTATTCTTGCCAAAACTTCGAGATGGACCCTCGGCCCGAGTCTATAACTCAACCTAAGGCTCGGAGGCTACTCCATATGGAGTGCGATTTTGCAATCGCACTTCCATATCATCTTCGGCTTCAAGACAATACGGGCATTTTTGAAGACCTTCAAGGGCGGCACTCAAGGACGCTTGGGACTACTCGAGGAGACTTCGGAATTGCTCAAACATCGATTGGAGTACATTCCAGCCTCGGGATGCTTCGACTACTCTTGAAGACTTTTGACTTGTAGTACTCGGGGACGCTTGAGGACTACTCGTTAAGGCCGTCAAGACTACTTGAAGCTATCCTTCTCGACTACAAAGTACTCGGGGGCTTGTCGTATGGACATCCCTGGGCCCACTACCTCGATGGGTACCAGGACCGACTACTCGGTGGGCCCCTGGGATTACCTGACTTGCGCTGCACAGTACCTAATGGCGTGAAGAACAAGGATTACAGAGGAGAAGTACTCGGTTAGGAAGCTGTACATGTCCCGCACTGTATAGAGGACTCCTAGACGTACTCGACTAGTACTCTCTCCCTATTCCGACTTGTAACCCCCTCCTCCCGGACTATATAAGGCGAGGCGGGGACCCCTCTCTCGATCATCTCATCTCACGGTGTACAATTGCACCATCTTGTAATCGTACCCAATCAATCCCGAGCTACGCAAAGCATACATGCCGTAGGGTATTACGCACCTCGCGGCCCGAACCTCGTCTAAATTGTGTGCCACGTGTCTCTTCCTTCGAGTTACCGATCTCGGCGAGGCCACATTCATCTACTTCGGGTACTCCCCTTAGTAGGTTGCCGGTCCAAAACACCGACAATGCCTACCCGGTCCAGCGACCAGTCTACTTCGTCAGTGAGGTCCTGTCGGAATCTAAAGCACGCTACCAACCAGTACAGAAGCTACTGTATGCAGTGCTCATTACCTCGCGGAAGCTACGACACTACTTCCAGGAGTACTCGATCTCCGTCATCACCGACTACCCGCTGAAGGACCGATTAGGCGACCAGAGAGGGGGGTGAATGGGAGCCGATAAAAATTCTTCTCGAAGGAGATTGAAACTCCGTCAAGATGAACTCGCTCGGTCGGACCCCCAAAATCACACGCTCCGCACTTCTACCTTCTGTTTGCCAAAACCACGTAGCCACTGGAGTGCTACGGTCCTAGGAACAAACAATACCAAGCAACCTCAACACACACGCACCCACGATGGCGGAAACAACTCGAAAGCTGGTTGTCCGAGAGGGGGCGGTTAGACCGGGTATGGGGGGTGGTTAGACCGCCTCCACCGGGCAACCAAGAAATCCTCCGAAACACCTCTTCCGAGCACCAAAACGGACCATGGTTTCACCAACAGAGATCTCCGGTCGGGGCCATGCTAGCTACCGGAAAATATTGCCGAAAACCAAAACTCCACCCGGGGGCCTAGGGGCGGTTAGACCGGCTACCGGGGGGCGGTCTAACCTCCCGTACCCAACAACGAACTCCAAACAAGAACTCCTAGCAAACGGCACGAGAACGACCCGAAATTTCACCCGGACGCTCCTATGATCAAGGCAAACAAACTCACGAGAGGAAAATCCGGCAAAACGAACTTTGACCTGGAAAGCCCGGGGCGGTTAGACCGCCCCCTTCGGGCGGTTAGACCGCCCCTTCCGAAAACCTACCCGCGAGTCAAACCTCAACTTCCTCGCGCCCGATCTCCCGAATCACTCCACGGATTGCGGCGAAACTTCGGGAATAGGTGGGTTCCCTCATGGGCAACCTCTACCTCAAAGGAATCGACCCGAAACGCTCACAATCAAGAGGAATCGAAGAAATCGCTTCTCTAGGTCAAGAACTCGCCCAACTCGAAAAACCACCAAATCGAGTCCGATTCAAGAGAGATTTGGGGGCAAAGTCACCAGCCAAAGAGGCACAAGATCCTCATACGTGTCACCCACGAAAAACCCCAAGAAATCATCCTCAAAACTCGGCCAACAAAGAGCTCCGAAAATCAACACAAAGAAGGACGGGAAAACCACTTCTCAACCTTGAGGAACAACGCCGAACCATCTATGATTACCATGAAGGTTCGTACAAGGTCTAGCTTGCCACCCATACATCCATCCCTCTCTCTAGATCTCACATGAAGCTCCCAAGCTAGTCCTAGGAAAAACTAGGGAAAAAGAGAACGAAAATGGAAAAACGAATGAGCTAGGGTTCCAAGAGTTGGCTGTCATCCATCCCCTCAAAGAGTATATATGGAGGCACCCAAAAGACTAAACTACCCTTACCTAATAACTAGGGATACAAGCCCCTCAAGGGCGAATTTGGAAGTCTTCAGATTTTCTTCATCGGACGGATGCCCGGCGACCGCAACCTGCTTAGCCTCGACGCAAGCCTTGCGATCCCGACACGTGTCCTCCGCTTCGAAGCATCTCGGCGCCAGCGACCAGGGCGGTCAGACCGCCCCCCTGGGCGGTTAGACCGGCCCGGGCAATCTGACCGGCCCAGGCGGTCTGACCGCCCCTCCTGGGCGGTTGAACCGGCCTGGGTTGGCCACACCTCCTCGTCGAGTCTCCGTCCTCGGTTTTGTGGCTCAACCGAGTAACCCGGTGGTTTTACGGTGAACCACCGCAAACCCCTGCGAACTCGGTGTAGCCTCCTCCAATCTCCACTCATGATTTGGCTCCCACGTAGTCCCGGCTCGACCTTGGTTTTGAGGCTCTACCAAGAAACCGTCCACGACTTCATCTCGTTGTTCATGCCACCATGCGGCCCGCACTTGACCCCACCGGCCACCGGGTCCCTCGAACGAAGCCTACTTGTCTTCTCCACACCCGAAGGCCTCACCGCAACGACCTTTCGCGCTTGTTCTTCACCTACACCAACACGAGTCAAGCCGCAACCCGCACCCGCAATACTTAGCCAAGAATCGGTCCACACAATGTTGTCAATCACTCATCACACAAGGAAGCGACCATCCATCGGTCCTCGAACCACACGTGGTCCTCAATCTCCCCCTTGATGAGTGCATTGACAACACCCACAATGAAGTAACACAAGAGAAAGAAAAAAGAAAAGAAACAAATAAAAAGAAACCTCAACAAGCGATCAAAAGCCAAAGAAAGGCGAAGAGCAAGATCACTTGAAGAAGACAAGTCTCGGACCCCTTAGGCAAGGGCAACGGCTCGACACATCCGAAACAAAACCATGCTCACACAAAGAGCGCAAACCACCGAACCAAAGCTCGAACACCACAAAGAGCTCTCCCCGCACATATGCAAGCTCCCCCCGAGCCAAAGCACACTCCCCCGAACCAATGCAGCAATGCAACACGGAAATGCAGCAAAGAGCAAAAAGCGCTCACCTAGCCCGGGCGGTTAGACCGCCCGCATCTCAACCGACCGCCCGGGGCGGTTGCGGACCGCCCCAAGAGACCGGCTCGCACCAAACTGCTCAAAATTTTCCCGAACCAATTGGAACACCTTCCAAACACTCCCAGTGCCCAAAGCATGCACAACCTTCTCCCCCTTGTTGACAATGCATGAATCAAGGAAAATGCGAAAAGTTTCAACATGTAGCTTCTCAAGTATACAAATTTCATCACAAGAAGCTACACAAGTCCAAATGAGCAAGTTAGATACTCTACGGGTTCGTAATGACCTTAACTACATGATCACCAAGTTGCACAACCATTGGACAAGGCTAAAAAGGATTTGAGTAATTTTGCGAAAAGTTACTCTCATAAGCAAAAACCTAAACATGAGCAAAACATGTCAAAATGGCAAAGCCACACAAACTTCATGCTAGGACGACCATTCTAATCATAAGACCATCACAAACACCCACAAGCATCTCATGTCATGTCAAAGCCACCGAGCCATGTGCCTACTTCTATGTATGAGACTTCTCATTGGTAGGCATGATGCAACGGTTTAGCACCCAAAGCAAATTAATTTCAGCACAAATGACATGGGAGCAAATTTTCCAAGCATTTTACATTTCATTTTCAGATTCATAATTGCTACATGAAATGTCTTTGCGACAAAAAGGAACTTATGCCCCTCCACAAGATAAAGCAAGAGGGCTAAACATTCATGATGGAAAATGATCCTTTGGCCCCATATGATCAATAAACTAGCTATCCAACCACAAATTAAGCATAGCAAAGCCACTAAAGCATGTCAAGATCATGTAAAGGCATTGGCACATGAGAGAGCATATATGTGACATTTTTCAAAAACATAGCCATCAAACATGGATTATTCATCAAGATCATCAAGAGCTAAGCCAAACTAACCATAGCATACCACACAAGCTCACAAAGACATATATAGCATCCCATGGTGAACAATGTATATAGGAGAAGCTTTTCCTATCCAATGCATATGATACAAAATGCATGCAATCTAAGATACAAGGATGCCTATACATCATGTTACATATGCCATGCCAAATGCAAGAAATGCACAAAGGAAACTATACATATGCTACAAAGGAGCTCCCACACACCCAACTCAAGAAATCAAACACACACCAAGTCCCCCCCCCCCCCCCGCAAACGAGTGAAAGTTGCTTGATCTAGGGGTTTGGTGAAAATATCGGCTAGTTGGTCATGTGTGGGTACATGGATCAAAGCTATCTTTCCTTTCTCTACGTTGTCTCTCAGAAAATGGTACCTCACTTCTATGTGCTTGGTTTTGGAATGGAGCACTGGGTTCTTTGCAACACTTATGGCATTGGTGCTATCACATTGAAGTGGGACATGGGTATACTCCTCACCAAAGTCACTCATGGTGTATGATATCCAAAGGAGCTGAGAGCAACAACTAGCGACGGCAACGTACTCGGCCTCGGTAGTGGATTGAGCAACACTCGGCTTGTTTGCGGGAAGACCAAGACACCAAAGAAGAACCCAAAAGCGGCAAGTCCCGAAGTGGACTTCCTATCCAACCGACACCGGCAAAATCCGCGTCCGAAAAACCATGAAGCGCCAAAGAAGAGGACGCGTAGTACCAAAGGCCGAAGTCGGGAGTGTGACGCAAGTACCCGAAAATTCGCTTCACCGCTTGCCGATGTGAAGTCCTCGGAGATGCTTGAAAACGAGCGCACAGACATACCGAGAACCGAATGTCCGGCCTCGTCACCATCAAGTAGAGGAGTGACCCGATCATGCTTCGGTACTCCTTCCGGTCCACATGTTCACCCTCCTCGTCCGCATCAAGAGCCGTAGTCGTACTCATCGGCGTCGTCATAGCCTTGGAATCCTCCATCTTGAACTTCCGCACAATGTCCTTGGTGTACTTATCTTGGTGCACAAATGTTCCTTCCTTTGATTACTTGATTTGTAACCCGAGGAAGAACCGCAACTCGCCCATCATGCTCATATCAAATTCCCTGCTCATATCCTCTGCAAACCTTGCAACAAGAGAGTTAGACGAGCCACCAAAGACAATATCATCCACGTACACCGCACAATCAGGATATCTCTCGCCCCGCCACAAGTAGAAACAAGGTCTGATCGACCTTCCCCATCTCAAAACCTCTCTCAAACAAGAACCCCCTCAACCTACCATACCAAGCTCTAGGCGCTTGCTTCAACCCATACAGCGCCTTCCTCAACTTGTACACCCGGTGGGTGTACTTCTCGCTCTCGAACCCCGGAGGCTGCCTCACATACACTTCTTCCTCCAACACACCATTCAGGAAAGCACTCTTCACATCCATTTGGTGCAACTTGAACCCTTTAGCCACGGAAAAGGCTAGAAGGATTCTAATCGCCTCCAAACGGGCTACGGGAGCAAAGGTCTCCTCGTAGTCAATCCCCTCCTTCTGACTGAACCCCTGAGCAACAAGCCTCAACCTGTTTCTCACAACCTCACCTTTCTCTCCCTCTTTGTTCTTCCACACCCACTTTGTACCAATCGGCTTACACCCTGGGGGAGGGTCAACCAACTCCCAAACCTGATTCCTCTCAAAGTTCTCCAACTCCTCATGCATCGAATTAACCCAATTGTGATCAGATAGTGCGTGTCCAATGTCTTTGGGCTCAAAAGTAGCAACAAATACAAAGCATGAGCGAAATGAGAGTTGTTACGAACCCTTGACCGTGTAGTGCGTTCATTCATGTCACCGATGACCCTCGAAGCCGGGTGCTCCACTTGTACTCGTCGGGGAGGTTCTCGCCTCGATGCTACCTCCCCCCTAAACGACGGCTTCTCCTCGATCTTGATTTGTCGTCGTAGGTGTAGGAGAGGGTCGCGTCCACCACCGTAGTCGAAGTAGTGGGTACATGTTCGGCCGGGGGCATCGCACCGCCATCTTCGTCGTCTCCATGTTCATGCTCCTCCTCCTGAAAGATCTCCTCACCAAGCTCATCATCACCTGCACACTCAAAGACAAGCTGACTACGTGGCTGTGTCTCGTCGAAGGTTACCTCGCAAGTCTCCACGATTTGGTTAGTTTCAAGATTGAGCACACGATATGCTCTAGAATGAGATGCATAACCAAAGAAAATACCATCGACAGACCTAGCCTCAAACTTATCCAACTTCTTGCCTTTCTTCAGAATAAAGCATTTGCAACCAAAGACATGGAAGTGACTCACCTTGGGTGTGCGACCATGCATCAACTCATAGCATGTTTTCTTCTTGTGCACTCTGAGGTAGATCCTGTTTGACACATAGCACGCGGTATTCACCTCCTCGGCCCAATACCTCCTCGGAGTCCTATGCTCATCAAGCATCGTCCGAGCCATCTCGCACAAGGTCATGTTCTTCCTTTCCACAACACCATTCGGGGAGGCGTATACGGACTCGAAAAGCGGGTGCTCAAGACCCAAGTCATGGCAAAAGGTTTCAAAATGAGTGTTTCGAATTTTGAGCCATTATCCTTGCGGATAGCTCGTATGGCATCTCCGTGCCTCTCGTTCCTCAACCTCAAGACTAGATCTCGAACAAAACCAAAGGTCTCCCCCTTATCCTCGAGAAAGAACACCCACGCATACCGAGAATAGTCGTCCACCACAACAAGGACATACCACTTCCCACCCGCAGATCGCACACGAGCTGGGCCAACAAGGTCCATATGGAGCAGCTCGCATGGACGCTCAGTCATCACATCGGTGAGAGGCGGGTGAGAAGAGGCTACCATCTTGGCATGCCTACACGGCGCACAAACCAACTCTTTCTCAAGCCTCAACCGTGGCAATCCTCGGACCAAATTGAGTTTACTCAAGCGCGACAAAAGGTCAAAGCTCAAGTGACCCAACTTCCTATGCCACTTCCACAACTCACTCGAGGAACCAACCAAGAAACAACGCTCCACACCCGAAGACTGAGAAAAATCAGCACGAAATACCGACCCTCGGGAACGACCATACAAACAAGGTCCCCTCGAGAGTTCAAAATCCGAGAACCACCGGGCCGAAACAACACCTCAAAACCCTCATCCAACAAAGGTGGGACACGGAAAGCAAATTGTACCCCGGCGATTGAACAAGAGCAACACGCCTGAGAGTGATCTTGTCACTCACCTTAATCTCACCTTCTGAAAGCACACGCCCACGCCCATTGTCCCCAAAAGTGATGTACCTCTTCGTCACCACCGGGACGAGACTTGAGAACCACCCCCTATCTCCGGTCATATGCCTCGAGCAACCGGAGTCAATCAACCAAATGTTCTTCAAGTCTCCCACCCGAAATTCAAAAATGAGCACTTGAGTGAACAAACGACTCAGCACTGGGGTTAGTACCAAAAGAGTAAAACCAGTGCCGAGCCATTTACTTGAAAGTGGGGTTAGCACACACCAAACCATCTTTCCTACCAAAACTACCACCACGAACACCACCTCGGTAACCACTCCGAGGAAACCAACCCTCGCTGCCTGGAGGAGGACCAAAACCACGAAAGAAGGCTCGTGGACCGTCCCTCCTCTCCTTCTCAAAGCTACGACTCCTCCCATCCCCGTAGTGAACTCGAGGGGGAGAATGCCTAGCAAGGCGGCCACCGCCGACTCTCCGGACCAACCACCGGCACCACTATCTCCGGAACCGAAACCTCTAGACTCTCCACCTCGAAAACCACTTTGCCCAAAATTCGGGGGGTTGAACCGCCTATCCGGGCCGGTCTAACCACCCCCCCTGGGCGGGAACGGCCCGACCGCTTAGCCGGGGCCGGTCTGACCGCCCTCTCCAGAACATCTCCTCGGTTGCGGGAACTCGCATCTCCCCATGCCGGAACACTTCTCACCACAGCTTTACCCCTGGGCAGTGGCATACGAGGCTTAGGTACACCATGGAAAGGGTTGTACCTATCCTTGTTCGCCCACTCCTTTGCCATCCTTTCCTCCCGCTTCCTCTTGAAGCAAAACTCATCCTTGTGACCCTCTTTCCCACAATAGCCACAATGGAACCTCACAAGTTTAGGTTTAGGCTTGGATTGGGGCTGCTCACTTGGTTTCTCTCCACTCGACTTCTCCACCTAGGTTTCTCCTCACTAGCCTTCTCACTCTCTTTCCCAAAGAACACTTTCCCGAAGTGCTCACAAACATAATAGGCTTTTGGAGATCATTTGTGGGTGTAGGAAACACGGGTGGAGGCGGGGTTGTGTCTAGTCGGTTCCTAAGATGGTTAGGTTTTGGGGGGAAATCACTCTTGTGGTGGGTTTTTGGTGGCTCCGGGATATTCTCTCAACTTCCCTCACCAACCTTGTTTGCCCCAAGTCCCTCGCCATCCCGCCTCTTAAATGCCCCGATCATCATCCGAACCGAGGCTCATGACCGGACAACCAACCCATCAACTTTCTCGGCTCATCATTCTCATCCCGCAAACGATCAACATAATGTACAAGATCCAAATTTTTCAAAGCATGGATTTCACGGGTAGAGCATGATGTAGGCATGGGTTCTTTCAATTTAGCCTCAAGAGAACTAGTGTAAGCATGCATCTCATCAATTTTAGCATGTAAGACGGGGCAAGAAGTGCAAGCACCTAGCAAAGCGAGATCTAGATTTAAGCTCGGCCACTTCAACCCTAAGCACATCTAGTTCCTCACACTTGGAGGCATGCTTTTCTTTGAACAAAGCAAGATCGGCAAGAAAGATGGAGCAATCGGCACAATCAACCTCATCCGAAACAATAGGGCTAGCCTTAAGGGAATCAATCTCAAGCTTGCTATCAAGCACCGTGTTTCTAGCTCAGCCACTTTAGTCCTAGCATCCTCGAGTGAAACCCTAAGCTCTTTTCTCATTTTCTTTTCCTCTCTAAGCATGTCATCACAATTATCAAGCAAAGTACCGAGCCGTTCATTTTCCCTGGCGCAAGAAGGGGAAGCTCATCACGCACCTCGTCGTCGGACTCGAGTCCGAGTCGCTCCGTGTGCTCTTCTTGTTGCCGGAGCTCGGCACCATGGTGCGAAGCCGTCTCTAGCGAAGCGGCTCGGCCCGCTCGGGTTCTTGGACACCTTCTTGCTCTTGCGACGATCACCTTCATCTTCACCGCCGCTAGAGCTCGAGGTGGAGTACGCGGAAGCCCGGAGTCGATGTCGCTCTCTCCAACCATCACTCGGGCCTTGCCTCGGCTCTCCTTCTTCCTCGATCGTCGCTCATCCTTGTGCTTGTTCTTGTACTTGCTCTTGTGGTTGCGCCTCGACCGGTACTTGCCATCCTTCCTCGACTTGTGCTTGTAGCCATCCTTGTTCTCGACCTTCTCGGGCGTTAGCAACGAAGTGTCCGGCTTGCCGCACTTGGAAGCATGTCCTCGTGTTCCTCCTCATGTTCACTCGGTTCTCGTGCAGCCTCTCGAACCGCCTCGTCAGGAGCGCCGACTCGTCCTCTCCAAGCACATCGAACTCCTCATCTGGCATAGACATCAAAGAGGACAAAGAGAACATCCTGGTGGATGGGTTAGTGTTAGCCTTTCCCTTCGAACCACCAACAAGGGCGAGACTATGGGAATTAGTCGACCCTCGAGCTTGGCGGTCATGTCCCTATCCACCTCGGCCGACTTGAGCTTCTAGAACGGCTCGTTCACCGTCGAGTGTCATACTTCTCCGACTCCACAATGGCCTCGAACTTTCGCCCCATATTGTACGTGTTAACACCAAAATTTGGTAAGGAGTCGACTTGTGGGTCCGGTTCGATAAAGAGTCCGTCCGGTGGAAGGAAGGATATTTTCGGAGATATTCGGCAAAGAGATGCGGTCGGCTATCCGCTCCGATTCGGCAAAGGAACGAAGAGAGCCGATTTTGCGGGATTGGACGGTGACGTGGCTCAATCGGGGAAGACGAATGGATGGATAAGCGATCGAGCTTAGAGATAAGTTAGGCAATGAATCCATTCGAAGTTGTACTCAACGGGGTATAAATATGACCCCCGAATGTATGTAGAAGGGACAATCATTCCTCAATACACACCGGCCTTACGCCAAACCCTAGAGTCCTTGTCGTGTCGTCGAGTTTCTTCGAGAGGGCTAATCGATCCGTCGACCTCCGTAAGTACGGCAACCTTGTATCATATCTAGTATCATGCGGTGGATTTAGATCTGATGCAAGTAGTCCTGTTACCATGCTTCGTGTCATGCGGTAGATTCAAGCTTGGTTCAAGAGGGTTTCTTGTTAGATCATGAGTCATGCGGTAGGCTAAGATCTAGCTTGAAGCTAGTTATCGGCTCTATTGGATTTTTGCAAGATCCGATAGATTCATTAAGTTACCCCGTGTTATCTTGAGTTTTACTTTATGTTTTAATTCATGTAACACACCTTTGCCCAATATAGATGGGTTTGGATCGGCTCTATCTCTTTTATGATCCTTGTTCGAGTAGATTTCATATTTTAACACGTGGATCTTGTGTTTTTTCAATAGCCGAAACCGAATCGATCTAGGTTGATACGTGTTGCGGGTTCAAGCTTGCTAATGTTCGTATAAATCTTGAAAGAGCCGGGTATCATGCGGTAGATGCGAGGTTTTTGGGTTGCTTTGGAGCTAATCATCCGGTGGATTAGATTCCCAAATCAATCTGATAGATTTATTTGCTTGGTAATGTTTGTTCCTTCTTCATGGACCTCGAATCGGTACATTCGGCCGTATTCGGTTATGTTCCCTCACGAGTAGAACACGTGTGTTATTTATGCTTTGAATGATGTATGCTTTTAGCTTTCTATATTTAGATCGTATCATGCGGTGGATAGATCTATTTGTGGAAAGTGGTACGGTTTTTCATGCGAGTTGTATCATGCGGTGGATAGATTTGCTTGATATCGTACTCGACGGGTTTTAAAGTAACTAGACATGCGGTAGACTAGTGCTTGAGATCTATGCATACTTATTTAATACATGATCATGTCCGTGCTTTACTTCATTTATTCATTTAATGCTAATTTTCATGGGGATCGGTCATGGCCTTGTGCGTACGCATTCTTGTTCAAACAAAGACCAATCACCTGTCATGCTCACGTCATCCATTCGGCGGTGTTACTTTTTTCCCTTTGCGGTTTCCCGAATGGTTGTAGTTCATTGGCGGATAGCTTTTTATAGCTATGTGTCATCTCATTTGGCTTCTTAGCCGTAAATATGGAACCATGCGGTACCACCGGCAAGTTCCAAGCTTTGGTATTTAACTCGCTTTATCTTTTGTTAATTTTCGGGGGAAAATTGAGCGGCACGTCTCTCTCTCTCTCTCGCGCGTGTGAAGCCGGCTTTGTTCGGCTTCTGTGTGCTTGGCGTTCGGTGCGGTTTTCGCGTCAACATACTTTTTGGCACGCCCGGTGGGACACGGCGGAATAGATTCAAGATGCACGAAATCGCGGACCTCATGGATGTCAACCTTGAAGATCTTTCTCCGGAGCGGCGGCGGCAACTCAAAGACGTCGTGGACCGGTTTCGGCGAAGTGTCCGCGTCGTTCAAGAAGAATAGAAGCGGCGTCCCGTATCTAAAGAACGAGATGCCCGGGGTTTTTTGCCGGGGGAGAGCGATACCACGCCCCGGCAGAAAAAAGAGGAGTGCATGCGGGTGTTCCGAGAATCCGCGGATTACATGTTAAGCAAGCACAACAAGGCTTTCCTCGGTGCGCTCCGGCGGATGATGGTGGCCGTCTTCGGCCACGGCATGGAACAAGCGTTCGGCAAAGCGCCCGTCCGGGGGGGGTAGCGTGGGCCCCGGGCGAGTCAAGCTCTCGGCCGCCACTTCGGAGCCCGCCGGTGCGGCCTCCTCCCCAAAGCGGCCCGGAAGTCAAGCTTTCCACCCTCCGCCACACGCCGCCGGGAAGCGGCCGGTTCGGCCCTCCACCGCAGGCCTCGGGACGGCCAATCCGGCCACCACCGCGGGCGGCACGGGTCAGCACCGTGCAACGGCCCGAATCCGTACCGGCCCACGTACGGAGACTTAGCATTCGGCTCAGCCGGCGCCCCGCTCACTTCCGGTCGAGAGGATTGCTCGGCGACCAGCGGGCCTGCGAGAGAAACTTGTACGGCGGTGGCTATCATGAGGTGGGGAACTACGGGGCGTTTGATGCTTTCCCACATCCGGGATACGCGCGCGCCGCGGGCGCGCGGAGAAGACGACGCCCGCACGGAGAATGGCCGAATTGATGCAAAATCAGTTCGGCCTCAAGCCAAAAATGCAAGGACCCGCCTATAAGCCGCCATTCCCGGAATGGTACTACAATGTGCTCTTGCCGCCAAGGGTGAAGCCGCCAACAGAGTTCACAAAATTCTCGGGGCAGGACGACACGAGCACGGTCGAGCACATCGCTCGCTACCTCATGCAGCTCGGGGAGTGCTCGGCTGAGGAGACTTTCAGGGTCCGCTACTTCGCCGCGTCACTAACGGGTCCGGCGTTTCGGTGGTTCTCGTCCACCTCTCGAATCGGTTGCCGGATGGAAGGACTTAGAGCGGAAATTCCACGCTCATTACTTCGGCGGCGGCTCGGAGAAGAAGTTGATCGACCTTGCGACCATGAAGCGAGAGGCATAGCGAGACGCCGCCGGAGTTTCTCCGGAGGTTCGGGGAGGTCAAGGGCATGTGCTTCTCGCTTAACTTGCCGGATGACCGGCCTAGGCGACATGGTACATCCTTAGGGATGCTACCGCCGTACGCGAAAAGTTGTTCGGAATGGAATTTGAGAATGCGGGCCGGCTATCGCGAAGCTATCAGCGATGAGCAATCGGGCGTATGGCTTTAAGAAGGACGCCAAATTTGGCAAGCGGCACGACGTCGGCGACGTCTACAACCAGTTCTTGGACAAAGCCGATCTGTTCGAGGATTCTGATGATGAATTGGATGTAGCCGCAGCAGAGATCATGTGGGGGAAGGAGCCTTTGACAATGAATCAGCGCTGGGTCAAGCAGACCAAGGGAACTTATGATTTTGATATCACGAAAGCTGATAAATTGTTTGAGCTCTTAGTGAAAGAAGGCCGAATCAAGCTGCCTGAGGGGCATTCCATGCTTCGGCCCGATGGAGTTAAAGCAAAACGTTACTGTGGCTTCCATGACAGGGATTCACACTCCATCAATGATTGCAGGGTCTTCAGGATGAAGATCCAGAAGGCCATCCAGGAGGGTCACCTTAAGTTCGACAACAAAATGAAGCTGGATGGCCACCCCTTTCCTCAGAACATGGTGGGCTTTTTTGTTAATGTGATAACGGCCGAGGAGAAGGGAAAAGTCAAGGTCTTGACCTCGCCAGGGTCTAGGCAAGGTGGGGCGGTGGACCCGGAGCGCCAAGTGACTGCGGAACAGGTGCAAGGTGAAGCCCCCCGTATTCTTAAGAGTCACATCGAAATTGGGGAATCCTCCGGGAGCTAAGCCCCGAGTGACATCGCGCATCCTCCTCAACAAATGGCGGCGCCGAGATAGAGAAAGAGTGCTACCGAAGTGGCACTACGAAGAGGAGCAACGCGGGAGCCGAAGAAGAGGCGCGCGAAGAGACCAAGAGCGAGACACGCGCGAGCGAGCGCGCACACCGGGGATGCGCCTTCTTCGGGCATTGGCGGAATGAGGGTTTAAAGCCGCCCACGTTGAAGAAGCGTCCGGAATGCGGTGACGGGTATGTTGAGTATAGGCGAGAAAGCGCAATCGCCGATCCGTCCACGAGAGAATTGGGAGGATCCACCCGACGGGGATCGGCGCCAAAAAATTGAGGTCATCGATCATCCCGGGGAAGCGCCAAGCCGACCTCGGATGGGCCGATCAAGAGGAGGATGAAGATGACCACGTGCGGCGAAGGGGGCAATGGTGCCCGCCGGCCCGAGGAGAAGCCGAAGAGACGGGTCCGGCGCTTGAGGAACCGCGAGATGAGGCGGCCGGAATCCGGACGAGGCGGGGTGTGGCGCCCCAAAGACCAACCGGAGGGATCGAAGCGTTCGGCTCCGACGCATGCATGGTATACTTTTCGCCGAACGAGTTCATGGCTCCTGCTAACCGGGTTATGCGGGGAGGAAGCTTCCTTCGACGATGAGCGGACCGAGGGGATGATGGCACAAGCGGTGGCGGCCAAGCGAGGCCATCTTCGACAAGCCGGCCAAGAATCGTCATATGAGGCCGCCGTACTTGAGGGGGGGATACGTCAATGGCAAGCCATTGACCAAAATGTTCGTCGACGATGGAGCGGCGGTCAACGTAATGCCGTACACCACCTTCGGGAAGCTTGGCATGGGCCCGAGCGATTTGACGCCTACAAGCATCATCTTGAACGATTTCGCGGGAACCCCTCGGACACCAAGGGATGTGCTCACGTGGACTTGATGATCGGGTCAAAGATGCTTGCTCACCACCTTCTTTGTCATCGAAGGCAAAGGAGCCTACGGCCTACTTGCTTGGGCGGGGACCGGATTCATGCTAAGCTGTTGCGTCCCATCCACCATGCATCAACGGCTTATCCGGTGGGTGGACGATGAGATCGAGGTCGTCCAAGCGGGATGACTCCGTGAGTGTGGCCAACATGGAACCGGCCTTCGCGGGAATACCAAGGCATCGATTGTTTCTCGGGGAAAAGGCGGGGAGAAGGTCTGTTGAACTGTCGGCGGTGATCAACGGCCGATTCAAGTAGTCGGCTCTTATAGCAATTTTTAATGGAGAACCCCGTGGATGGCAGCGATGGCAAATTAGGGCGAGGATTCATGTCGGCCGATAAAGCGGAAGAAGTCGACATTGGAAGCGAGTGATAAGCCAAGGCCGACGTTCATCAGTGCAAATTTGCAGCCAGACTTCAGGGGGAATTTGATTGAGCTTCTCAAAGAATACAAGGATTGCTTCGCCTGGGATTATTCGGAGATGCCTGGACTGGATCGTTCCATCGTCGAGCATCGGTTGCCAATCAAGCTTGGTTTCAAACCATATAAGCAACCACCCCGGAAAATCTACAAGGATGAGGTATTGGCCGATGTGAAGAAGGAAGTTGAAAGATTACTTGATGCAAACTTCGTTCGGCCATGCGGATACGCGGAGTGGATTTCTAACATCGTCCCTGTGTATAAGAAGAATGGAAAAATGAGGGTTTGCATAGATTTCGGGGACCTAAACGAGCCACTCCGATGGATGGATACCCGATGCCTATTGCCGATTTGTTGATTGACGCCGCCGCCGGACACAAGGTGATTAGTTTCATGGATGGCAATGCGGGATACAATCAGATCTTCATGGCAATAGAGGACATATCAAAAACGGCCTTTAGATGCCCTGGTCATATAGGCCTATTCGAGTGGATTGTCATGACATTTGGATTGAAAAATGCCGGTGCAACCTATCAGCGAGCCATGAATTACATTTTCCATGAGTTGATCGGCAAGATTGTGGAGATCTACATTGATGATGTGGTAATCAAGTCCCTAAGTCATGACACCCATTTAGAGGATGTAAAAAAGACCTTAGAGTGCACCCGGAAACACGGTTTGAAGATGAATCCAAACAAGTGCGCTTTTGGGGTTTCAGCAGGAGAATTCTTGGGGTTCTTGGTCCACGAAGGAGGAATTGAGGTTGGCAAGAAGAGCATGAAGGCCATTGATGAAGTTGTTCCTCCAACTAACCTCAAGGAGTTGCGATCCTTTGCTCGGCAAGATCAATTTCGTAAGGAGGTTCATATCAAACTTGTCACGGAAGGTCTTGCCGTTTTCTCCTCCGTTAAAGTTAAAGAAAGATCGAAGTTTATTTGGGGCGACGAACAACAAAAGGCTTTCGATGAGATCAAGCGAGTACATGAAGGAGCCACCGATCTGGTTCCTCCCCAGTCGAACAAGCCTTTCAAGTTGTACGTGGCGGCCGATACCCAAACCATTGGATCGGCCCTTATTCAAGAATTCGAAGGCAAGGAGCGGGTGGTAGCATATCTTAGCCGAAAACTACTTGATCCGAAACCGGGTATTCGTACCGTAGAGAAACTATGTCTTTGCGTGTACTACTCGTGTACAAAGTTTCGGCACTACTGTTGAATGCCGAATGCCTTGTATATTCCAAGTTCGATGTGATAAAACATATGTTATCTATGCCAATTTTGAACGGCGG
This sequence comes from Cenchrus americanus, assembly GCA_947561735.1. NCBI lineage: Eukaryota > Viridiplantae > Streptophyta > Magnoliopsida > Poales > Poaceae > Cenchrus > Cenchrus americanus. The sequence goes on from OX387241.1 coordinate 59,334,448, forward strand.
GATTGGCAAGTGGATTTTAGCTTTATCGAGTTTGAGCTGAAGTTCGAATCGGCAAAAGCCATCAAAGGTCGGATCATTGCCGATTTTATAAGCGAACATCGTGATCCGTCGATTGATTTGCTTGAGATCACCCCGTGGGCGCTATTTTTTTGACGGATCGTCGTGTGGTAAAGGTGGGGGAGTAGGGATCCTACCGATTTCGCCAAGAGGTGAGATGTTCGAATTCGCCATCCCTATACGGCCCTTTGTCACAAACAATCAAGCGAGAATACGAGGCATTACTTCGAGGGCTTCGGTACTTGAGAGAAGCGAGGGGCCGTTTCGGTTGAGGTTTATGGAGATTCGGAAAGGTGGTAATCAAGCAATTGAACGGCCAATATGAATGCAAAAGTGAAGCGGCGAGGAGTTACTACGAAGAGTGCGGGGAAATCTTGAAAAGCTTCCCATTGGTAACTGCGAAGCACATTCCTAGAGAGCATAACGAAGAAGCAAACGGGATGGCTCGGAGCGCTTACGGTTACAAAGAGAGTCAAGAAGCGTTTGTTGCGAGGCGTGTGCACTAGGGGCGGATCTTGCGGGAGATGATTGGAGGAAAGAGATCGTTGATTACTTGAAGGATCCTTCCCGTAAAGTCTCTAGGAAGCTCGAGGTACAAAGCCATAAAGTTCGTTCTTTCCGTATGGTAATTTATTCTATAAATCGTTGGATGGGGTATTACTACGATGCACGGGTCCGAGAAGAAGCCAAGAACATAATGAGCGAAGTGCATGATGGGATATGCGGAGCACACCAATCGGCATACCGCATGAAGTGGGTTATTAGACAAGTTTGGATGCTTTTGGCCGACGATATTAGAGGACTGCTTTGAGTATTACAAAGGATGCCGGGATTGCCAAAGGTTTGGGAATATTCAAAGGGTCCCCGCATCGGCATTGAATCCCATCATCAAGCCATGGCCATTCGGGGGTTGGGGTATTGACTTGATTGGCCAAATTAATCCACCATCTAGCAAGGGGCATAAGTTCGTGCTTTTGGCTACGGATTATTTCACCAAATAGGTAGAGGCGATCCCCCGAAGAAGGTGACGTCGAGAAAACATGATTGAGTTCGTCAAGGAGCACATCATCTACCGATTTGGAATCCCTCGGACAATTACCAGCGATCAAGGGGCACAATTCGTGTCACTAGAGTTCGGAAGAATTTGCCGAAAGCATGGGAATCAAATTGTTTAATTCCTCTCCCTATTATGCCCGGGCTAATGGTCAAGCGAGAGGCTTCTAATAAGATCATGATCAAGTTGATACAAAAGAAAATCGATCGAAGCCAAGAAGGTGGCATTCGGTTCTCGGTGAAGCGCGTGGGCTTACCGAATGGCCCCCCACGGAGCTACAAAGACTTCTTACGAGTTGGTCTACGGGCATCACGCAATCTTGCCTTGGGAAATGCAATCGGATTCAAGGAGAGTGGTGCTGCAAAAGGATTTGAGCTCCAAGGATTACAGTGGCCTAATGATGGACGAGTTTGGAGGATTTACATATGATCTGTCTTAGGGCCCTGGAAAACATCGAGAAAAACAAACTGCAAGTTGCCAAGTACTACAATAAGAAGGTAAAAGTAAGGCAATTTGCAGAGGGCGACCTAGTGTGGAAAGCGTTATTGCCGATTGGAACGAAATACAGTGAATTCGGCAAATGGTCCACTAACTGGGAAGGGCCTTTTCGTGTGGTCAGATGTGTCCCTGGTAATGCATATATATTGAAAACTTTGCTAGGAGAAGATATTTCCGCTGCAATAAATGGAAGGTATCTGAAGAAATATTATCCTAGCATTGAGATCGATCGATGATTACACACATACGGCACGAGAGATAGCCGGCGCTCAAGGATGAGGCCGCCTTGGGAACAAAAATCCACGAACGGGAGAAATGGCCGGTGCCTAGATGCATTGCCCTTAGCACAAAAACTACATTACAAGCTTGCTTCTTGCGGGATTACATCTAACAACCCCGATGGTCGGATCTCCATGGAGGTGGGAAGCGAGAAGGCGTGGAGGAAGAAGCGAAAGTATGATTCAAACTTTTCTTTACTTCTTCGGCTGCTCCCTCTTCAGTTGTTCCAGGACCACCGTGACGGCAACTTGGAACGCATGGGGGTGACCATGGTTGGCGGCCTCTACCAAGCTATCCCAGGCCGTCTTCAGATTGTTGTACCTGTCAGAGACATCTGAGGTGGAGGAATCGATGTTAGGGGGCAAGAAATCCAGATGCAAGCATAAGGTCAAAAAGAAGTCAGAAGCGTTTACCCCCTACTAGTGCTTCCAGAGCCATGCGACGCTCGCGCTCGGCTTGGCAACGGGCGGTGATGTCTCTGAGACCGTGCTCCAGATGCCGAACGCGGCGGCGCGGTCGATGGTTGGTCCTCTGTTCGGGCGTGGCATCTTCGCTTCGAGGGGAGGAATCGGAGGAGATGTACTCGAGCACATCTTCGGTCCCGATGATTTCTTCGGGAAGCAAATCAAGGCGGAAGAGGACAAGAAGAAAACATGAAGCGCGAGATCATGCGAAAGAATGAGGAGCGAGATCAAGGAAGAACTCACTTCCGAATCGTACACTTCTTTGATGAGCCGCTCTCCGGGGGCTGCTTGCCCTTGTCCATGGCTTTGGGGTTTTTTCCTGCGAGGACCGGGGAGGAGATGAGAAATGATGGATGAGTGTGCAAGTGGATTTGCGAGCATCCCGACGGAGCTATTTTATTGACCGAAGGGGTGCATTGGGAGTGATGACCGGCTAGTACACACTTGTTGGAATACCAAACGGCGGGGTTTTCTCCCAAGTGCGAGGGTTTTTGCTTGAACGGTGCTTGTGGATTGCCGAATCGGGATCCTCTGTGGACTTTGCGCCAAGGGGCGGTTGTTCTCACGCGTTCGGCTCAAGATAGTTCCGGATGCATTCAAAGAAAACAAAATTCGCGGATGCAAAGTGCAAAGAGAGTCATCACAAAACGAGCGCGGAATTCAAAAGTCCTTCATTTATTGCCGATATTTACACATCCCTAGTACAATCTAGTCGAAGAGTCCGTTCAACACGGATTGGGGATGAGTAATTTCGGCAATGGCGTCGCCGTGGCCGTCGAGGCGCTCCGGGGATGAGCTCGATCTCGTCAATGTCCTCCGGCGCGCCGCCCGGAAGCCGCGCGGCCTGGTGGAATAGTCGACGTCCGTATGCGTCGCCATGGCGGCCGGGCCTAAGGTGGTGCCCGGACGAACGCCATGGGTGGCCACCTCGTCGACGCGGTGCTCCACCGCGGCGAGGCGTTCCGCCGGCGTGTCCTTGCGGGCGTTCACCTTCTCGGCCAAGCTGCTCTACCGGCACCTTTGGGCGGGTTGAGCTCAGCGTCGCGGGCTGTAAAGAGCAAGAAGAAAAGATTAGCATCAAAAGCCGGGTTGGATCAAGAATTGCTTTCAGAGCCGTACCATCGATGGCTTCCAGCAGCTATTTGCGCTGGTCCTCCCATTCCAGCTCGGCTAGGCCCGCCTTCTTGGAGACATCCTCTAGCTCACGCCGAGACGCCTCCAGCTCCTCCTTGAAGCGGAGGGCATCGACTTCCCCGTACGGCACGGGGGAGTGGCCGTCGGACTCCGAGGAGTCGGCCGGAAGGGGTTGATTGGCCGGCGCGGGAGACGGATTCCACTGAATCAATCTAAAAAAGGGATGATCGTCAAGGCAAGAAGAAGATCAAAAATCGAATCAAAGAGGAGGAATCGACGATCATTGCCTCCGGCGCGCATTGGCGCGCTGCTCCCCTCTGCCTCGTCGGAGGCGCGGCGGCGGTTGAGGGCGGCGCACCATAATGGTTTGGGATGTGCCTTGTTTGCGAAGGGCTGAGATTGGTAAAGATTCGAGAGCTAGAAGGCACGGTGGAGAGCTAGGGGCACCTATGGTTGCATTTATAGGCACGGGCGGGATGAATCGTGGCTTCGAGTCGTGGTGTTGGATCGTGGCGCATATCCCAAGAAAATCGGAAGGTGGAAAGGTTTCCTTGGCCAACCCGCCGACGGGTCGCTTGGAGTTCTAGGCTGAGCCGCGTTCAGTTGATTGGTTCGGCTAAAGAAAATCAAAGTGCCATTCGGGAGTTGGCGTTTCTTTGCCGAATGGGTCGTTCAGCATTATATTTGAAGGTGCGCAGAAGAAAGGAAACAAATTGCAAGACAATATTACAAGAACGACCAATTCGGATATACATCAATAGGGGCATTCAAATGTTCAGATGTTTTGCAATAACACCACGAGCATTGGATGTTGTCAGACGGCAATTGTCCAGCAGCTCCTGGCAATCTTTCTGAGTACCAGACAAGTCGATGAGTTCTGCATCGCATTGCTCTATCTTGGTGATAGCCGATTTTGCTTCCGCTTGAGTCTTTTCTATCAATCCGGGGAGCTCGGCTATTTTCTCTTCGTTAGCCTCTATCTCCGCTGACAGGCTTCTCAGTTCTGCTTCTAGAGCAGCTTTCCTGGCGATTTTCAGATCATAAGAAGCACAGCGGAGTTAGCCAATGTATCCTTGTGGCTCTCTGCTTGGGATTGCGCCCCGTTCATGGCGTGTTCGGCATCGGCTTTCCTCTTTTCAATAGCGGGCGGGAGCGCAATTTCCTCAAAGCTTGCTTTATGGGTGCATAAAGGGTATCTAAGCCGTAGACAGATGATAAAGGAGTTCTGATGTCTTCAGGAAGTTCTTGGCTGATGGATTCAAACATCTCCTCGAAGTGATCAAGATCTTTGAGCTGATCTTGTGCATCCCTTTCTAGCCAGGCAACTATTTCTTGAAGTCTTGATAACACTTCACCTGACAGAGGCTGGTATGCTCTTTCCATCACCTCGGCAGCTGGATTGCTCTCTGACGGCGGGCTTGACGATGATAAAGCCTGATCCTGAGAAGCAGTATTGCCGAGTTAAGAGTGCTTAACGTGGAGGTAGCAGAGTTAAGTGCAGATGGATACCTCATGGCTGGTTTCTTGAGCAGGGGCAATCACAGGTGAAGGGGGTACTCCAGGTAGAGCCGAAGCTTCCGAGCTGGGAGGTGTCGATGCAGCTGCTGGTAGCTCGTGAATTTCTGGCTGAGGAGGACTGGGGTCTACCTCTGTTGAGATTGTTGTCTCTGCACGACCAACAGGTGATTGTTCCCTTGGAGGACTTGATGGCCCGATTTGGATTGGGAGATTCATCTGCGGAGAATTTATTGCTTACGCGAGAAGGAGATGAAGATGAAATCTCCTTCGGGATAGGCGAGTTCAACTCGGATGGACTTGCTTGTTGAGCCACTTTGGAACGTCAACCAGTTGCTCTTCCACCGTTTCTTACGCCAATATCAAGTCACAAGGGTAAATGCCGGTGTCCATCCTTAAAAGAAAGACAAGTAAAGGTCATACTGTGGATGGGGCATTGGCGGGGTTCGACATTGAAGGTTCTTTGGGCTGCGGTCCGAAAATGAACAACGGTATGATTCACCAAGAACGAGTAACCTTGTAATCAAGAGGGTAGAAGATTTTACCTCAACAAGCACTTTCTTGACAGTTCTTCTCCTCTTGGCATTTGGAGGAGCATTCGGATGCGGACCTTGCCTCTGTCGGCGGCAAGGCTTAAAAGGCGGGATCCGTTGTAGCATACACGGACATCGGTTGAGCCGAGTTGTGGATTTGAATCCCGATCTTTGAGATTGGGCCTTCGACATTGTAAGCAATATCTGCGGCTCGAGGGGCAGGCACCGTGTTCTGTGGACAAGAAGATGAAGGTCAGAATCATGAATAAAGAGGACATGTCTGATCCAAAAGTTCATTATATTACCTCTGAAGTTGGCAGGAAATCAGGCATCAACTCTGCACAGAATACGTGGACGGAGCTCACCGAAGATATGATCATGGAATTCTTGCCACCGGGGAGTCAAAGGTGGGGTGAGCTATGGTTGTGGGCATGAAAGGACGGGTGTAGATAGTAGGACTACACACATATTGGAAGACCCTCTTTGCTTTGTGCATGCTCTCTTTGATTTCCTCCCTAGGCTTAAGGAATTCATGCAGAAATAGCCTTGGGGGCATCTGTCCACATCCAATTTGCCTGGCCATTACATTGGGCTGGTAATATTCATATGTGCTAGTATTCAGCCTTCCTCCATTGAACTCAGCCGGTAGTATGCATGGGCGGATTATGATGTTGAGGATCTCTAAGAATCTCCCATCTTGATGGCCGGGCTCAAAGGAAAATTCGACAGGGAAAGTCAAGGTGTCATTGTCCAGATAAGGAAGCCAGAGAGGATTGGGGAAACCTTTGAAGAATAGCTCGAAAAGCCGGGCCGATGTCTGTTTGAACAAGAACAGTTGAAGCCGCTTCTCCGTAATTCTGGCATCCTCTGGTAGCTTGAGGCTCTCCTTCAGGGTGATTGGACAAGGGGAAGAACATGGAGTTCAAGTCGACACCAATGATTTGATGCATGTGGAGCTGCAGCCACAGTTGAACGAACCACCAAGGACCGTTGACACATGCTATTCTTTGGGTGGTATACATCCGGGTGACGATACCGGTGAAGCATATGATATACGCTGCCCAAAAAGAATTTTCCCAGGGGGAGGCGGTTGCCACTGGCCAGATGAGACGCCATTGCGATGTGGTTCAGGGTAGGCTCGTTGGCTTTACCACAGAAGACAAATCTGCACAACCACATATTCAGAAATGCCCTGTATTCCACAGCACCAAGGGGATTGTCCTTCATGTGTTTCAAGATGTAATTCTTGTATCTGTTCCCTGGCTTCACCCCCGTTTGTCGTGAGGAATTTTTGAAGTTCCAAGGCTGAACAGACCCTGTGATGTCGAGGCCGGTGATCATATATACGTCGGCCAAAGTTGGAGACATTGGGCCATGGCCAAAAAGGAAGGCGTTGACGCCATTTGACCAGAAGTGGCAGGCAGCTATCAGGAGGTCTTCGTTTTTGGGGGTCTCAGCCACGGATAACTCCAAGCATTGGGCGATACAGAGGGTATCCAGGTTGGTCAAACCACTCTTGTCTGCAAGGATCCTCCGATACCAAGTTTTCCAGCCTGCAATTGGAGGTAAAGGCCAGTTCTTGAAGGCGTCTTTCCACCGAGGTGGTGGAGACGGAGAGCGCTTTGAAGGGGATTCTCTGAGATTCAGCTGCGATGAAATCTCGGGGATCAGAGTTCCCCACAGGACCAAGATAATAAGATCTCGAATTGGCCTCGGTACGAATCAAAAGCGCAGTAGAGGGCTCCTGGAAGAAAAGCGGAAAAGGAAATCTCAGGTAAAATCGAAAACCTAAATGCCGAACGAGGCTTACGGGGGATGAATTTACCTGAGCATCTTGGTTCTGAGCTGCCATTGGAGGTTTGAGCTCGGAACGAGGGGGATCTAGGGTTGGATGCGGATGAAGATTCCGGCGGATTGCGAAGAACGGTGTTGACGGATTTATTCGTGGGCGGAGTCAATTTTGGAACAAAATTACTTTTATCCCACAATTGAAGGGGCATGTGTTAACACCAAAATTTGGTAAGGAGTCGACTTGTGGGTCCGGTTCGATAAAGAGTCCGTCCGGTGGAAGGAAGGATATTTTCGAGAGATATTCGGCAAAGAGATGCGTGGTCGGCTATACGCTCCGATTCGGCAAAGGAACGATAGAGCGATTTTGCGGGATTGGACGGTGACGTGGCTCAATCGGGGAAAGACGAATGGATGGATAAGCGATCGAGCTTAGAGATAAGTTAGGCAATGAATCCATTCGAAGTTGTACTCAACGGGGTATAAATATGACCCCCGAATGTATGTAGAAGGGACAATCATTCCTCAATACACACCGGCCTTACGCCAAACCCTAGAGTCCTTGTCGTGTCGTCGAGTTTCTTCGAGAGGCTAATCGATCCGTCGACCTCCGTAAGTACGGCAACCTTGTATCATATCTAGTATCATGCGGTGGATTTAGATCGATGCAAGTAGTCTTGTTACCATGCTTCGTGTCATGCGGTAGATTCAAGCTTGGTTCAAGAGGGTTTCTTGTTAGATCATGAGTCATGCGGTAGGCTAAGATCTAGCTTGAAGCTAGTTATCGGCTCTATTGGATTTTGGCAAGATCTCGATAGATTCATTAAGTTACCCCGTGTTATCTTGAGTTTTACTTTATGTTTTAATTCATGTAGCACACCTTTGCCCAATATAGATGGGTTTGGATCGGCTCTATCTCTTTTATGATCCTTGTTCGAGTGGATTTCATATTTTAACACGTGGATCTTGTGTTTTTTCAATAGCCGAAACCGAATTAATCTAGGTTGATACGTGTTGCGGGTTCAAGCTTGCTAATGTTCGTATAAATCTTGAAAGAGCCGGGTATCATGCGGTAGATGCGAGTTTTTGGGTTGCTTTGGAGCTAATCATCGGTGGATTAGATTCCCAAATCAATCCGATAGATTTATTCGCTTGGTAATGTTTGTTCCTTCTTCATGGACCCCGAATCGGTACTGTTCGGCCGTATTCGGTTATGTTCCCTCACGAGTAGAACACGTGCGTTATTTATGCTTTGAATGATGTATGCTTTTAGCTTTCTATATTTAGATCGTATCATGCGGTGGATAGATCTATTTGTGGAAAGTGGTACGGTTTTTCATGCGAGTTGTATCATGCGGTGGATAGATTTGCTTGATATCGTACTCGACGGGTTTTAAAGTAACTAGACATGCGGTAGACTAGTGCTTGAGATCTATGCATACTTATTTAATACATGATCATGTCCGTGCTTTACTTCATTTATTCATTTAATGCTAATTTTCATGGGGATCGGTCATGGCCTTGTGCGTACGCATTCTTGTTCAAACAAAGACCAATCGCTGTCATGCTCACGTCATCCATTCGGCGGTGTTACTTTTTTCCCTTTGCGGTTTCCCGAATGGTTGTAGTTCATTGGCGAGATAGCTTTTTATAGCTATGTGTCATCTCATTTGGCTTCTTAGTCGTAAATATGGGGCATGCGGTACCACCCGACAAGTTCCAAGCTTTGGTATTTAACTCGCTTTATCTTTTGTTAATTTTCGGGGAAAATTGGTCGGCACGTCTCTCTCTCTCTCGCGCGTGTGAAGCCGCTTTGTTCGGCTTGCTGTGTGCTTGGCGTTGAGTGCGGTTTTCGCGTCAACAAGTACGATCCAAAGGGTGTAAGAGCTTGACGACTCTATCATGATCATCGTACGGGAGCACGTCCACATTGGCTCTCATGTTGTTCACAACCACCGTGAACCTGCGAAACAAGGCATCGATGGACTCACCGGGGAGATGAGTGAAGTTCTCGTACTCTCTCGGTAGGTCGCATACATCCGTGCCTCGAACACGGGCATTCCCAACATGAGCCTCCTTCGGCACCGTCCAAATTCTACAAGCCAAGTGCTCGGTGTGTACCCGATCGAACTCGGCCGACACAAAGCACGAAACAAGTAATCGACCGCCTTGTTGTTGGCGTCGAACCCGTCCCTCGATCCCGGAGCAAGGAAGTCCATCGGTGGACATAGCCTGTGTCCACCATGACATCCCAAAGGATCCGACCCTTTCCGCCGAGGAACGCTCCCATCCGCTTACTCCACATCCGGTAGTTCTTGCCATCGAAGTGTGGAGGACCCGAACCCCGTTCTCGGTACGCCATCCTTGGATCTTAGATCGGTTAGAGTCAATAAAGACCCGAACCGGCTCGATACCACTTGAAGGACCGATTAGGCGACCGAGAGGAGGGGGAGTGAATGGGAGCCGATAAAAATTCTTCTCGGAGGAGATTGAAACTCCGACAAGATGAACTCGCTCGGTTGGACCTCCAAAATCACACGCTCCGCAATTCTACCTTACGTTTGCCAAAACCATGTAGCCACCGGAGTGCTACCGGTCCTAGCAACAAACATTACCGGCAACCTCAACACACACGCACCCACGACAACGGAAACAACTCGAAAGCCGGGCCGTCCCGAGGGGGGCGGTTAGGACCGGTATGGGGGACGGTTAGACCGCCTCCACCAGGCAACCAAGAAATCCTCCGAAACACCTCTTCCGAGCACCAAAACGCACCACGGTTTCACCAACGAGAGATCTCTCGGTCGGGGCCATGCTAGCTACCGGAAAATCCCGGCGAAAACCAAAACTCAACCCGGGGGCCTAGGACGGTTAGACCGGCTACCGGGGGCGGTCTAACCTCCCGTACCCGACAACGAACCGCAAACAAGAACTCCTAGCAAACGGCACGAGAACGGCCCGAAATTTCACCCGGACGCTCTTCGATCAAGGCAAACAAACTCACGAGAGGAAAATCCGGCGAAACGAACTTTGACTCCGGAAAGCCTAGGGCGGTTAGACCGCCCCCTCCAAGCGGTTAGACCGCCCCTTCCGAGAAAACCTACCCGCGGGTCAAACCTCAACTTCCTCGCGCCCGACCTCCCGAATCACTCCACGGATTGCGGCGAAACTTCGGGAATAGCTGGGTTACCTCCTGGGCAACCTCTAACTCAAGGGAATCGACCCGAATCGCTCACAATCAAGAGGAATCGAAGAAATCTCCTCTCTAGGACAAAAACTCGCCCAACTCGAAAAACCACCAAATCGAGTCCGATTCAAGGGAGATTTGGGGGCAAAGTCACCAGCCAAAAAGGCACAAGGTCCTTATACGTGACACCCACCAAAAACCCCAAGAAAACGTCCTTAAAACTCCGCCAACAAAAGAGCTCCGAAAATCACCACAAAGAAGGACGGGAAAAACACTTCACCACCTTGAGGAACAACGCCGAACCATCTATACATACCATGAAGGTTCGTACAAGGTCTAGCTTGCCACCCATACATCCATCCCTCTCTCTAGATATCACATGAAGCTCTCAAGCTAGTCCTAGGAAAAACTAGGGGCAAAAGAGAACGAAAATGGAAAAACAAATGAGCTAGGGTTCCAAGAGTTGGCCGCCATCCATCCCCTCAAAGAGTATATATGGAGGCACCCAAAAGACTAAACTACCCTTACCTAATAACTAGAGATACAAGCCCCTCAAGGGCGAATTTGGCGATCTTGATTTTCTTCATCGGACGGATGCCCGACGACCGCAACCCCGCTTAGCCTCGACGTAAGCCTTGCGATCCCGACGCGTGTCCTCCGCTTCGAAGCATCTCGGCGCCAGCGACCAGGGCGGTCAGACCGCCCCCTGGGCGGTTAGACCGGCCCGGGCAATCTGACCGGCCCAGGCGGTTTGACCGCCCCTCCTGAGCGGTTGAATCGGCCTGGGTTGGCCACACCTCCTCATCGAGTCTTCAGCCTCGGTTTTGTGGCTCAACCGAGTAACCCAGTGGTTTTCTGGTGAACCACTGCAAACCCCGCGAACTCGGTGTAGCCTCCGCCAATCTCCACTCATGACTTGGCTCCCACGTAGTCCCGGCTCGACCTTGGTTTTAAGGCTCTACCAAGAAACCATCCACGACTTCATCTCGCTGTTCATGCCACCATGCGGCCCACAATTGACCCCACCGGCCACGGGTCCCTCGAACGAAGCCTACTTGTCTTCTCCACACCTAGAGGCCTCACCGGCAACGACCTTTCGCGCTTGTTCTTCACCTGCACCAACACGAGTCAAGCCGCAACCTGAACCTACAATACTTAGCCAAGAATCAGTCCACACAACGTTGTCAATCACTCATCACACAAGAAAGTGACCATCCACTGGTCCTCGAACCACACATGGTCCTCACCCGCTCGGTGACATCCTGCGGAACCAAGATGCTACTGGAAGAATCTCCAAATGGGCAGTCGAACTCGGCGCCCTCAACATCGACTTCAAGCCACGAACAGCCATCAAGTCGCAAGCACTAGTCGACTTAAGGGTAGAATGGCAGGAGAATCAGCTACCAAATCCAACCGAGCGACCAGAGCACTGGGTGATGTACTTCGACGACTCACTCAAGCTCGAAGGTGCGGGTGCAGGGGTACTCCTGATTTCTCCAACGGGCGAACAACTCAAGTACGTCCTGCAGATCTTTTGGAAGGTCTCAAATAATGAAGCCGAGTATGAAGCTCTACTACACGGGCTCCGTCTCGCAGCTTCTCTGGGCATCAAGCGACTACTAGTCTACGGCGACTCTGCAGTGGTCATCAACCAAGTCAACAAGTCTTGGGACCGCAACAAGGAGAACATGGATGCCTACTTCCTAGAAGTCTGCAAGCTCGAGCTGTTGAACTAATTGCTCTGGTTGTGGCTTGCTTCGTGTAGAAGAAGAACCTTGTGGGGAAAGGATTGCCAACTACTACTGGTAGTTGCTCTATAGCAGGCAATTACTTCGCTGGAGATGATCACGACCACTGCTTTGCATCTCGGGTGGAAGGAAGTAAAAGTTGAGAGAAAGAGAGAGATGATTGGGGCTGCAGCTGCTGATGGTGGATTGCTTGGTGGAAGGAGATCAGAGACAGAGCAGCTGCTCTGGTTGCTTCCCAGAGAAGAGTTGAGGAGCGGGGAGAGACTGGCGGCGGTAGTTCCGCTATCCAAAGGTGAGGCCATGGCCTCCCTGCGCGTGTGCGCGAGCACAATCTACTGGCTTGGCCACGGTGGTGAGCTCGGCGACGACACACGAGGGGGTACCCGACGATGGCGAGGGCCAAAGAAAGACGGGGTCAGTTTCTAGGAGGCCAAAGGCTCGGCTTTGGTTCCACCAGCGGGACGAACGCGTGTGCGTCGGTGCGTGGGAAGTCACGACGGCGACATGGCATGCAAGCCACAATTCCGGACAGCGCTCACGCATGCAAGCTAAAGGAAAACCCTCGGCGGCGAGCTCTGGGCAAGATGGACAGAAAGGACAAGCGGGGTGCACGCGCGGTCGACAGCAATGGCACCTGCAGGCGTAATGCTCGACTCGATCGTCGGCACACAAGTGTCGGCAGTTGCGCGGCGGCTCGGAGCAAGCGTCACAACATGTCACACCCTTTGGCACAAAGGCCGACAGATAGGAACAGCAAGGCAGGACTGATGGCTCACCTATAGTTTGCTGCTGCTGTTCTGGCAATTCGACGAGCACGTTGTGAGTGAGGTGGTTGGCAGTCGTGTAGAGGCGGAAGATAGACAGTAGCTCGGCCTTGTTCTTCCTGGCAGTAGCAAAGGTGGCGTGGGAGATTAGTGTGGCACAAAGGCACACCACCAGCAGGTCAGGGTAAAGCAACAAGGCTGCGGTTTGGAAGGGCATTGCTCACTGGCATTTTGTCGAGTAGGTGGTAGGCGTGCTCTTGGCCATGGTTAGGTGGCTGCAGCTTGGTGACTGCAACGCTGTCGGGTCCAAACCTGCAGGGAAACGAGCACGGTGCAAAGACCAGCTTCAAGGACAGAAGAAAGGCGGCGACTTGGTGCGGCCGTTCCTGCCCGCGGGTCGAAGGCCGGGCCTCAACAGAGGGGCAAGGAAGGTCGGCCTCACCTCGGTGGCCACTGGCCGATGTGCAGGCGTCGGTGAAAAGGGCGGAGCGGTGGCAGTGAAGCCGGAAGTAGAGCGGGCGTTCGGAGCAGAGGAACGGAGCGGGGTCATCCTTGGCTTGAGCAAGGCCGGTTCCTCGAGGTCCGGTCGATGGCGACGTTCCTAGGGCGGCGCTCTCCTCAAAGTGGCCGTGGCCACACGGCTTGGGGACGAGGGCCACCTCGGTGGCACGAACGGGCTTGGCGTCGAGGTACGGCTCCACGGGGCGGCGATCCCCCGGAATGGCCTCCACCCGCTTCTCCCCGCCTCCTTCTCCTCCCTCCTCCCTACTCCTCCTTGCTCCTGCTCTACTGCGAGGTCAAGGCCGCGGATTTGGGGGAAATTTTCCCCAAGGGTGGTGGAACAGGGAGAGGAGGCAGGGGGTTCGATTTATAGGGCGGCGTTAGGGTTCCGGGCATGGGAGCGGGCGGCGGAGATCCCTCGGCGTCCGCGCCTGCGGTCACGTGGCGCGCATCCGGGAGGGCGGAGCGGAGCGGTGCCCCATGACACCGGTCACTATCGCGCATGCGCACTCGTCATAGGAAGGAAGAAAAGCAGAGGAGGGGACGAGGACTGACGCGCGGGGTCCACCTGTAAGTGGCAGTGGAGGGGGTGGTAGGTGAGAGGCGGTCTGGCTGGTTGAAGTGGGCCGAAAGGCCAGGTGGGTTGCGGTTTGTGTAGGTCGACCGAGAAAGAAGGAGGCAGTTTGGAGGACTTAGCGAACTGGGTTGTGGCCCAACAGGGGAAGGAGGTTTTTCCTATTATCTAAACACCTTCACTCCTATTTAACCTATTATTCAAATTTGAATTAGAATTCAAATTTGAATCCCACACAATTAAAATGCAAAATAAATCCCATAAAACTCCAAGGTTCTCACACTAGCAAATTATATTTCCTGAATTTTATTGTTTTGATCAAAATAAATCTAAGCTTTTCAGGGGAGGATCATAGAAGACATCCTTATATTTTAATTATGCACTGAATTTCAAATCGAAATTTTGAAATCCACATTTTCGCTTCTCTAACATTCCGAAGAAAATTCCAGGATGTTACAGAACACCCCCTTCAAAAGAATCTCGTCCTCGAGATTGAAGCGTCACTAGTACATTGGAGTACCGAACATCTTCAAGTCGTGTGCGAGCTTCGAGCATCTTCAGCTTCATTGTAGTTGTTTTCTGGTCATTGCCATTAGTGTACTCTCAACCAAAAATCTCCGGAAACTAGAAATTGTTCCAAGGTAAGGTTGATCTTGATCTCCATCTCTTGAGCTTGATGTCTTCGCTTGAGTATACTTGAGGGTCCTTCGTCGTGAATTTGTTACTCCTTGTATGTTTCCTCATATTCAAGCAATTTTGAGGTAGTGGGTGTCTCCAACTCGAGTACTCTCTAATCCAAGGTAGTAACTTGATTCCAAAGGCAAGAGGTGGCTTATCCGAAATATAGATCTCACCTTCGGTCGAGGAGGCATAACTCTGATACTCCTTATACTTGGCTTATAGAGATGACTTGTCCTTTGGGTTATTTCAGGTTCCTTAGGCCAACAGCCTCCAAAGCATTGCATTGTGGTGGTCTCTCCTACAAAGGGTAGCACTCGGGTTTCCTATTCTAGGAGTCAAGTACAAGCATTAAAATATTCACTAATATATAGTCCTACACTCATTAGTAAGAACCATAAGATCCAACAAGATCCATAAAGAACCAAGCACACAAACATTCACACACTATGTATAGTGCTATCTCACACACTACTCGTCTAATTATTTCGAGGCAAGTCAAACAAGGTAGACTCTACTCTTAGTGGTTCAAGGTATTCTCATGTCATCCAAACTATCTTCGGTCTCATCCTAACTAGTCCACGTAAGAAATTGCATCAACGGAGGAAAGATAGAGTTTTTCAAAGTAGGGGAGGTATATTTCAAATAATCCAAGGGGATATATATAAAATAGAGCGTATAGAATGTTCCTAAGCTATCGACCAAACTAAGGTTGCGTGCTACGGTCAAGTACGGCTCTGATACCACCTGTAACGACCCGGGTTTTCGGTGAGGAAAACTCGACTCCATGTACCCTTGTGATAGTCCCTGGATCAGTAGCTATCACGTACAGAACTCATTACAGAATGATATCATTTACATACAACAAAATCAGAGTACAACATAGAATATTTACATCCAAAACAACTCGGTATATGAATTTAGTACAAGCCCCTTGGGCTAAGTGACAAGTAGAAATCCTGCGTAGCGGTAGCTAGGGCTTCAAGTCTTCATCTTCAGTCTTCACCACAGGCATCCTTGAGCGAAGCAACTCAACCCTCCTCTTCATGAATGGACTTTCACTTCGAGTCCGATCCTGCACACTCACAAACTATCCCCAAGGAATGGGATAGGTTCACGTCACCGACTGTATGCAGCTTTAAGTGGCCTATCTCTAAAGGGTAAGAAAAGTGACTAGTAGCTAGGGTTTCCTATGCAGAAGCAGCGAAGCATAAATAGAAAGCATCTCCATATAAGTCCCAAACCATACTCTCAAACACAGCTCGGAACCACCTGGTATCCCAGGGCCCCGTCTCCACATCCTATCTCCATCTAGGGTTGATGCGAGAACTTCCTCTCCTCGCACCTCAATGATTGCAATTGGATCAACGAGGTAGAGGGAGCCACTCTCCTCTAACCGACTGCAACCACGGCTCACCACACTCTCAACTACAAGGGGAGGTAGAAATCCCAAAATTTGAGGAACGAACATGTCTTCAAGGATTGTCCATGACCGAGGACGTGGCTATACGTATAGATCGAAACTCTGCAGAGCGTGTACACATGTACCCAACTCGGGATGGCGTCTGATCGGTAGCGAACCGACCAAACCAACCCTACCGTGCGAACTCTCGGTAGTTACGGTCCCATCCTGCATCCGGCCCTCAAAACGATCCCCCCCCCCCCCCCCGCAAGGGGGGATTGCACCGAAACCGTGAAATGCCCTCGTGTGGCCACACGGGAGTCGCTCTGAGAGGGTGGTCTCACCTCCACCTCTCCCCCACCGATACCCCGCTATCCTCCGGCAGGTATGGTTCCGCACTTGCCGAGCTCAACTCGGCCCTAACCCCACGCTCGGCGAGGTGGTGTGTACGAAAGTCCTATCGACAAGTTGATCCACTCGGTTTCAGACCGGGGCAAGCTCATGTCCTCCATCCGCAGTTAAAACCCCAACACCAGTGCTCCGAAAACCGTACAAGTGGGAATGCACTGAGGAGTGCACCCTCATCCCCGATCCCAGATCGGTTGTTTCGAGCTCACCCCCGCCAAAGTACCCAAAACGCCTTCTCCTGCCGGTTTTACCCCACTGACGCCAAGAACCACTATTCCCATCCCAACACATGCATCGCGAAGCTCATCGTATATACTCACTTATATAAACATATATAGTAGTAGGACAATCAAGGACAGGATAATTAAAGAAGGCAGTGCAAGGATCATCATCATCATGCATTTAAAGTAAAGCGCTAGCATTCTACATAGCAATGCCTAGGTATTTCGGAATCGGTCGGGTGTGAACACCTGTGTGCAAGTAGTCGTCGGAGTTTTCCGTAGTTGTACTTGTTCTTCTGGCTCGACTCCTCAGCTCTGGGAATTCCTAGATTCGCAAATATAAATAAACACGTTGTCTAGATGCAAATAACTCCAAAGAGAAGCAATAAAGAACCAAACAAACTTCAAATGCTAGTCTAACGGGTGCTTCATGATTTTAGAAGAATAAAGAAACTGATTTCATATTTTTCTAAGGTAGGATCAATTTATTATTGATTTTAAAATAAAGAAATATTTTATGAATTTAGTTAATTGCGATAAAGCACGGAAAACACAAGTCAGCAAGTTAGAGAACCATAAGCTAGGTTTTGGGTAGGTTTGCATGGTTCGTTGACTAGTCAACGATCTTTGTTGACCAAGTCAAAAAGGGAAAGGTCGAAGGTCATCCGGACCCCACAAGTCGTCCTGTGGGTCCCGTATGCCAGATGGGACCAGGTTGGAGAGTTAGCGGCCTCACATGCTAGTGAGAGCCAACGATAAGTTCGTAGGTCCCTTTGGTCACATGAAGAGACTGTGTATGATTGATCAGCTAGAAGAGAAGTTGTGTGGTTGAGAAACTCGGCTCAGGCTGGAACATGGCAGAGGTGTGACAAGGGTCGACAGCTTGGTTAGTCCACACGTCGTGCACAGCGAAGGCGTGACACGACCGCGACGAAAGCTAAGGTCGGGACTTGAAAGATTGAGAACAAGCACTCGGTACTAAGATAGGGCTCGGTGGACAACAGGTCCAGTGTTGCTTCTAGCAAGCAACGCACAAGCAAGAAGGATAAGGGGCTAAGGCTAGATTAGCACTTACACGACTTATAGATTTACAAGCAGCATCTACTACTTGTATGGGTTGTGGCCGTGAACAAACACTACAAGTTTGTAGCTCCAGCGTGCCCTCGTGATGGATCTGAACTTCTAGGAAGATCGCTAGATCTATACGTCCACGACACATAACCAACCACGAGTGGCATCCGTCGTACGTGCTTCTTGCCTTGGCGTAGCTCCCTTGTCTGAGACAGAAAGATCATATGCCCAGCATGGCTGAAACAAGGTAGCCGGACAGGTAGGGCATGCCTCGAAGGTTTGTCAGACGGTAAACGGCGATGGGTGGTGGGTGTGATCACACTGGCTGGGTGCAAAGACAACAAGGCGATGGGCAGATCGATTGCCTGGTCGGCGGGGTGCACAAGCAAGGGTAAGGACGTCATGTCTTTGGCCGAGGTTAGGCCTTGTCATGGAGAACAGAGACCAAACGATGCGACGTGCGAGCGCGATTCGTGATCCAGTAGCAAGCGGCTGCGCGCGTTGTTGTAGGTTGCGGCACCTGCAGTTCAAAACCTTGCGCGAAGGCTAGTTTCTCAGAGGGGCATCGGCGCACGCGGCCGCGGTGGCAAGCGAGCAAAGTGCAACTCCGGATCACGTCTCGGTCGCAACATCGAAGGTCGGCTTCGAGAGGAAAAGATTATGGCATGGCCGGCTCGGCTAGGCGTTTCGGCATAACATCGAGCGGGTTGTGGGCAAAACAAAGGCTCCCCGCCTTTGTGTGCCGAGCGCTCGATCAAATGCCACAAGGGCATGTGCCTCATGGCCGCACACCTGTTGGGTTGGTTCGCGGCATGTGGGAAATGTGGACGGGGGTAAAGTCATGATGTGGCCGTAGCCGTTGGATTAGAGAAAGGGATAAAAAGGAGGGGTCGTCGTGTTGCTACGGTGGTAGAAGTAGAATTACGGCATCGATACTTGGGATTTGTCGCTTTGGAGAAAAGTAGAGGAGAATCACTGTTGCTTGCTGCTTGGTTGCTTCGGTGGGGAAAAGAAGTCACGGGGCCGCGGCTTGTTCTGTTGCGTACTCGATGGAAGAATCGGAGAAAGGCCGGGATGTCGTTAGTTGATTTTGGGGGAGAGAAGATTGTTGGGCGATAGGAGGTGGAGTTCAAGTTGCTAGTTTGCTTTGGAGAAGGAAAAACAGAGAGGAGATGAGTGGCGGGCGCGGACCCGTGGAGCACAAAGAAGAGGGGAGGTCCTCTGGTTGCTTCGGTGGAAAAGAACAACTGAAGGAAGGGAGACAACAGACTGTAGCGGCAGCTTGAGAGTTGAGGGAAAATTGGAGAGAAGAGGAGTGAGGGTATTTAAGGAAATTGGAACAAAAGAATTAGACTATTTTTCCGCGGACGAATCAAATAGCAAAGTATTAAATCGAGAAGCCGGAAAACATTGTCATAATTCAAATGAGTCTGGGAAAGATTTAAACCATTGAATATAGCTTGCTCCCTGAAATCGAATCAATTGCAACTGGTCAATTCGAAGAGCTGGGGCTTAAAACAAAAAGGATGGTGGCTGGAATCAACATAGGATACGGTAGCTTGCTCGCTTTTGCTCAGTCCGTAGCTTCATGGTGTGTAAAAGGTTGTTGCTGCTACTAGCTTTCTGCTTTGCATGGGATGAGAAATCAGGGAGGTGGCAGCGAGTGTTGGTGGATTGCTGCTAGCATGTTTTAGCGGTGGACAATGGAGGGATCAAAGGACTTCAGTAGGGATGGGTGGATTGGGGAGTACTGCAGCAGGTTGCTGCTCATGTCCTTCGATTGGAGAAAGAAGCAAAGGAAAGATAGCATGAGGGGTAGTGCTCGAGCCGTTGAACCGATTGCTCGGTTGTGGCTTGCTTCGTGTAGAAGAAGAACCTTGTGGGGAAAGGATTGCCAATCGCATCGGTAGTTGCTCTATAGCAAGCAATTACTTCGCCGGAGATGATCACAACCATCGCTTTGCATCTCGGGTGGAAGGAAGAAAAAGTTGAGAGAAAGAGAGAGGGGATTGGGGCTGCAGCTGCTGATGGTGGTTTGCTTGGTGGAAGGAGATCGAGACGAGGAAGCTGCTTGCTCTCGGTTGCTTCCCCGAGAAGAGTTGAGGAGCGGGGAGAGACTGGCGGCGGTAGTTCTGCTATTCAAAGGTGAGGCCATGGCCTCCCTGCGTGTGTGCGCGAGCACAATCCAGTGGCTTGGCCATGGCGATGAGCTCGACGATGACACACGAGGGGGTCCCCGACTGTAAGCAGGGCCAAAGAAAGACGGGGTCAGTTTCTAGGAGGCCAAAGGCTCGGCTTTGGTTCCACCAGCAGGACGAACGCGTGTGCGTCAGCGCGTGGGAAGTCACGGCGGCGACATGGCATGCAAGCCACAATTCAAGACAGCGCTCACGCATGCAAGCTGAAGGAAACCCCTCGGCGGCGAGCTCTGGGCGAGATGGACAGAAAGGACAAGCGGGGTGCGCGCGCGGTCGAAAGCAGCGGCACCTGCAGGCGTAAGGCTCGACTCGATCGTCGGCGGTTGCACGGTGTCTCGGAGCAAGCGTCACAACATGTCACACCCATTGTCACAAAGGCCGACATATAGGAATAGCAAGGCAGGACTGATGGCTCACCTACAGTTTGCTGCCGCTGTTCTGGCAATTCGACAAACACGTTGTGAGTGAGGTGGTTGGCAGTCGTGTAGAGGCGGAAGATAGATAGTAGCTCGGCCTTGTTCTTCCTGGCAGTAGCAAAGGTGGCGTGGGAGATTAGTGTGGCACAAAGGAACACCACCAGCAGTTCAGGGTAAAGCAACAAGGTCGCGGGGCCGGGAAGGGCATTGCTCACCGGCATTTTGTCGAGCGAGGTGGTAGGCGTGCTCTTGGCCATGGTTAGGTGGGCGGCGGCTTGGTGACTGCAACGCTGTCGGGTCCAAACCTGCAGGGAAACGAGCACGGTGCAAAGACCGGCTTCAAAGACGAGAAGAAAGGCGGCGACTTGGTGCGGTCGTTCGCCCCGCGGCTCGAAGGCCGGGACTCAACGAGAGAGGCAAGGAAATTCGGCCTCACCTTGGTGGCCACTGGCCGATGTGCGGCGTCGGTGAAGAGGGCGGAGCGGTGGAAGTGAAGCCGGAAGCGAGCGGGCGTTCGGAGCGAGAGGAACGGAGCGGGGGTCATCCTTGGCTTGAGCGGTGCCGGTTCCACGAGGTCCGGTTGATGGCGGCATTCCTAGGGCGGCGCTCCCCTCGAAGTGGCCGCGGCCACACAGCTCGGGGACAAGGGCTACCTCGGCGGCACGGACAGGCTTGGCGTCGAGGTACAGCTCCACGGGGCGGCGATCCCCCGGAACGGCCTCCACCCGCTTCTCCCCACCTCCTTCTCCTCCCTCCTCCCTACTCCTCCTTGCTCCTGCTCTACTGCGAGGTCAAGGCCGCGAATTAGGGGGAAATTTTCCCCAACGGTGGCGGAATAGGGAGAGGAGGCAGGGGT
Organism: Cenchrus americanus; assembly: GCA_947561735.1. Classification (NCBI taxonomy): domain Eukaryota; kingdom Viridiplantae; phylum Streptophyta; class Magnoliopsida; order Poales; family Poaceae; genus Cenchrus; species Cenchrus americanus. The sequence goes on from OX387241.1 coordinate 59,355,794, forward strand.
TCGATTTATAGGGCGGTGTTAGGGTTCCGGGCATGGGAGTGGGCGGCGGAGATCACTCGGCGTCCGCGCCTGCGACCACGCGGCGCGCATCCGGGAGGGCGGAGCGAAGCGGTGCCCCACGGCGCTGGTCGCTATCGCGCAGGCGTGCTCGTCACGGGAAGGAAGAAAAGCGAGAGGAGGGGACGAGGACTGACGCGCGGGGTCCACCTGTAAGTGGCAGTGGAGGGGGTGGTAGGTGAGAGGCGGGGCCGGTTTGGTTGAAGTGGGCCAAAAGGCCGGGTGTGGGCCGCGGTTTGTGTAGGTCGACCGAGAAAGAAGGAGGTGGTTTGGAGGACTTAGCGAACTGGGTTGTGGCCCAACAGGGGAAGGAGGTTTTTCCTATTATCTAAACACCTTCACTCCTATTTAACCTATTATTCAAATTTGAATTAGAATTCAAATTTGAATCCCACACAATTAAAATGCAAAATAAATCCCATAAAACTCCAAGGTTCTCACACTTGCAAATTATATTTCCTGAATTTTATTGTTTTGATCAAAATAAATCTAAGCTTTTCAGGGGAGGATCATAGAAGACATCCTTATATTTTAATTATGCACTCAATTTCAAATCGAAATTTTGAAATCCACATTTTTGCTTCTGTAACATTCCGAAGAAAATTCCAGGATCTTACAAGATCTACAAACAACTCAAGGGGAGATGTTAGACTACTATAGGGTACCCACAATAAGTACTTGACAGTCTGACATCGACATACCTTTGTTCTTTTGGCGCAGCGACTTGTTCTTGCGGACCAAGTCATCGCTGTTCGCCTGCATGTCTTGTACCTCATTGTGGTACTGGGCGAAGGCACCATCAAGCTTGGACTGGAGCATGGCAGAGTGCTTCCTGGCCTTATTGAGTTCTTTCTCCAACGTCTCTGCCCGGAGCACTGTATCGCCATACCCGTGGAGCATATCGGATTTCTGTCGGGGTCTCTCCACGACATCCTGCAGAAGGCAATAATCATTACTCGAGTACTCAAGTATGGCAGAATTCGACTACTCAAGGGTCCTGTTATGTACCTTCATCCATTGCTCAGCCCGGTGCATCGACTCCAAATTGCGGGCTACCGTCGCCGGGTTGATAAGGTCATCTGCCAGAAGTTTGAGCCCATCGCGACTAGTCGCTGCGGCCTCGGACATCGGCGCCAAACGGATCAGCTCCGCGTCTCAGATTTCTGACGAGCGGACGACCTCGTCCAAGCTCGTCTCTGGTAGTGCATCGTCACGCACCTCCTCTGCCACCCCGGGGGCTGCTGTCTCCGCCGGCTCAGTCGCGGCTTCTGTGATCACCTCAGCTTCAGGCACGACGCCTTAAACCGGCACGGCTTTGGGGATTACGCTTCCCCCGACTTGTGCTCCTGTCAACACAAGACATACAGTATCAGTACCTGGGGGCTATGACTACTACTTGAGGTAGGCTGCGTCAGCGCGGTCTACTTACCTTCTACTACACTGGCTTCCGACAGCATAGCCTCTGCGACCGGTGCCATGGTCTCAGCCTGAGGGAGGGGAGCAGACTCCTCGACAGCAGGCATGAGTATTTCTTCAGCCGTTGCCGTGCTGGGATCATCTACTTCCCAGGACAAATCAGTCGACTTCCTGCACGGTACAAAATTGGTGATCAACCAAGCAAGATTACCAAGTTACAAGTACTACTCAGGGAAGATTTTCACTTACAAGCTAGACCGGACGATAGTCACGGTCGGAGTGCCAAGTATGTTGGCGATGTCTACAAGCCCGGCTTCAGCGGGCGCCTCTTCTTCAACTTGAGCCGCTACTGGTTCTTCGGCACCAGTAGTCGCGCTCGGTTCTGGCCTGCTCTCCACGGCCGGCGCCTGCGGCTCGACAACTCTAGTCGTCTGCTGTGTCATTTGCGACACAAGTTGTTCTACGGTGGGGGCTGAACTGCGGCTTCTTTCAATCGACTCGCCCACCATGTCCCAGTCATCTCCTTCCCCTTGATCAATAGGGTCGGACGGTGGAATCTCCTACGAGAACTCAGAATTCAATTGACAGCATACACAATACTGCAAGATAAGTACTCGACTACTCTACTCCAGGAGCTTACCTCTTGAGACGTAGTCTCAGTGACCTTCAATTTCTTGGCGACACGTTTGCGCGCCACATTGCGTGGCCTCCTCGGCGGCACAGGGAGACTAGCCTCCAGGCTAGTTGATGGATCCTCGATGAGGGGCACATTGGGCAATCCAGGACGGCTGAACCTGGACCGCAGCTGGAACCACTCCTGCAGCGTCTCCCGTCCTCCTCGTCGGACGTATCTTCAATGGTGACAGTGTCATCACCCTCACCGACTTCACGGCGCTCTGTGGCCTTGCCCTTGCCCTCCTCTGGAATATTTACAAGTCGAGGAGGAGAAGCAGGGTCTGAGACAAACTTTACAATGTCATCCTGCAGCAAACAGTTTGGGTGAACACGACTACTACAATACAATCAGTACTCGGAGACAAAGTTCGACTACCAACCTTGTTTGGCGGACGAGCCGCGGAGTGCTCGGGGACTGGGCAGGGTGTGTATGGTGGCATATCCTTTAAAATCCTACCCAGTCTCTCGACAATGTCTTCATCGCCGACTTCATTACCGGGCATCCTCGACGTGTCGTCGTCGCCCGTATACTAGGGATGGATTCGGATCGGATACGCACGGATACGAATTCGGATGTCACTATTTACCACATTTTATTTCGAATTCGGATACGAATACGAATACTATCGAATACGAATACAAAACGGATATTTCGAATTCGGATTCTCATTCGAATACTTACTCGATTTACAACATAGAGTCATAATGACTATCAATTTCATTTGTCGATGGTTTTATAATTGATCAAATCATGTTACAAGTAGAGATTAAATTATGATCATTATACATAATAGATATCTTATTGCAAACAACATATTAATTAATTAATTAATTAATTAATTAATTAATTAATTAATATATGACAATAAATATAAAAGAAGTAAATTTGTAACTATATAAACATATTTTATAAGTAATAAGTACATAAATACATTTAAATATAATTTATTTATTTGCTAAATATAATGTATTTAAAATTACTATGATTAGACACGTCAAAATTAATTAAAAATATCATTATATAATTTAGTAATATTAGGTTAGCATAATTAGTTAGTTGTCATATATATAATTTTTAATAGTTAAATGTAAATAATTATTTTACCAGCAATATATAAATTAACATCATTTGTAATTAGTATTTAGTCATATAAATAAATTTTAGATGTTTTCTATGGGTACTTTACTTTTGCGGATATGAATAATGTCGGATATGTCGGATTTTTGTCGGATATTTCGGATAATGTCGAATTCGGATAATATTGAAAATCGGATTCGGATACATCCATCTGACATCCATATTAAAAACGAATACGAATACGGATATCCATATTAACGTTTTTAGCGGATACGAATACGGATAATTCGGATTTCCGGACATCCGAATCCATCCCTACCGTATACTGGTACCCGAGGGTGTCGCGCGCCATCAACGGCTGCACCCTCCTCTTCATGAAGCTGAAGGCCACGTGTTCGGCCCTCAACCCGGCTTCTCTCAAAGCCTTGATCTTCTGCAGCAATTCAGGTAGTTGAATACCCTACTGCATTGTCGGCTCCGTGTTCCACCAGGGTCGATGCTTCGGCTGTTGCCCGCTCGGCTTAGGCAGCTCCGGGTGGTGGTTGGTGATGTAAAACCACTTCGCCTTCCAGTCTTGATTGGAGTCGATAAGTTTGTACGACAAGTACTACTCGGCGGCGTCTTCTCGCATCTGGATGTCGGCTCCACCGACTACTCTTGGGTCGTTGGCGCTTGGCTGCGGCTTCAAGCGGAAGAATTTCCGGAACAAGACCCAGTGGGGCTTGATCCCCACGAAGGCTTCACAGAAATGGACGAAGACGGAGACATGAAAAATCCCGTTAGGGTTCAAGTTCAAGTACTCGATACCGTAGTACTTGAGGAGACCCTTGAAGAAGTCGCTCGCTGAGAGGGCCAGCCCGCGCTCCACGAACCGGGCGAACATTGGGATCTCGTCGGGGTTCTTCTCCATCGGGTACGAGTCGCCCGCGGCGGCGCGCCACATGTCCATCTCCTTCTCCCGAAGGAACCCGCTGTTCACCAACGCCAGCAAATCTTCGGTCTTCGCCTTGGACTTCTTCCACTCCTTGTTTGGATTGGGGCGTGGGGGAGATGTCGGCGGCGATGAATCCCGAGCAGCTCCAGCCACCTCATCACGGGATCTCTTCTTCCCAGCATCGGCACCAGTCTTCATGCTTTTGGACAGGGAAGACTTCATCCTCCAAGTGCACCGGGTCTTCACTCGCATCCACTTGGGGGCTTCACTGGTGGCAAGCGGCGGCGCGCGTGGATCCGCAGACTAAGGCGCGGCGGCAGTGGCACGGGTGGCTGACTCTTGGCTAGATCTGTTTCAAATGGCTACGAATGTGGGGGATGGAAAACCCTAAGGGTTTCAGCCTCTATTTATAACCCAACCTGTGGCGCTACAACGGCCAGATGGATAAATATCGGCAGCTGACTCAGCGGCAGCCGCCTGACCTTTCATCTTCCAGTAGTCAACACACTCCATCTCGGGAGCTCGGCTACGTCTACTCAACTTCCTGGGTGACGACAAGATTCAAGGGCAAACTCAGGACACATTCTACAATCAAGATGACCCTTCAATTCGAGAGGAAGTACTCGACTCAAGGCTCGGTGTTGACGGTGAAAATCCGTCAACCTAGCCATGAGTTTACCTTCGGTGTTGGCATTACTTTTGTATCTTATTCATTGGTACTAACCCCCGTGGTATAACAAGTTCACATGTGCATGTCGGTTTTGGAGTTGTGTGTTTACGCAGGGTTTTAACGATGAAAGCAAGACTTCCGGGATAAGTTCATTAAGCACCTCATGACAAGACCTTGAATCCCCGAACAAGTCATGCAATGAAGCAAAATTAACTCCAAGAAGCCGGGGGACTTGATCCGAGAAGACGACGGACTCCGGGGGACCCGACCGGAAAAGTCTCGAATCTTGCAAGACAAGGAGTTGAGTCCAATTCGGAGAGAAACCGACGACATGGACCTACATGCGTAAGGGGGAAACATCCGGGAAGCAAGGGAACCGACCTCGGGCAAAGGAGCCCACGGGGCCGGGCCTAAATGGGCCCCGGGCGGCCGGCCCGTCCGGTCGGCCCGAGCCCATTTTGGGCCCAAATCCGTCGCCCTTTGCCCTAGCCGCCAATCGGGCTATTTATAGTCCCCCGACCGAGAGCCACGCGAGAGAGGAAGTCGTATTCCGCCGCCGAGGAGCGAGAGAAGCTTGAGGGACACCAACTTGAAGATGAGGGTCGTGCTAGTTGTCTAGGGTTTCCCCGGCCGACGTGGGAACCTTGCATGGAAGACCACGTCGGAGCTCCGGAGCGAGGATCAAGATCGAGGGAGGGCCCCGGTGGTGATCTTGTTCATGTAATCATTCATGGTGAAGTTTGTAAGTGAATTCGATTTCTAGCGATTAAGTGCCTTCTCGATGATTTTGATTTCTTCTTGGTTTTGCTTCTTCTACGATCTAGTCTATAGCTAGATTACATAGGGTGCTCTTGTAGCCGCGGTGGCTAGAGGTGCATACCGGACCGGCCAAGTGATTTCAACTTGTTCTATCGAACTCGCCCTAAGCTCCCCGCATGAATAGGGATACGTTGTGACGAACGGGGGTCTCGAAAGGCGGATGTTTTCGGAGTCGGATGGGAAGGCCACGATTTAAAGATGCTTTTAATGAGATTCGTTTTGCTATCTTCATCTATCTTGTTTGGAGCTACAACATAAGCATGATCTAGATTCTCTAGATTGGTTATCTCTTGCTTTCTCTTGCTACCTCTTTAGTAGATTAGATTAGATTCGTTTTCTTTATGAGTTAGTAGATTAGATGTAACTTACCTTCATAAGATAGCTTACCTTGCTTTACTAGATTGAATCCTTGCGTTGCACATTGTTCCACGGATTCGATACCTTGGGTTCACCACTCGAGGGAAGAAGGGTCCCTTGACTACGACGGGAGACTTGTCCGCTTGCAAGTCACAAACGAACTTTGATACAACTATTAACCGTCAACAAGCCCCTTTTTCTGGCGCCGTTGCCGGGGAACAAGCAATCAAGATCTGATCTAGTATCGCTTATCTTTCAGTTTTTCTTTTGATTTTCTTTTGCATCTCTTATGTTTGATCATCCTCAAAAAAAAAGAGTCAATCTAATCTAGTTTTGATTAACCCTAATTTTTTTTCTTTTCTGTTTAGATTTTTGTTTTATTACTAACCCTAACCGGAGATGGTTGGCTACCTCTCCAAGAAACCCAAAACTTTTTTGTGGATGATCCAGGAAAACTTTACAGGCAAAGGTGACGTGCAACACAAGCTCGAAGGACCATCAAAATCTCCAAGGGAATCACCACCTCCAAGTCAAGACGCCGGAAGGCCGTTCAAGATCAACGAGGATGGAGAAGATGGAGATGGAGAAAGAAGCTCAACACCTAAAGGTCGCCAAGGCAAGATCCACATGCGGGGTGTTCATCGTGATGAAGATGTTAGAGACGCAAGTGGGACAACTTGCGGACAACCGATTGGTGACAAAGAAGAATATCCGAGACAACTCCAAGGTCCCAAGACGGCGAAGGCTACTCAAACTCGTTCGGGAGAGATTTAGAGACCATGAAGATCATGACCGAAGGACCGGAGTTCGAGATGCCGAGCCACAAGGAAGTTGTTGCATCCGTCAAGACCAAAGGACAAAGCCGGACTCGTGAAGACCAAAAAAAATGACTAAGCCAAAGTGGGTACCCAAGATTGCAACGCCCGCAAAGAGCGTTGATCCGGAGTAATCAAGTGAAGAAGTCGGCCATGGACTATAAACGAAGCGCTAAGCGGGAGGCAACCCGTTTCGTCGAGTCAAGAATAAACTACGGGAGGACAACCCGATTCCGGGTTTTTCAAGTCTTTTTAAATATAATTCAGTTCTGAATTTTACTACGCAAAACATTAGACTTAGAATGGTTGAACAATATTAGAGACATAATTCTTGGTTGAATATTTTGCTTGATCATAAACCCTTTACATGAACCATCCTATGTGATTGTTTGCTTCTTTTTCGAGAAACCACAACCAAAACCAAAAAATTTCAGAACCTTAATCAACCTTTCACCCTCATTATGGTGCTGAGGTTGACTTATTTTTCATGCTAAAAACACTCGAGTAGAGCCACGACTTGTATCTAGATGTTATTTAAATTTCAGCATGTGGTAGGACTCGCGTGAACCTAGAAACTTGATTTTTGGTTGGTTTAAAAATCCATATCCTTGGTTTCTCTAAGATTAGAATTTTTCTAAGCCTCACTTAATTTTATTTCATTCAAAATCTCTCTCATCTAATCAAAATTAGGACCTAAACCTATGCCCCCATGATCAAGCCGGGAAAAGCTTGCTCTCAACCAATGAAGGCAAACTATACCGGTGAGACCGAAATCGACGTAATAAAAAAATATTTTCGACTTGCATTTGTTTTTAATGGTTTAAAAACTTCTCTAAAATTATGTTCGAGCACTTGCATGGCTCTGAAAAATATTTTTAAATTTCGAAATTAGAGGAGTGCTTAGCCTTAAAGGGAGGCAATCTAGTAATCATGCATGCACCATTGGATTCCCTTTCATCAACTTTCACTAATTCCACATGCAAAGGACAAGCATGGTGGGCAGCAAGCATCAACTTTGTAGGAATTTCATGGTGGCATGTGAAGCAAATGGAGCTAGGGAGCATGGACATAACCCAAAACATGAAGCATCAAGTGGAAGGACCAAGGAGTGGACGAGAGCGTTTGGGCGGTGCAACTCGTAGAGCACGCGAGCGGGGAAAGTTGCGAGAGGTGAAATGATCGTCTTTGGAAGAAAGACGAGGCGGGGAGGAGCACCGAGGCCGGCCTCACCTACATAAGGAGCCCCCCGGCTCCCGTTTTCTGCAGCAAGCTTCCCTCTCCTTCCTTTGTTTGTGTGTTCAAGTTTGCGTGCTCAAAACCTCCGTAGACATAGCCAACCTTCCCAAGCTTGATAGCTCAAGAAAAAAAAATCCACATCCTTAATCCACTCAAAGTCCGGACTCCAAAATAATATTTGTGTACCTTGTTACCGGGTGAAAACCCCGGATATTTATTTGTGAGGGAGAGCGCTGCAATCAAGGAAGAAACTACAAGTCTTTTCACCGAAGAAGAAGGGATCATCGTCGTCTAAGCCATCATCGACAACCTCTTCGAGGAGGCGCTCGGTTTCCGAGTTTCCTTGGAGTATGGAGGAGGACACGGCACCGCCGAGGAGGAACCACACTCTTCTCCTTGGTGGCATGAGGGCTACACGAAACTCGTTTATGAGGTTCACCAAACTTCAATAACATATGGAGGAGCCGCCCGTCCAACCTCACCACTTGACACGATCATCCGCTCCACCTCCATATGCTCCGTGGTATTCCGAGGGGTATGTCATCATGACGGAGGAGGAGAAGAAGCTCGCTCGCCTTAAGTAGAGGCTTGTAGCGAACGTCGACATCGACGACCAAGCTCTCCACATATTGGGTTTCACACGGGACACCGGTGCAATTCTCTAGCGGAGTGTCGGCAAACACCCACAAGAAATTCGCCTAGGAAATTTTCATGACCATGGCGCATAACCTTGATGAAGGAGTGCTGAGTCTCTCATTCCGTTGGAGGGAGCCCACAAGAGGAGAAGAAGGAAGACGCCGTTGGAAGGGTAACCTTGATCAGTGATGCTACTTCTAGCACCTTGATGGGGTAATCTCCTTTCATCCATGGGTTGCATTCGGTCTTGAGATGTAATCGAACTTTGTTGGATTATCTATCTATCATCTTGTGCTGAAAATACTTTAATGCTTAAGGCTAGCAACCATGCCATAAAGGGAGTAGGGCTCCAATGCTTCCTTGGATCCATTCAACACAAACCCCGATAGATCGATTGGTTTTCATGTTCGAAACGATTGCATGTTCTAGTATCGTAGACCCATGGGCGAGTGTCTCCTATTTTTAAAAGGGAGCTCCGAAACAAGTATGTGCATGAAGGCACATGGGAAGGTTTTTGGAGTATGATCACGGGAAGAGACCATCAACGAAGAAATACTATCAGGAACCCCATCATCCATGTGTGTCACTTTTGTGCAAGTGGATTTTTGGGGAGAATAAGAGAGACATAGATAACCAACACGGAGTTGAATTGGATTTACTCGCAGCCAATCAACCCTACTCACCTATGATCAACCGGTGGTGTTGTGGCAACATCGGATTCGGGAGATCGGGTTGTTACCTCTCCATGTTGACTATCTCTTTAAACCGGGTATTACAAGGAACTCAAATCATCTCCTACCCGGGACTTCCCTAGGAATATATGAAGAAAGGAAAATATAAGAGTGAAGATGAGAGAGGAGGCTTCTAAGTGGCCTAGGTGAATTTGCCCCTTCCGGATTGAAGATTAAGACTTTTCTTGAGGGGAAGAAGATCGGTTAGAGGAAGGACTTCTTGTGCCGGCGAAAAAAAAATAATAGAGAATTAGGAGAAGGTTTTTCCACGACCCAAGAAGGAGGTGCACAACAAAATTATGTTCCACCATTGGGAGGAACCCGGCGCCGCCGAGTTACTACGGTGGTGTACCAATGCAAGCATGGGGGAGTGGTGCAGCCATACCCCCACCATTTTTGCGGTGCCCAACGTAGCCTTTGCGGAGCCATTTGCACACCTTCCTCAACCACAACAAAATGTGGCCACCATTGTAGGATGCGCTGCAAGGAACATGCAAATTATTGCAGCCATCCTAACCAATGCAAACCAAATGGGTGAAGGAAATGCAAACGTCGCTTATGAGCTTTGACACCTTCACCTAATACCATTAGACAATTCATAGGAGGAGAGGCGCATTCCTATTGCAAGTAAGGGTACAACAACCAAGACTTTCAATGTCAACCACCGGCGGAAGATTAGAGAGAGGAGGAGCTTTAGTTATCTTTCCTTTACCCCCTTTTCTTTAATTTTCAGCTTGTATGCACCTATGTTTGCGTAGTATTTTCAGTTTTGCTTTAATTTTCAGTTTTTAGTTTAATTTTCAGCATGTGTCTTAGTTTTTATTTTCATCATGAATAATGTCACCACCAAGTTTTTACCTTTGGTAAAGTTACAAAGTTTGTGCCATGATGATATATGATTATAATTGCCGCTTTGTTTATCTTTGTAATTGATTTATGCATGTTTGAACTAGTGCTCTCTTAAAAATACAAATCTGAAATTATCTAAATGCTAGCTCAATCTTCAGCGGAGGTTATGATTAAAATAAAGACCCATAGTGTTTTATGTGCTCTCAAGTTATGAATAGATTAAAGATGTCTTTTATGTTAAAAAAATCTTGATAACCTTGTCATAAATATCACTTGTGTGTTGCTCAACCTATCCGAGCCTTATATATATTTGAGTGCATAAACCTTAGTGTACAAGATTTATTTTTGAGTGAGTTATTGCAGGCCATGATTTCTGCGGCCCGAGACTAAGAAGTTGGTCATTCCGTTTTTGCGTATCTATCTTTTTGCTAGCCTTTTATCCGTGCATTGTGTATCCCCGCATCGGTGATCCCACAAACTTCGCCGGATATCCACCTTTAAACCAAATATCATCTTTTTGTGATTACCTCCTTGACCACAACCTATCGTTGAGAATGGATCATCAATTCAAGGAAGATCGCAAGACGGTGCCAACGTTGAAGATTTCAAGTATCTCTCCAAGGAAAAATATCTCCGGTACCTACCTTATTTTTCGCCTCTTTGCTCGAGGACGAGCAACGTCTAAGCATGGGGGAGGAGGTAGGTACGGTGCATTCTCAGAGTTCAAAAGGGAGTATTTTAAAAAAATATATAATGATGAAAGAGATGTATAGGGTTGGGTAAAAAAAAATCCAGTGATACTCATGACTTTCAAGGTATAAAAAAAATCAAAACTTCGTTGTGAAAGTCATGGGCTGAATATATGACGAAAAAAAAATGATGAAAGAAAGAAAGAAAAGAATATAAGAAAAAAATATATTTGTGCGTAAAGTGGACTCCCCGGTTCTCCAAGAGTGCATTCAAGGCTTCAAGATAAAAAGATCCATTCTCATTTTCCAACCATGTGCAATCCGATAACGAGGACTTCCTTTGTGCCTCGGGATCACTCTTTGCCATTTGCACATGTCCACTTATCTAAAAGTGTGTGTATTTTTCTCTTTCCCCTCCTTGATTTAACATTATTTTCCAATGACCTTTTTGACGAGTCTCGGTAAGACCATGAGAAGCTTGTCTTGTTTTGACAACACCTCATTTATAAAATCTTGTTAGGACTAAACTTTCCCAAAGCTCCATATAAAGCCTACCACATATATATGAGAGGGAAAGGAGTAGAATATATAGGCTTGAGAGACAAGTGAGATGAGAGTTTATGAGCAATATACAAGATGATTTAAATTTGTGAACTTGGTTTAGCTTTTCTTTATCTCGTTCTTTATTTCAAAAATTCGAGATCTATTTAAACTTTGTGAGCATGTTAATACTTGTGGGATAAGCTTAATAAGAATCTACCCTCCGTAGAGGTGAAGGCTAGTACATTATGGAACTTTAACGAATTAAACTTTTGAGAGCATTATGTTTTTTTTCATGTATGATCAAGTGCAAGGTTTAAACATTGTTTGGCAACGATGATATCCATCGAAGGCTTACTCGAGGACGAGCAAGGTTTAAGCATGGGGGAGATGTTGACGGTGAAAATCCGTCAACCTAGCCATGAGTTTACCTTCGGTGTTGGCATTACTTTTGTATCTTATTCATTGGTACTAACCCCCGTGGTATAACAAGTTCACATGTGCATGTCGGTTTTGGAGTTGTGTGTTTACGCAGGGTTTTAACGATGAAAGCAAGACTTCCGGGATAAGTTCATTAAGCACCTCATGACAAGACCTTGAATCCCCGAACAAGTCATGCAATGAAGCAAAATTAACTCCAAGAAGCGGGGACTTGATCCGAGAAGACGACGGACTCCGGGGACCCGACCGGAAAAGTGCCGAATCTTGCAAGACAAGGAGTTGAGTCCAATTCGGAGAGAAACCGACGACATGGACCTACATGCGAAGGGGGAAACATCCGGGAAGCAAGGGAACCGACCTCGGGCAAAGGAGCCCACGGGGCCGGGCCTAAATGGGCCCGGGCGGCCGGCCCAGTCCGGTCGGCCCAGGCCCATTTTGGGCCCAAATCCGTCGCCCTTTGCCCTAGCCGCCAATCGGGCTATTTATAGTCCCCTGACCGAGAGCCACGCAGAGAGGAAGTCGTATTCCGCCGCCGAGGAGCAGAGAAGCTTGAGGGACACCAACTTGAAGATGAGGGTCGTGCTAGTTGTCTAGGGTTTCCCTGGCCGACGTGGGAACCTTGCATGGAAGACCACGTCGGAGCTCCGGAGCGAGGATCAAGATCGAGGGAGGGCCCGGTGGTGATCTTGTTCATGTAATCATTCATGGTGAAGTTTGTAAGTGAATTCGATTTCTAGCGATTAAGTGCCTTCTCGATGATTTTGATTTCTTCTTGGTTTTGCTTCTTCTACGATCTAGTCTATAGCTAGATTACATAGGGTGCTCTTGTAGCCGCGGTGGCTAGAGGTGCATACGGACCGGCCAAGTGATTTCAACTTGTTCTATCGAACTCGCCCTAAGCTCCCCGCATGAATAGGGATACGTTGTGACAGAACGGGGGTCTCGAAAGGCGGATGTTTTCGGAGTCGGATGGGAAGGCCACGATTTAAAGATGCTTTTAATGAGATTCGTTTTGCTATCTTCATCTATCTTGTTTGGAGCTACAACATAAGCATGATCTAGATTCTCTAGATTGGTTATCTCTTGCTTTCTCTTGCTACCTCTTTAGTAGATTAGATTAGATTCGTTTTCTTTATGAGTTAGTAGATTAGATGCAACTTACCTTCATAAGATAGCTTACCTTGCTTTACTAGATTGAATCCTTGCGTTGCACATTGTTCCACGGATTCGATACCTTGGGTTCACCACTCGAGGGAAGAAGGGTCCCTTGACTACGACGGGAGACTTGTCCGCTTGCAAGTCACAAACGAACTTTGATACAACTATTAACCGTCAACACTCGGGGGCTCCGTGCCATGTGTCCTTTGGTTTTTTCTCCGGATTTTGCTCGGATAATCTTGGCGAGATCTCGATTGACCCTCAGCTTGAATCTACGATTCGACCTAAGGCTCGGGGGCTACATTCCATATGGAATGTGATTCTTCGAATCACATTTTCCATATGGTTTCTTCTTCAAGACAAAGCGAGTATTATTGAAGACTTTCAAGAGAAGAACTCGAGGACGCTTGGGAACTACTCGAGAAGACTTCAAGACTACTCATGAACCAGCTAGAGTACCTTCCAGCCTCGGGATGCTTCAAGTACTCTTGAGGACTTTTGGCTTGTAGTACTCGGGGACGCTTGAGGACTACTCGTCAAGGCCATCAAGACTACTTGAAACTATCCTACTCGACTACAAAGTACTCAGGGGCTTGTCGTATGGACCTCCCTGGGCCCACTGCCTCGGTGGGTACCAGGACCGACTACTTGGTGGGCCCCTGGGACTACTCGGCTTGTGCCACACGACACCTGATGGCGTGAGGCGCAAGGACTATGGTGGGGAAGTACTCGGATAGGAAGCTATACATGTTCTGTACTATGTAGAGAACTCCTAGACGTACCCAACTAGTACACTCTCCTCAAACTGACTTGTAACCCTGCCTCCCGGGCTATATAAGGCGAGGCAGGGACCCCTCTCTTTCTCATACGCATCATCTTATAAACACACCTAATCAATCCAGAGCTACGCAGCATACATGACGTAGGGTATTACGCACCTCGCGGCCCGAACCTGTCTAAATTGTGTGCCACGTGTCTCTTCCTTCGAGTTACCGATCTTGGCGAGGCCACATTTATCTACCTCGGGCACTCCCCTTGGTAGGTTGTCGGTCTAAAACACCGACACCATCGGCGGGGGCGTCGCTCCGTGCCGTGACGCGTGCAGCCCGATGCCGCTCCATACGGGCTTGGTGCGAACGCTGGCCTGAGCGCCGGCGGTGCCGAGGCGTCAAGGTGCTCGCGGCGGCCGCCGGGCATTGGGTCCGGCCCGGTTGACCGCCACAGGTGGAGCTCGTCACGGTTGGTGAGGCGCATGGGGTAGTCGTTCCGCGTGGCCTGAAAGTTCAGGCTCCCGAACCGGATTTCGAATCCGGCTGGGAAGGGGACCGAGCTGCCCATGGAGTACCTCTGGGACCTGTATTCGGTGCGAATCACCATCGAGACTGCTGGTGGGGAGCTGATCTCAGCGCGCCCCCTACCTGGCACGCCAACTGTCGGTGCGGAAAGTAGTCCCGATACTAACTAGTAAGTGCGTTGAGATCGGTCTCTAGATGGCCGGTGCTAAGCAACACTATGACACGGGGTTTATCCTGGTTTCGGCCAGGGGCCGTACGTCCAATAGTAGTGCGCTCGTGATGCTGTATTGCAAGGCACTGTGATGCTCGTAGAGGAGAGCTACAAGCGAGGCGGGAGAGGAGGAGGAGCCTCCAGGTCCCCGAGGGTTGATTGAGACAAAGTGCCAATATCGTAGGTGAAGGCAGAAATGCGAGTGAGTTGCTCTCTGTCGTCCCCCTGCGGCCAGGGGATCGCCTCCTCCTTTTATAGGCCAAGGGGAGGCGGTTTACAGTCATGTCGCATGGATCTAAGAGCTGTGTGCGGTAGCATGGCATACAGTGTCGTGGAGTTGACGACCGTCCTGGCGAATCTTGCCTCTGGCAGGCGTCGTGGCGGGTCCTGTGCTCGTCCAGGGGCGGCTTCGAGGGTGGTAGCGTTGGAGTCTTCGTTTGGTCGTCGTCCGTACGCCGATTCGAGGGCTTGGCTGACGGAAGATCGGAGGCTGCACAACAGCGGGTGTGATGATGTCTTGTCGACCTGGGTTCCCACAGTGTTGGGGATGACGCTTTAGTGCCTGGGATGGCGGCACAGTGACTGGGAAGATGTGCCCCGCCAGCCTTACATCACGGTGTCGTCCTGGGCGGGTGCGGGGTAGGTGGCTGTACCCCTTTCGAGGGTGCCACCATCCTCTTTCGAGGGGGGCGATATGGAGGAAGTACGAGAGCGGGCGACACAGTGTCATGGAATGACACCGGCCTTCCTGCACAGCGCCCGCACAGCGCCAAGGATGGCCGCGCAGTGCGGGTTGGTCGAACAACACCGGGATATGATTAGGGATGGATTCGGATCGGATACGCACGGATACAAATTCGGATGTCACTATTTACCACATTTTATTTCGAATTCGGATACGAATACAAATACTATCGAATACGAATACAAAACGGATATTTCGAATTCGGATTCACATTCGAATACTTACTCGATTTACAACATAGAGTCATAATGACTATCAATTTCATTTGTCAATGGTTTTATAATTGATCAAATCATGTTACAAGTAGAGAGTAAATTATGATCATTATACATAATAGATATCTTATTGCAAACAACATATTAATTAATTAATTAATTAATTAATTAATTAATTAATTAATTAATTAATATATGACAATAAATATAAAAGAAGTAATTTTGTAACTATATAAACATATTTTATAAGTAATAAGTACATAAATACATTTAAATATAATTTATTTATTTGCTAAATATAATGTATTTAAAATTACTATGATTAGACACGTCAAAATTAATTAAAATATCATTATATAATTTAGTAATATTAGGTTAGCATAATTAGTTAGTTGTCATATATATAATTTTTAATAGTTAAATGTAAATAATTATTTTGCCAAGAATATATAAATTAACATCATTTGTAATTAGTATTTAGTAATATAAATAAATTTTAGATGTTTTCTATGGGTACCTTACTTTTGCGGATACGAATAATGTCGGATTTTTGTCGGATATTTCGGATAATGTCGAATTCGGATAATATTGAAAATCGGATTCGGATACATCCATCTGACATCCATATTAAAAACGAATACGAATACGGATATCCATATTAACGTTTTTAGCGGATACGAATACGGATAATTCGGATTTCCAGACATCCGAATCCATCCCTAGATATGATTCCCGAGGCGGTGTCAGAGGGCCGGCGTGGCGGGGATTCGCCTTTGACCCGGACGCTTGCGAGGTGTCAGAGCATTTAATGCTCCGGTCGGGAGAGTAGACGTGGTGCCGTGGGTAGGGAGTGGCCTCGAGCGAGGTGGAAACTCGCTCGAGGGGTTGGGTCCCGCAAGCGGGGAGGGAACCCACTTGAGGGGAAGCCGAGCCCTCGAGCGAGGCGGAAACTCGCCCGAGGGGGCGTCAAGCCCTCGAGCGAGGCGGAGGTTCCGTGGTACGGTGCCACGCCCTTGAGCGAGACGGAAACTCGACTGAGGGGTGCCGAGGCTGGCTATTTGATGGGCCGCTGAGGCTTTTCGGGCTGTGGGCCCTTCTTTGCCTTGGGCCGCGGACATGTGTGGTATGATTTGCAGTTGGTGAGTTTGTTTGTTCGCTTTTATTATTTTTAGAAAAGTAGTGATTCCCCTCGTTATTAAGGGACCCTTATGGCTGTCCCCGACACAATGTTTGGAAGGAAAGAGTATCCTTTACGGTACTGCTCTGTGTAGTTGGGTCACTTGACATGAGGATTTGGGCCCACATGTCAAGTGACTCAACTACAAGTGCATCTACTTCAGAGGAGTCTCTCAAAAGTTTCACTAATTACCCGTCATATCAATCTTCGGATATTAATTAGGAGTATTAAATGTGGATTAATGATAAAACTCATTGCACAACTCGTATCTTACTTTTCGAGACGAATCTAACGAGCCTAATTATGTCAGGATTAGACAACGTCGTGATACAATAATCAATCTCTAATGACGGATAAATTAGTCTTAGTAGATTCGTCTTGCAATTTCTAATTCATTCGTGTAATTATGTTTATAACTAGTCTATGTTTAATACTCCTAATAGACATTGAAAGAGGACTAAAAAATTTCACCACTCCAACTTAAGGCCTTAAGGATATATATGTCGAATTTGGTTAAACTGGCGATGCTTCGCACCCTAATTCCTCACTATAGTTTGTTCATCTTTATTTTCTATCGTTGAATTCCATTGGTGATTTTGGATTTTCCACTGGATCTTAAATTTACAATTTCTACTGCACATATTGTTTCTTGAAAAATTGTACAAATAAATTCCTAGGACTAATTTTTCTAGTGCACATGAATTTTCCCAGCAGGACAATATCTGAAATTTTACCTCAGAGTGCTCTTGCTTGCAGTTTCTGATTTTCTGCAAGCTTCCTCGGTTTCAATTCTTGAAAAAAAACGTGACATACATTCGGTTCCAATTCTTAAAAAATGTGACAATTTGCTACTTAAAATATTGGAAATCCCTCTTAAAAGGCCCGAAGCCCAGCCCCCTTGGCTAGTCGGCCCAGGCCCATACTTTGCCCTTGAAACATCTCCGCCGGGCTTAATCCCCTGTTTCCACCGGCGGCCACCACTCTGTTCTCGTCAAGCGCCGCCGCTCGCCGCCGCCCAGCTTCTCGGCTCCTCCCAGTCAAAGGCCACCTCGGACCTCGTAGCTCTCGCAGTCTGCGCCTTCCACCACGCGCTACCTCGCCGGCTGCTCGAATTCATTTCGGATTCCTTTTCATTTACTATATTTGAAATCCGCTCCTGCTGCTTGGGTTCCGGCCTCCGTCGAAGCGTACTTTTCACGCGAGGAGCAGTACGAACCCTATATACACCAGGAGGACGCCGGAGCGCTGACCCACACCTAGGGCCACGCCGCTGGCGACCGGGCGGCGGCGACGGGGACGACGGCCGCAATGTAATCCCGCCCCCGCCGTTTCTTAGCTCAGTTCTGTTGGTGTTCGTCGCGACTGACCTGCCTCCCCCTCTCTGCTTTTTCCCTCCCCCCGCAGGGGCTTCGAGCGCGTGGAGCTGCGGTGCCCCAGGGCCCTCGACCCCCACCAGAGCTGGACGCTCGGCGACGTACTCGCCGAGCTCGACGCGCTGGATGCCACCCGCCGCGCCGCGCCGCCTGCGCCCCTGAAGCAAGCGCCGGATTGGTACATCTCTCGCTTGCTTATATTGGATCATTGCCTCTTTGGCTTCGGTGGTTTGCGATTGCATAAGGTTCGACGAGTTTTGTCTGGTTAATTTTAGGGCTAGTGACGGCGGTGCGAGAGAGAAGGCCTTTGTGATGCGGGTTGGCGACGAAGACGACACGGAAGACGAAGATGGTTTTAGTGATGGAGAGTCCCGGGCTCTCGTGGCCAATGGAGCAAGGTTCTTTTGTAATGATCTTGAATCCAGGTGAAGTTTGATCTGCAATTGGGTTACGTGCAGTTGCATGAAATCTGTGTCATGGTTTCTGGATTAACTACCTGTAGAGGGAGGGGATAATTGTAAGGAAGAGAACCTCTATCTTAGGACAATCTATGAAGCATGGATCCCATTGGGCCATTAAGTATGATCTGTAGCATGTGTCTTTTCTTTTCAAAATTACATGCCTGGTGACTATAATTTCTTAGTTGTATTCCTTTTATTTCTTCACAGTGATTCAGAGGCTGAATTAGATGGCCGGGTTGAACCATACCGCTTAATGGAGAAAAGGAACCTAGAGAAGAGCATTCTTCTTGAGCTGGAACGCGAGCATCACCTCAAAGTTCAAGTGTGTGCTGGGCATTATATATCGTTTTACCTGCAATGTTTTAGTAATTAACCATTGATATTTTCTTTTGCCGTGTCCTTATTGCACTTTGATTCATATGGTTCCCTTTATGCTTGGCATTTGATAATATTCTTTCATTGATCCAAACAATGGAATGCTGATACTTGCACATAGTTTTAGTATGCTTGTCTACCTAATATTATACTTTAAGAAATCCTGAATGGAGCATTTTTTTTCTCCTTTTATACTTTCTGGAGATGTCACACTTGGATGGATGGATGGAAGCACATCTTTAGATTTTGAACATACATTGAATCATGATATGTATGGAAAAGAAGAGCTGCTTTTGTCAGTCAACTTGAGCACCCTTTTCATCCGCACCACTATATATTTGTGTCAAATTTAAAAGATAGGGATCCAAGAAGAAAGATAGCAGGAAGCAATCTTTCTTATGTTAGGTCATCTTTAATTTACATCACTGTTCAATCAGATGCTGATATGCCTGAACCATACAATTGTTGGTGTACATGATCTCTCCTGATTTTTAACAACCTTTTCAACATAGGCAAAATATGTCAAACCTTTTCTAGCAGGGAAGCAATCATACTGATGTTAGATCACTAGGTTCACTGATGGCACTATTTTTCTTGATCGATAGAACATTATTGGCTATTTTATTTTGATGCATAGCATCCCTCCAATTACCCTAATTGTCTTGCACTCTTGCTTCAACCATGATACACTATTTTTGGAACCCCATTCTTTATCTTTTTAAAACCTCTTCATCATGTATGATATCTGTTCTTCAGGAAGAAGTCAGAAGTAAGCTGGCGGCATTGGAGGTAGGCCATCAAAATGAAATCCAGAGAACAATTTCTGCATTTGTTCGACTTCAGAAATATGCAGAATCAAGAAAAGAGATAGACAGAAGACTTGATGTGCACTTCCAAAGAAGAATGTATGTACCTTTGCGGATGTCTCTTGCATTTATTGAAGTCTGCGATTCCTGTATTTTACAAATACCAGAGAGAAAATGTGTATGTTTTAATGAGATACTAAGCATTTCTAGTACTATTCCTGTATCCAAAATAAGCTTCATAGTAGCAGGTTCTTTCAGCAATGAGCTAATTGCTTACTGCTAGTAATTCTGATTTCTCTGTTGAATTATTCTGCCTTCATTCATTCTGTATTCCGAAGTGAAAAAGTGTATGTATTCACAAGGGCATCTGGATCTTGCTTTAAGTATACTCCTTTAAACAATTTGAAGACAAACTGACTCATGCTCTTACGCACAAGCATTATTATATTGATTGAAGGATTCACACTGACAACGTTCCCAAATTTTAGTCCAGTGTTGCATCTTCTTCTATTACTGTATTACTGTATTCCTCATAATCAGGGTACGTGTGTTACTTATAAGGACAAGTGCCATTTGCTTTTCAAGTAGACTGTACGTTAGTTGTGTTTTTGTATTTAGGAGTGTTTTGTTATATCTTTGCTGTGTTATGATACACTTATATTAATTTCTTAGCCTTGTGCACTGGTGTGGAATTTGTGCCCATTGCATTGCATAAATTTTGATATTGCAATCAGTTAACTCTTCATACTCCTAGATAAAAATTTCAAACTATTCTTGCTAGTATAAATCTAGATAGATAATTTCCTGCTTATTTGATGCCATAAGATAAACTCCCTTCAATTGCAAATATTTGTGATACTGTCCTTGTGTATGAACTAAAGGACTGTGGTTTCTTGTAATTATCCTTACATTAGGAATCCTTTTGCATGAATCAAAGAAGTAAAGGACTGTGGTTTTTTGTAATTAGGAAAGATGACTCATTCAAGTTTGAGAATGGTACCATTCTATTAGTTAGAAATAAATAAGAAGAGGGAAATTGAGCGGAAATACTACCATGTATTGTGCTCCATTAAGAAGAGGTGAAAAATCTAAAATATGGATATAATCAACCAGTTGTATTCTGTTGTGCAACTAAAAAAAAAACTCGACCTGCAACTACAACCTTGCAATATGTTATGTTTTTATTGGCTTCAGTACCATCTTATCATATTGCATTCTTGTAGTGCAGAAGTACTTGATAAGCACTTATCTATGGTCCAAAGGGATCATGAGCAGAAATCCCAGATTGTAGAACGCCGAATAAGAGATGATGCTGCTCTTGAAGAAGCTAAAAGAAAAGAGCAAGCTACCAAGGAAGAAAAGCTTAGGCAGGAAAGAGCCCGGCAAGAAGCTGAGGTCTGTTACGCTCAGATTTGATCCTGTGATATTTTTTTTGTACATTACACATGATTTTGTATTTTGGTGCTTAGGATGTTTGAGGCTTAGTCCAGAGTTGTAATGAAGGTGTGAGTTATGGGCCAAAGTTAATGTTCTTTGTCTTATCGGATTTGATTGCATTGAAGTTGTGGTCTGTTTGCCGTTTCCCGTTCAGTTACTCCTGTTGCTTTTTGTTTTGTAGACTTTCTTACCACCAGTTTTGCTTTACATCACTGGTAGTTACTTGAGGCTGCTGTAGCAAATAAGAAAGATCATATACTATGGTGCAGGCTAGGCAAAAAGAAGCTGCAAAATTAGCAGCCGAAGCACGGAAAACAGCATTTGAGGCCACTCAAAAGGAAGCAGCAGAGAAGGAAGCTGCAGAAAAAGAGGCTGCAAAAAAATTGAGGGAAGCGGCAGCTTCCCAATCTGGTCAAAATTCTCAGAATAATATCCCAGGTACTCATTGTGTTTAAAGAACCAATTTGCCTGTACCATATCCAATCTCATTCATGCTGAAATAATTCAATAGAAACCGGAAACTATACTTGATGAGCCTGTGTACATCAGATATTGTGATGCCTATGATCATCTAATAGTCAATTCATCTGTTTATAACTTCATATTTTATAACTTATCAGATGGACGGTCACCTTGAACTTATCTTCTATTCAGTTTATCAGTGATGGAGTTATGAACTTCAGAACCTGCACTTACCAAACTTTACCCTATTCTATTTACTTGAGATGGAGTTTTCTACTGGCACCAGTCATACCTTGTACTATTCCAGGATCTAACCACAAAATAAGAAAAGTGCAAGCTTGTACCATCCATGATCCAATCCTTTTTTTTGCGAAAGAATTAATGATCCAATCCCTGGATCTAAGAAATCATGCTAAGGCTTCTGTGTGCCCAAAGCTCATTATACTTAGATCATTCACCTAGGAATAGAAGGAAATGAAATCTCTGGTGCTGTTTGCTCATCCATTCTCTCAACATTTACGGTACACTAACAAATCTATGTGTATGTGAAGTATCATCATCTATGCATGCTGCTTACTTCCTACACCACTTGTCTTATGTATCATCATGTATACGACAATATTATAACGACTTTATTCTTTCGTGTTAGGTATCAAAGTTTTTGCCGATAAATATGCATTAGAAGCAGAATCACAGAGGCGGGCATTAGTACATAATCAAGTGCCAGAAAACATTCATCTCAGCAAGGTCCTATTGTCAGCTTGAACAACTTGCTGAAGTTTGTTGATTTGATAATCCTGATGAATAGACTATTCCCTGGCTTACCATGGATAGATAAGTATGTTGCTAATGTGTTCGCTGGCTGGCATCATATTATGCAGGAATTCGGCAGATATGACCGACAAATTGCCAAATCCATAAGTAAACTTATGCCGACTACTGATAGTGTCAGGTGAGTATAATTGTAGCTTTACATAATGTTACACAAACTACATGAAAATTATGCGACTGTGACAATTGTGAACTGAGTTGATTATGGAGATTATAAAATTTCTAAGTACCATAAGGGTGAGTGCTTGTTCGAAGTATGATAGACTCGTTTTTATAGTATACCTTTGTGCAAGTTAAGGGATGTTTGGTTGGAGGCCTCACCCTTCCACGGAAGGTGTGGTGCCGCCGCAGCTTTGCCATCATTCCGTGGCTCGCCATGTTGCAGCAAGACGTCTGCCGAAGCTGAGGCGAATGATTTGGCTGCCACAGCCATGGCGAGATTTTGTACTGGAAATACTAATGGCTGCCACAGTTTTGTCAGAAAGCAAACACCAGCCTATGGACCTATGGCCGCCACAGTTTATGGCGAGGCAATAGCAGGAAGAAAACAAACACTAGCCTTGTATCAGTGGCAGCCACAGGTGTGGCGTGGCGAGCGTTGGCCGCCAACCAAACATCCCTTTAATGTTGAAACTAGTTTCAAGTTGGTGGGTGTCGCATTTTGTTCCTTTTAATCATCCTGCAGATCATTTAACTGTTATAGTAAACCTTCTAGACATTTTACATGCCATTTTCTGCCTTGCAGCTCAAGTGTGTTGAACTAGGTTTAGGTATTTATAAAAAAATGTCTCGTGTCAGTTTGGATTAGAATAATTGGAATTGCTTATGTCTCGATAAGTTTTTGCTGCCTGCTTGACTTTGTACTGTTTACTTTATGTGCTCTGTTCTTCATTATTGAGTTACACCAATAGGCATGTAGTTGATTGGTGTTATGGCTTGCAAAAGATGGATGTGTTCCTGTAACTGAATGATGTACAGATCTGCTTTATCCCTTTATTTCTCAAAAAGACAACGATAATATGCTTTATGGGTGGCATGCACATAACTTAAAATACTTATATTGTGTCAGTTTCAATAATCCTTGGGAAGCTTACAATCTATAATGCCATTCCTTGCGTTATGGTTAGAATAGACATACTACCTTGTTATATTGTAATCATGATGATCTTGTATCATCATGTTTGCATTCACTTTGGTATTTGAAGGCTGTATCATCTACTAGCCAATTCAAGGCACTTCAAAACTGTGGATGCATACTACTTAAATGTAATAATGCCGTCAATTGCATGGGAATACTTCCATATGGTTTTGTTTCTGTTTTATTTTCCTGTTACGCATGATGTGAGAAAATGGTGATCATCTGTTATCTTGTTGAGGTGGATATTTATCAGTTTCAATTGTATATTATTTTGGTGCAGAGCAAGGGCTAGTGAGCTTATCAAAGCTTTAAATGGACAGGATTGTCCACACCCAATTGCTTGTTGTCTATTTGCAAACAAGGTAGCCACTTTCTATTTGTTATTACAATTTTCATTTTCATTAAATGAGTAGCATAGTTAGTGTTCTATGAAGCGAAATATCAAACAGCTGCTGACTCTGTTTCTATGACTTACATGTTCAATTATTTAGTTTTTTTAGCGACTTATGCCTCTGACACGGTTATAGGCTTACAGTTATTGCATATTATTGAGAGCAAACATTTTGAATAATGTGGGTTTAAGCATTTGTACTACTCCCTCTGTTCCAAAATAAAATTGCCTTCTCCAGTCCCCCACTCTTCACGAAATATAAAATGTTATACAATTTTGAGGCCTTTTTAAATATTTTATTCCTGTTTGTCCTCACTTGCACATGGTCCCACACCCACTAAGTACTAACTACCTAGTTAAGGATTGGATCGATGATTCAGATGGTAATATCAGGCAATCTTATTTCTTTCGCTCAAGTCTAAATGACTTACATTTTGGATTTTGGAGGGACTGATGGCTAGCAACATAACTCCATTTATTTCAAAATGTATCCTACTATTAAGTGTATGTACTACCTTCCCATTTAGTTGTCGTGAGGACTTGAAGACCTGAACATCTTCGACTACTCGTTAGATTTCTTGACCTTGTCAGCTACAAGTAGGCTTCATAATCCTATGGTTTGCCCTTTTAATTACATGATGAGGCACTGTTTCATATTTATTTACTCACCTAACTGACCTGATATGCTTTGCAGATTGTTTCAATTGTAAAGAGTAGAAATACAAAGGACAAAACCTTTGGAAATTTGGCCTTTGCGTGTGGATATGTCATGCTATTAGTCACAAATCAGGTGTGTTTTTCTCGCCATCTTCAATATATTGTCTGCCATTAGACTTTTCACTCTATCACTGTGTTCTTGGTGTTAATTTAGTAGCGTCCTTTGTAATGTAGTTGACTGAGATTTTGTCAACCTGAAACTTTCTGAATATACTAAATTGACAACTCCTACACATTTCAAAAGGTACACGAGCACATATGGCTACTGGTTACTGGTTTTACTGAAAGCTGATTGCTTTTAGTAGGGAAGTGCAGTTTACTTCTTTTCTGTGAGGAAGGGTGTCAAGGTCCTCGAATCCCTGACTCGGCGGACCTCGGCTACGTAGCTCGTAGCCGCCGGCCGTCTCGCCGGCGAGGTTATGCCCCTCAGCCGTCGGCTTGCAGAAGAGATAGAGATTGGGGATAATACCTTTTTTTTCGTCAAGGTCTGATTACATCCATATATGGTCCTCAGCCAAACCGCATGGAGCTAATCACTCCTTAATTCTAGGCATGCCAAAACAAACTCTCCAACTAATTTAAACCTGGTATCTTTAGCCACTCGAGCTGGCGGCCGCACCCTCTCGGATGCGTTCTGTGCGCTCACGCGCTCGGCGTATGTCCCGGGCACGACGTTTCCTGACGTAGGGCCGGCCGTACATGACATCTCTCGCCCCCTCGAAGACCAGCTCGTCCTCGAGCTGGAACGCCGGGAACCGGGCACGAAGTCGTCGAAATCTTCCCAGGTCGCAGACTCGGGTGGCTCACCGTTCCAGTGGACAAGCACCTGGCGAACCCCCCGGGCAAGGCGCGCGCGCTCCACCTTGGCTGGAGTAGGCACCACCGCGCCATCGAGGATCAGCGGTAGTCCCGGCGGTGTCGTAGGCGGGGCACCCACGAACTTCTTTAGAACGCCAATGTGGAAGACGTCGTGGAGACGGGCGCCCGGTGGAAGCTCCAGGCGCACAGCCACGTCGTTGATGAGCTCGACGACGCGGTAGGGCCCCACGTATCGGGGTTTGAGCTTGCCTGCCGTCGTGCGAGGCAGGGACGTCGCAGCACGCTGCCGAAGGCGGAGAAGTGCCCAGTCCCCGACTTGGTACTCCACCAGCCGGTGGTTCTTGTCGTAGTGGAGCTTCTGAACTGCCTGGGCCTGCTCGAGCTGGTAGCGTACATCGGCGAGGAAAGCTTTGCGCGCCTCCATCTCCTGGGCGACCGCTTCAACTCGCGTCTCACCAGGCTCATACGAGCGGATGGTGGGCGGATCACGGCCGTAGACGACCCGGAACGACGTGTCGCGGAGAGATGACTGGTACGCCGTGTTGTGGATGTACTCCGCCCATGGCAGCCAACGGAGCCACTGCCACGGCCGATCCCCAGTGAAGCAGCGCAAGTACATGACGATGACGCGATTGGCCGCCTTCGTCTGGCCGTCCGTCTGTGGATGGAAGGCAGAGGACATGAGCAGCTTCGTCCCCATGAGCCGCATAAGCCCACGCCAGAACGTTGACGTGAACACCGGGTCTCTGTCCGAGACGATGGACCGGGGCACCCCATGCAGCCTGACGATGTCGGTGAAGAATGCCTCGGCCACGGACTCCGCCGTGTACGGGTGTGACAGGGGAATGAAGTGGCAGTACTTGCTGAAGCGGTCGACGACGGACAAAATCACTGTTTTGCCGTGTACGTTGGGCAGAGCTTCTATGAAGTCGAGGCCGATGTCCGCCCAGACGACGGAGGGGACCGGCAGGGGAAGCAGCAGGCCGGCCGGGTGGAGGTGCTCCGATTTGTACTGCTGGCACGTGGGGCAGACGCGCACAAAGTCCTGTACAAGATGACGCATGTTGGGGAAGTGGAAGTCGCGACGCAGTCGGTGGAGCGTGCGGTGGACGCCCTCATGACCGTCCTCGTGTACAGCCGCCAGAATCTCGTGGAGTGGCGAGGCGGCCGGGATGTAGAGGCGGCCGTCGAACGTCACCATGCCGTCCGTAACGGCCCAGGGGGCAGCCCGGGTGCCTGCTCGCACCTCGTCGTGGATGGCTGCCAAGGCAGGGTCGAGCGCCTGAGCCTGCCTAAGGCGGCTGATGAAGTCGAAGCGGGGCGCTGATATGGCAAGCAGCTCGACCTCCTCCGTATCGCAGCGCGAAAGCGCGTCCGCGACGACATTAGTTGCTCCCGACCTGTACTCAACAGAAAAGTCAAAGCCCAACAACTTTCCGACCCATTGATGCTGTGGAATCGTAGCAAGGCGTTGGTCCAGCAAATATTTCAACCTGTAATGATCCGTCTTGACCACAAACCGTCGGCCCCAAAGGTAGGGCCGCCAATGGCGCACGGCCTGGACGAGCCCAATGAGCTCACGCTCATACGCTGCCAGCGCCCGATGGCGAGGGGCGACGGGGCGGCTGAAGAACGCCACCGGGTGACCCGCCTGGACCAGCACGGCGCCGAAACCGTGTGACGAGGCGTCACATTCGACGACGAAGGGCTGCGTGAAGTCCGGCATAGCCAGAACTGGAGCGGAGGTGACCGCCGCTTTGAGGGCCGAGAAGGCCGCGACCGCCGTGTCGTCCCAGGTGAAGCCGTCTTTCTTGAGGAGTGCGGTCAGCGGGGCTGCCACCGTGTCGTAGTTGTGTACAAACTTACGGTAGTAGCCCACCAACCCGAGGAAGCCGCGCACTGCCCGAACGGAGCGAGGCACCGGCTAGTCCATGTGGCTTGGACCTTCGCTGGGTCCATGGCCACGCCCGCTGCGGAGATCACGTGGCCGAGGTAGGCGACGGACGAAGCCACGAACGCACACTTGGTGTGCTTGACGAAGAGGCTGTGGCGACGTAGCTCGTCGAGGACGGCGCGGATGTGCCGTAGGTGGTCTGCCCATGTCTTGCTGTAGATGAGAATATCGTCAAAGAAGACAAGGACGAACCGGCGGAGGAAGGGGCGGAGCACGTCGTTCATGAGCGCCTGGAATGTCGCCGGGGCGTTGCAAAGGCCGAACGCCATCACCAGGAACTCGTACAGCCCATCATGCGTACGGAACGCCGTCTTGTGCACGTCCTCCGGGCGCATGAGCACTTGGTGGTACCTGGAACGGAGATCCAACTTGGTGAAGTACCGTGCCCCGTGAAGCTCGTCTAGGAGCTCGTCGACCACGGGAATGGGGAAGGCGTCCTTCACTGTCAGAGCGTTCAGGGCGCGGTAGTCCACGCAGAAGCGCCACGATCCGTCGGGCTTCTTGACGAGGATGACCGGCGAGGAGAACGGCGAGTCGCTGCGCCGGGCGATCCCTTGTTCAATCATGGCTGCGCACTGCCGCTCCAACTCATCCTTGTGGGACGTCGGATACCTGTATGGCCGGACTGCCACCGGTTGCGCGCCCGCCTTGAGAATGATGCGGTGATCATGGGCGCGCTGTGGTGGCAGACCGGTCGGCTCGGCGAAGACAGTGGCGAAGGAGTAGAGCAGGGCGGCGAGGAGCGGTTCAGTAGCCACGGTCATGCCAAGGGACGCAGATTCGATGAACGGCACCCCGGACCACGAGATGGTGCGCCCCGCCTGCTGGAACGTCATACGTCGGTTGGCGAGGTCCTAGACAATCGGACCGAGCGCTCCCAGCCATTTGGTGCCAAGGACCACATCGTACCCGGCGAGGGGCATGACGAAGAGGCCCGCCGAGAACGGGTAGTCGT
This sequence comes from Cenchrus americanus, assembly GCA_947561735.1. NCBI lineage: Eukaryota > Viridiplantae > Streptophyta > Magnoliopsida > Poales > Poaceae > Cenchrus > Cenchrus americanus. The sequence goes on from OX387241.1 coordinate 59,384,257, forward strand.
TGATGAGCAGGGGAGCGTCGCGGATGACGCCAGCGCACGTGATCCGCTCGCCATTGGCGACCATGGCCGTGGGGCGCGGTCGGCTCGCCGAAGTGGAAGGCCCGTCCACCGCGCCGCCTCCTCGGAGATGAAGTTGTGGGTGCTGCCGGAGTCGAGGAGGGCGACGAGCAAGGCGGCCCCGAGCCCCACCGCGATTTGCATGGTGCCAGCCACGACCACCCCAGCCACGGCCTGCAACGAGAAGAGGGGCGCCTCCTTGGCGTCCTCGTCCCTAGCGTCGGCGATGTCGTCGATCTCCACGCCGTCGACGAAGAAGATCCGCTTGCAAAACCTATTATGGCCACGAGTACACTTTTCATCACAGTTAAAGCACAGGCCCAGTCGGCGGCGTTCCGCCATTTCCGTTGGGGCAAGGCGGCGGTGGTTCCCATCACGACGTCCTGGATCGGCGGCTGCGCGGTGGCGCGGGCGGCGCCGGCCGCTGGGGCGGTGCGGCCAAGGCCGGACGAGGGCGGCGGGGGGCGGCGGTGGCCGCGCGCGCCGGACGGGCGGGAGACCGCCTGCTGCCGGTCGTGCTCCATGAGTTCCACTTGGCGTGCCAGGCTCATCGCGGCGACGAGGGTCCCGGGGTTGAGAATTCGGACGGCTTGGCTGATCGGCGGAAGCAGGCCTCCGGTGTAGAGTTGCACACGTTGCTCCTCATCCAGCCGGCCGGCGCGGGGAAGCAGCTCCTGGAACCGGTTGGAGTAGTCCTCGACGGAGCCGGTGCGGCGACACTCGGTGAGCTCGAAGAGGGGTGCGGACCGGAGAGATGGGCTGAACCGCAGGTTGAGGAGCTCCTTGAAACGGCGCCACGAAGGAGTGCCCTCGTCCTCGTGGAGTTGCATGTACCAGTGTTGTGCGATGCCCTCGAGGTTGTACGAGGCCATCCACACCTGCTCCTCCGCCAACGTGCGTTGCTGGCGGAAATAAGACTCGCATTTGTTGATAAAGAGGAGCGGATCGGACTTGCCATCAAACCGCGGGAAATCCAACTTCTGGAACCGCGAGGGACGGTCGAGGTCGCGGGGGGGGGGGGGGGGTCGGAGCGGCCGCCGTTGGATGTCGACGACTCGGTCTTCTCCTTCAGGCTGTTGATGTCGAACTGCATGTCCTTCATCATCTTGACGACGTCGGCGAGGGTGGGCTCGCCCATGGTTATGGATGCGGCTGACGCGGTGGGGGATGAAGTTGGGGAAGGTGGTGCGGTGGGATTGGCAGTGGCCGGCGCGGAGGAAGAGGATTGAGCGGGGGAGGATCGCCGAACTCGTGATACCAGGTTGTCAAGGTCCTCGAATCCCTGACTCGGCGGACCTCGGCTACGTAGCTCGTAGCCACCGGCCGTCTCGCCGGCGAGGTTATGCCCCTCAGCCGTCGGCTTGCAGAAGAGATAGAGATTGGGGATAATACCTTTTTTTTCGTCAAGGTCTGATTACATCCATATATGGTCCTCAGCCAAACCGCATGGAGCTAATCACTCCTCAGGGATAGAATTTTGAGAAATTTCTATTTTGGTTAAGTTTGAGGCTTGGAAATGATACCGGTATCTCATCTAAACATAAAATAGTCAGATCATGAATTGCTTATATGCAATCATGATATAATAAGATTGAACATATTAGCTGGACAAATGTAACATTATGTATACTTCAGCGCAGTGAAGAGTGGAAGGTTGAAACTTATATGATGGTCACATCCTTTTACATCCAATTCCGTGAGAAACACGAGTCTTGATGCCAGTGACGCAAATCAACTGTTTTGTAAAGTTTCAGTTGTCATTTCCCTGTGCATTTTAGCCCATCATGGTGCCAGGATGATGTGACTTCACATTTCCTAAGGCTTAATGTTGGCATCATTCATTTCATGACCCTCAGGTACCAGATGCAATGGATTATCTTCTTGCTGAGTTCAATAGAGTTTGCATATACACAGTTCCAAAGCATCTGCATGCTTTAAATGTAAGTCTGTATGGTAATGAAATCTTATATATTTGCACTTTGTTTATATGAATCAGATGAGATGAGAAAACACCCCAAAAATTATAAGCAATACTCATAATTATTTCTAATGCATTTTTACCAATTGGATGCAGCAGAGACCATGCTGTGGCATGTACTATTTTATATTATGTCAAGTTTTGAAGCTGTGATTTCTTCAATTTTGTAGGCACAAGCACGAAATAGAGATTATTACAGACTGATAGGTTACCAGGAAGAAAACGGACAACTTGAGAGCACTGAAAGTTATTTAACATATGTTGTTGCATACGTCAAACTGTATGCGGCAATGATTCAGGTGTGTACAGTTCCTTTCTGACATTGTTGTTGCATGTTTGCTTTGTACCTTCATATACCTGATTGTGATTTTTTAAGGCATAAGTGTCCTTCAGCAGGGTTAACAAAACCGCTACTGGTCCGGTTTACCGCGCCCGAAAAACCGGTGAACCGGACCGGTTAGCTGGTTGGGCCTTTTTTTAGTTTCTGTTAGGGGCGGTTAACTGGGTTGTTTTTGCTACCGGACCGGTTACCGCGGTTTTCCGGCCGGTAGCAAACGGTTTTTTTAACCCTGCTTTCCAGTAAATTGAAGTATTGCACTAGATCAGAAACATGAATGCTAATTTCATTTACAGACGGAAATCAAAGGTGTACGCCATCCTCATGGCTTAGCTGAGGGATGGAGATGGCTTGCGATGTTTCTCAATAATCTGCCAGCTACCACAGCCACTGCTTGTGCCCTTCACGCTTTCCTCAAGGTAGAATCCACTTGAAGACCACTACTTTCCTGTGCATGTAGTTAACTGAAATTCTCGTGCTCTTTCAGATGGCCGGTTTTGCACTTCACAAGAAATATGGATCACAATTTCTGAAAATCATGGATGTGATATCAAGGTGCTTTTTACCAGCTCTGAAAGATCAAGGCAACAAAATGCAGTCCGAGGCTGTCAACAATCTAAAGAATTATCTGAATGACAAAATATACCTTCAGGAACCAGAAGGGCAATACCTCGTCCAGCAACTACTATCCAAAGAGTTGTTCATGTGAGGATAAAACACCAAATCGACACGGGGCTGTAGAGTGCGGGCATCAGGCACCTTTCAAAGGCAATCAGGCTTTGCAGCGTAACTAACCTACAGAAATGTCAGCACCAAATCGTCCCCCAACAATATTTTAGTTATTTATTACAAATCCCCCTCATGTATCCGGCCAAAGACGTGTATATCATGAGATTAGCATAGGTTGAGGTTTCACTGGATGTTGTATGTCTGTAACCTGTATATCGAGGACAATTCTGCCACATGTATTGAATATTGAGGGTGATTTAACCTTCATTTTTTTTGAAGAGTTCTGTGCTGACACTAGATTTGTGTTACCGTTTGAGTTTGTTGTCTTTTTGGGTATCCTTGCCGCTGACCGCTCAAAGTTATAAGATATATAGGGTGAAATGTTGCAGTCTCCAGGGCCTACCAGTCTGCAGTTGCAGCAGTAGCAATCTCCCTGACCAATTGCAAACTCGACGGAGATAACGCTCGAAAGCTACAAGCCCGTATCTGGACTGGAAGTAGCAGGCTAGCAGCAGCAAAAATGGCAGCGCCACCTCTCGGCCTCGCCCGCCGGGTCGCCGGCGTCTTCACCTCACCGTCCACGGCGCATTCCGGCTCACGCCCCCGAAGCCTCCGTCCTCGTCTCCTCCCTTCGAAGGTGCGGGCCTTTACTAGAGAGTTTTTTCCTCGTTTGCTTTGCTCTGTTCCCTAATGAGGCACGTCGTTTCCTGTGTGGTGTGTGCAGAGATGGAGCGGGGTGGTGAGGATGGGGGCGGTGGTCGGAGGCGGTCAGGAGGGGGAAGATGAGGAGCTGAGGCAGACCAAGGAGCAGGCCGCAGCCAGGAGGCGGTGGGAGACACTGGTGCGGTTCATTCATTCACCTCTATGGATATCTGCCTGCTCATTTTGTTTGCTTTACTAATGATGATAATGCAAATTGCCTCTGAAATTTTCTCGGTCCGATACTGCAGTGCTGTTGGATTGTTTGGGGGGTTTTGCCTTCTTTGTTCTCGTGTAAATGCGCTACGTGTTTGGAACTTTGAACCGTGTACCATGGAATTATACAAATCTTTGGTGATATGCCAATTTTGAAATGCTGAGCTGCTGTTTACTTATGACTCTGAAATGCTCTGTCTGAAGATTAGGGAGCAGAAAATTAAAACCCTCACTCCAAGGGAAGCCGGTTATACCTACAAACTGACAGACAAGGCTCTTCTGGATGTTAGGCCCTCAAATGAGCGTCAAAAGGTTGATCTTTCTACCAATAATTTTTGATTATATAGAACTCTCATTTCTGGTGTATATTGTCTTGTGTTCGTCCTTGTTTATTCCAAAACTGGCGCATTGCAGGCCTGGGTGAAAGGCTCTACCTGGATTCCTATATTTGACATGGACACATCGGTTGATCTGGGCGGACTTAGCAAGAAAGTTAGCAACTTTGTGATGGGTATGCCACTAACCATCTGCATCAAAATTGTGTCCTGGCTCTTGTTCATTGTATTGTCCCCTTGCATCCAAACTTTCCAAGTGGCAATTTTCTTTTATAGATTACTAACTGAAGATTTGAAGACTTCATTTAACTAAACTTTCCCATGATTGTTGCTTAGGTGGCTGGTGGAGTGGCAGCTCAACATTGTCATTGAATAAGTATGCTTCACATCAACTGAACAAAGTTGGAACTTTCTTGTTGTGATCCTAGCAGGGTGATTGATTTTACTGATCGTAGATGAAATTGCTAGGAACTTTGTGCAGCAGGTTGAGGAGAAGTTCGCAAAAGATACAGATATAATACTGGTGTGCCAGAAAGGACTTAGGTAATTCCTTCTCCTTAATCTCGTACAGAAGTGGATTTGTTATTCATGTGAAGCAGCCAAAGCACATTTGTTATGTTTCCTCAGTTTGTTTTCGTTTGGATAGCACACTCAATAATGGATTCTTCATTCTTTCTGGGGTAGTACTGTCTTGGTGTTTCAATGTTTTTGGATCATTGTATAGAGAGTCATCTTTTGTTTTAATTTCTTCTGAAATGTGGACAGATCACTTGCCGCTTGCGAACAGCTGTACAATGCTGGTTTTAAAAATTTGTTCTGGGTTCAAGGAGGCCTGGAAGCTGCTGAAGAGGAGGTAGTAATAGTATCTTACAAAAAGAAATCACTTGCGTCGAGCCTTCATATGCTTTTGCCTTGATTTTTTTTTGAGCAAATACCAAATCTGCCCTCCTTCAGGATTTCGAGAGGGAAGGTTCCCAGCCTTTCAAGCTTGCTGCTATTGGAGGGGTTTCTGAATTCTTTGGGTAAGTTCCACTGAACTGTGCCAGCTGTTGTATTTTCGGCCAAAAAAAATGCCTACTTAAGCTGTTCTGTTGGAGTAAAATAATAATAATCATATTTGCTGGTAAAAGAATACTGTTGTGATGTACTATGTGCTAACTATTAAACCTGACAGGTCAGATTACACAGCATTACACATGATCTTGAGCATGATATTGATTTTTTACTTCTTTCCCAACCTTTCTGAAATCATGCCAAATATACCTCACCATTCTATAGCAGTTGTTATATCAGTTACGACACGAAGCGCAGCAAATGATTTGTGTTTCAGCAGTCTATAACAGTAAACTCTATAACATACAAAGGAGTAAATCGTTTGCAATCTCTTCCCGTGCAGGTGGACGGACCAGCAACGCAGGCAGGCCGCCAAGGAAGGGCTGGGATACCGGCTGGTCTTCACCGGCCGCTTGGTAATTCACATTCATCTCGAGAAGATGGTCGCTCGAAATAGTAATTGATCTTGTGTCTCAAGGGGAAAATGGGAGTTAATATTTTTGTTTCTCCTGACACTTCAGGTCGGAGCACTGGTGCTACTTGACGCTCTGTTTTTAGGCGCTCAAAGGATCGGCCCTCTGCTTCAGGAAATGCAATCCCACTGATCCCTGAAGAAAATGTTCTTGCAGCATATCATCAAGGTGTATTCTGGTGTCACGGTTCTGTAGTAGATCGATTTTGTGTAGCATAAACTTGATTTTTGTGTGTGTGTGTGTGAAATGAGGATCGCTTGACACTATAATAAAGCACGGCAGGAAAAAAAGCAGCAAAAAATTTCTTATGGAGAGAAGCCAAGAGAATTCTTGTGCTCGGCCTTGGTAATCCGAGTCCGTTCGGTAAATTGGTTTTGAGATAAAAATATCGGAAAATCTCCATGTATGACTGAAAATATTGCACATTAATTTGAAGGATAGATTTATTCTGATAGAAAAATACCCCCTACAATAGAAGAGTGTAATTTTAGTTTTTTTAAAGCACAGGTTAATGGAGGAATAAAAAGACTTGAATACCCTCATTTGTTTGCTAAATGCAGCATGCAAATCAGATCTGACCACTTAATTAAAAAGATAATTAGATCTATTCTCTAAGATACCATTCTTTGTGAGATTTTTGAAATGGTAGGATTGGACTTTTTATGGACTGAGGGAGTATTGTGAAAAACTGAAATAAAACAGAACAGAGTCCTATCCCCCGCTGGGATTGGGACTTGAGGAAAGAACAGAGTCTATCCCCTGTTGGGCTTGGGACTTGACAAAGCCAGATTGACCCGGAATATTCCTTTGTGATAAGCATCGGATGCCTACCAGCTGTAGGTGGGTAACCACCACGGTCAATCTAACCAGGGTTTACCATCGGAACCCGGTGTCTGGCCCTGTTCGCAGCCACCAACCAGCCGGTGTCCGCCCCTGTTCGCAGCCACCAACCAGCAGTACTTTTCTCCCAAAATAAACCAATCACCAAGAACCGTGGCCCAAATACAGATCTTTTTCTCTCAAAACAAACCAACACCAGCCAACCGAACAGGAGCGTCAGTCGACCTGGCTCCGGGTTTGGTCTACCAGACGAAAAAAAAGAGAGAAAAGATTATCCAAATCCAGATTAGCAGTCGACATCACGTAACATCACTGACAGGTGGCCCAAAAAAGTTGGGCCCCACATGTCATCAACAATTTGGGTGCAAGGAACAGCTGCGCGGAGCAATTTGGCAGAAGCAGGCACAACGAGCGGCCCACGGCCCCCGCGAGGGACGCGACACCGCTGTCACCGAGACCGTTCCAGCGCCTCCCCCCCTAAACCGCCACTGACATGTGGGCCAAGTATTTCCCGCGGGCCAAGCGGCCAGACAGCGTCAGCGACACAGCCTGTCGGCCGGACCGTCGCGTGTACACGAGCGCGCGGTGTCCGATCCTTTATCGCCTCCACCACCCAATCCTCTCTACCGCATCGCGATAATAAAGACCGGGGGCGCTAGGGTTAGCGCGTCGGAATCAGTCGCAAACTCGCAATTGCTTTGCGTGTTCCTCCTTCTCAGCACGCACGCCTCCACCAGCCCCCGCCGCCGCCGGCTAGCCGCCGACGCGAGGTTTCGTTCGTTCTTGTTCCGGGAGGGACCAGGTCCGTCCTGCGATGGAGTGCATCGCCGAGATGCCGCGCGCGCCGCTGGACCGCCGCCCGCGCAAGCGGCAGCGTCTGGGGTGGGACGTCGGCCCTGCCGAGATGCATCAGGTATACATCTCCGATCCGGACCGGCGCTTCGGTTATCTTTTTCCGCTCTGACGGATCTATCGATTAGCGGCGGTCGTCGTCGGCTCGCTTGGGGCGTCGATTCTGCATGCGGCTGCGTGGTTGTTGGTGCCGGTGTTGTAGGGTTAGGTTGCCGATCTATCGAATAGCAGTATCCGTCGCCTTCGTCGCCGGCGGATCTGTTTGTGGCGTCGATCTTACAATATTTGGCCCGGATGTCACTGTTCTTTATGTTAATTATGCGGTTGATTGTTTGGTGCGTGATATGTGGATTACAATACGGTCACCATCGCTCGTTTTGGTTAAAAATATAATTATATTATGGTTCGTCAGTACAATATATACTCTCTTTCAATTATCTGTCTTTTTTGTACTATAAATAATATGCTGCTCTATTTTTGTAAATACATAGATGTTAAATTAGGAATTATAGGTCAATTATCTATCTGTCATAGTATGTGAATTTAGCATACTCGTATGATTGAAGGCTGCTTACAAAGTGTTTATGATTTATCTGATGTCATTAGACACCTAGCTCACTTTCTAAATTATTTATAGAAACTGGCATAACAGATTGCTAACTGTATGCAGGTTCAGCTTGGACTTTGTGGCCAAGAAGTTGTGAATGCCATAAGTGCTGTGGCGTTGGGTCTTTCTTCGGGTGGTATTGTTTCTTCTCAGCTTAAGCAAGGGCAGCCTCATGAAGGTTCCCCTCCACTGAGAGAAGATGACAAGAATGGTCATTATGTTTTTGCTGTTGGAGATAATCTCACACCTCGCTGTAAATACCTGACCTAACCCTGCCTTTCATTTTGAATTTAGCTACTTTGCATCACTATAGTGTAATGTCCTGTTGACCTTACAAATCTGTATCCATTGTCTTATGAATTATGTTCATGTCTGCAGATAAGATCAATGCGAAAATGGGTGAAGGTCAGTTTGGATGGATGCATCTTCTGAAACCATTGATACGTAACTCCTGGGAGTTATGCCCATAACTGAATGTGTCTCTGGAATACATCAGGTACCTTTGGTCAGGTGCTGGAGTGTTGGGATAGGGAAAGGAAAGAAATGGTGGCTATCAAGATCATCAGGGGTATTAAGAAGTACAGGGATGCTGCAATGATAGAAATTGGCATGCTCCAGCAGCTTGGTAAATATGATGAAAGTAGATCCAGGTTAGTCTCTGCTTCAGTTAGCACTCTCCCATGCGCTTTACATTATTAAGATTTCTTGTATATATAAGCTGGTCTATTTTGCAGTTGTGTTCAAATTCGGAACTGGTTTGACTATCGTAACCATATCTGTATTGTAAGTGCTTTGTTAGATTTATGGTAATTATGAACTGACCCAAAGAGATAACCACCATGGTGCTTAAACGTTGGTGAATTTGGATTAATGGTGAGCAGGTCTTTGAGAGGCTTGGACCAAGCTTATATGATTTTCTGCGGAAAAACAATTACCGCTCATTCCCAATTGCCCTAGTTCGGGAGGTTGCCAAACAACTGTTGGAATGCATAGCATGTGTGTGCACAGTTCTTTCTATACCTCCTGCACTACCTATTAGTCTTGCAGACTGTCATTAATCAACTTATCCTTTCTTTCATGGTTCGTTCCGGAATATCTAACATCTGTGGGATGTTAATGTGTTTACCCTCTCTCTGTAATGTGTTGCAGTTATGCATGAATTGCGCCTCATACACACTGATTTAAAGCCTGAGAACATTCTTCTTGTTTCTCCGGAGTACATTAAAGTGCCTGATTACAAAGTATACTTTGTTCTTTTACTTAATTGCTCTAGCCATGACTTACCTGTAGCTGTGCCTTTTTATTTCTGGCGCACTGTCTAAATTTCACAATAATATATTATGCTGATTGTGTTTTTTCGGCAATCGCTAGGTTTCATCCCGATCCCCAAAGGAGGGATCCTATTACAAACAGCTGCCCAAGTCTAGTGCAATCAAGGTGATTGATTTTGGTAGCACTACCTATGATCAACAAGATCAGAGTTATGTGGTATCCACTAGGCATTACCGGGCTCCAGAAGTTATATTGGGTATCTATCTTGTCTAGTGAAAAGCTTATCCTAGTTCAGCCTGTTTTGGTGACCTTTTTACGACTGTGGATCTTCTGTTCAGGGCTTGGATGGAGTTACCCCTGTGATATCTGGAGTGTTGGTTGTATTCTTGTTGAGCTTTGCACGGTATGTTATTGGGCCTTGTTTGATTTAGCCATGCACCACAAGTACAGGGGATTTGAGTTACCAAGGTTCTGCAGGGGGAAGCACTATTCCAGACTCACGAAAACTTGGAACACCTGGCTATGATGGAGAGGGTGTTTGGGCCTCTGCCATACCATATGCTCAGGAGGGCAGAGTATGTTCATGTCTATGATCCGTATCAATATAGTCTTGAGCTTCAGTGTCGTGAGGTCTGGTCAATGCTGTGTGCTGATTAATCCTTGTATGTAGTCGCCAATCTGAGAAATACATCAGAAAAGGACGTTTGAATTGGCCAGAGGGTTGCACTTCGAGGGAGAGCATGAAAGCTGTGATGAAACTGCCCAGGCTTCAGGTATGTGTGGATCCAGTTGCTGAAATGCCCATTTTTATGTAGTGGATCATAAACTCTAATAAATTTTTCTCTTAAGCAGAATCTGGTGATGCAAAATGTGGATCAGTCTGCAGGTGATTTGATTGACCTTTTGCAAGGGCTGCTGAAGTATGATCCAGCAGACCGACTTACAGCACAGGAGGCACTGAGTCATCCCTTCTTCACTGAAGGATTTGAGCGAAGAAGATAATATTACTTTCAACATCAATCCCTGCTTGATTAACTACTGGTCTTTTCTGATTGTAGCATAGAGCATCTGTTGTATATGTAGGTCAGTTTGTATGTAGTTTAAATGAAGTTGTTTCACTCCTTGTTTGAAACAATGTCAGCTGATGAAGTTGTATCATAAGAGAAGTCAAATATATCCATTTGACACCCAAATCATGTTGTTTGATTTTTGAACTAAGTATCGCAAGTTTTGTTTAAGCCTAATATGAGTACATCTTCTAAGTTATCAAGCACATCGTCTCTTAAGAGTGGAAAAAGTGAAGTTTCTTCGTATAAGCAAAATGCAGTGAGCACGCTTACATGAAACGCGTACGAGCGCTAGGCATGGTGAGGATGAGCGACCTGCCCGGCTATCCTTAAAAAAAAAAATAGGGGCAATAGCACATTAGCAGGCTACTAGCATTAGCATCTGCAGTCCGTATCTATCCTGACCGGGGATGCAGATATCCAGCCTGATCGTTTTGACTGGTGGTGATTTGTTCTGAGAGTACTCTGCTTGCTGGTTGTTGGTGGCTGATTTGTTCGAGAAAAAATCTGGCTGGTCGGTGGTGACAAACCAAGCGAACTGGTGGTGATTTGTTCCGAGAGAATCTACTTTGGCTGGTTGTTGGTGGGCGATTTGTTCGAGAAAAAATATCTGGCATGGGCGACTGACAAACCAAGTGAACAAGGAGATCTATCTGCAGTCCGTATCTAATCTACAAGCGTCTACAAAGAACCCACGATTCAACGACCACGAACGCACCTTTGCCAGCAACAACTCCATCGATCAGGAGAAGCACGACGCAGCCACCTGATCCATCGCACCGTTGGTCTCCGACCGAAGAAGCAGCGATGGCGCCGGCATGGGCCTCCGCCAAGCCGGCCACGGCGGCCTGCCTCCTCACCATCCTGACCTTCGCCGCCGCCATCTCAGCAGGTGAAGAATTCTGTAGCTACTACGATGATCCGTTCCGTCCGACAACAATTGTGGCCTCTGGCTGACTGGCTGTTTGATAACACATGGTGCGTGCTAAAGGGGCGGCGACGGCGAACCCGTGCTCCGGCACTGGGTGCACACTCGACAAGTATCACAAGACGTGCCCGGGAGAAGGCGGCCGCGGCGTGGTCTGCTGCTGCTGCCCCCTCGGGTACGCCTACGGTTGCTGTCCCTTGGAATATTGCAGTCCACCACTCACCAGCCGCCGATTGGGCCCTGACTAGTATAGTACTGCTACTATAGTTGAGCAGTACTATTGCTCATGAAATAAATCGGAAATGGTTTATATGAAGGCATCAGTGTATTTTTTGAGTATGCGATATATGGGAATGGGATGTTCTGCTGCGTCTAGGCTCACTCTTCGTACATATTGTGTTCAGGATTCAAGAGGCCAAAAGGGAAACTTAACGGGGTCCAAACTAAAGAGTGTTTTCTATCCACCACCGTTTATAGAGTTAGTAATTTCTAGGGATTTGCAACACAGTCCAACCATACAAAAATATATCTAAACATTTTTGTTTTCCAAAAAGTACGGTAGCAACAGCCGGTGGACGGCAAGTGGCAAGGTGCTGGTATCTTGCAGCCTGTACCTCCATCCATATCTGCCCGCACCGGCCGGGTGCAGAGTCCGTCTCCGACCGATCGAGCCAGCGATAGCGGCGGCGTCACGGGAGCTGCCGTCGCAGGAGGCGGCGGAGCCCCCGTGTGCAGCCACGCCTCTCTTGCGGTATGATGAGCACTTTCCCTACACACTACTCCGTACTACATTAATGAACTAACATGTAGTGTATGGTCAATTCTCCCATCCTCAAAATTGATTATGTATACTGTGTCATCCCTTCTTCACAGAAGGATTTGAGCAAAGAAGATGTTATCTCTTTCAACATCATCCATGCATGCTTGACTAACATTTGTCTTCGAGTTTAGCTGACATTTGGTCTTCTGTGTCTGTAACATGGAGCGTATGTATATGTAGATCAGTCTGTATGTATGTAGTTTGAAGTTGTTTCAATCCTTGTTTGAAACAGTGTGAACTGATGAAGTTGTATCATATATGCTAGGGAAGGTCAAATGGATCCATTTGACACCCAAATTCTGAAGTTTGATTTTATTTGCACGTCGTCCCTACAGGCCGGTTGCAAGTTTTGTTTCAGCATAATATGAGTAGACCGCATTGTATAAATTACGTAAAGTTACCTAGCACATGACGATGACGGTAGGCCTCTGGGAACAGACTAACGTTTTTCAACTCGGCAACTAGAAAGATACTGATGATAGCTGCTGCCTCCAACATTAGCTCACAGTCGCACCACCAACTCGGCAACTCCCGTCAGTCCCCGAGGCCAAAATGGCGGTGGCGGCGGCCCAAACAGGCAGGGGCAAGGTTAGACAGACATTACAAGAACTATAAAGTAAAGAATTTATAGTTGAAGAGAGGTTTAAAGTTGGAAAGTTGTGCTACTTCACAAGTGTAGAAGACAACACAACTTTCCAACTTTAAGACTTCTTTAAATTTTGAATTCTTTGATTTTCAAATTAAAAGCGAAAATGAAAAAGGAACGGGAGGGAGAGAGGTGGGCACGGCAGGGTGTGCATGCCGAACGGAATGTTAGTAACGGCAGCTGTGGAGCCTATACACGTGGCTGTGGAAAGGAGGAGCACGAGGCTCGCGGTCGGATCGATGGCTGAAATAAAAACGAGCGCGCGAACGAAGAATTGGCTTTTCGGTCAAGACTCAAGAGGAAAAAAAAGAAGAAAAGAAGTGTTTTCTATACATTATGTCAAAAACGATTTGTTTATGTTGTAAAAACAACCGAAATTCCTATGTATAGGAAGGAGGACTAGAAGTCCTAGTCCTTGTCCGGTTGTTTGTGGTCTCTTACCAAAACTCTAGTCTTAGTTCGGAGTATATATATCAGTGGATTACCCCTATTGTAATACATCGATATTCAGATGATAAAGAGAAGCTCCACCTATATTGTCCCTTGTCTACTTTGTACTTGTTCTTATGTTTGTCTTGAGAGACGTGAGAGGGAAAAGATCTAACCGCTAACGATGTGTTTCACAACACGTTATCAGCACGACCGCTCTTCGTCGACTATGTTGGAGGAGTCGCCATGAAGCTCGACGCTAGCGATCTCGACGTCATTCACGCTGACGATTACTTCAACGACGCCGTTGACTACATCTACGTCGTTAGCGAACGGATCTGCACCGACTCGCCATCAAGCAGGCATGTCTACAACAATGCCTAATGCCCTACGCGGTATGTATCTACTGATAACTTCCCTACGCGGCAAATGGAGTAGATCAATTGGCACATATGACCAGCAAGCTATGAAATACATAATGTCTGTAGATTGTTTCTTTTCCGGTCATTGAAACGGAAAATTATTTTTCAATCTACGCTTTGCAAGCCGTCATGACGTGATAGCATTCACGCATCAATCGGGGTTAAATCAATTTAGAATATTGATCTGATCATATGAATTCATCGGCGAGAACGAAAAACATGCGCATGTGGTAACGCAAATCAACATGTAGTTGATGACTAAACAAGAACTTGCCGGCAAGCATGCATGCAGCACGCCGGCTTACTTGCATGGCCTCGTAGCCACGCAAAGCATGTGCTTGTCGCCACTCATGTGTAGCTTTTGCAGCCAAGCTCGCACGCACGGGACATGTAGTACCGCACCACTAGTCGAGCCATGCCTGTAGCATGATCTCACCACCGCCGCAGCAATCGACGGGGGCCTGGCTGCCGAACAACCGAGAAGCCAAAACCTGGCCCGCATCCGTTGTGTTGGCCTGCCAATCGGCAATCGAAGCAGACTCACCCTGAAAACGAGTTCTGCCCGAAGTCGGAGTCCTGACGCCGTACGTCACGGAAACCCGTATGTTGTCCGCCTCCTGTGGACTGGACGCAAAGACATGCGTTAGTTGCCGCCGCCGTCTGCCTGAAGCCGTACGTGTCGATGCTGTTGTTGTCGCCATAGCAGTGTGTAAGCCTGAAGCCAAGCTCGCCCAGTGGCCCAGCTCGTCGCCTTGAGAATCCATGCAGAAACAGCTTGTGGTCTCATATGCTGCCACGTATTCCACAGCAACTCATGACCCTTGGCCTGCAGCTGAGCATCGCCGCGTGCAGTCGCTCGTACTGATGAACTGCAACCCGCTTGTCCGCGCCGGGGAGGATGGCCTGAAGCCGTCAAACACCTCCATCACCCGGTGCTGAATACCAGGATAACCGGTTAGCCACTGCATCTTGCTGTACCACAGGGCCGCCGATGCTACCAGCCAACCCAAGAAGGGTGAAAAATGAAGAGTTCAGCACGGTATTTTCGGCGGATACCCCACATGACTAGATAAAGTCATAGTGTGACCTTAAACATGCAGTTTAACACCTGGGCTTATGGTTTTTACAGCCCATTAACAAATTATATTTGTTTTTTTCAATTGAACCCATGTCAATTAACATTTAAGAATTGTTTACTGCTTTTATCGTATTATTTGTGCATAACTTCCGTAAATAACGCCTTTAATCATAGCAACATGGTTTTAGGCATATGAGCTCTCTAAATTTTGAAACCCGCTTGAGGCTCTTATTTCAACTTTTTCCAGCATGTTTAATGGATATGTAATTCTGAAATTTAAACCATTGATCCCTGAAGTGGCTAGAAAATTACCTATAATAATAGAAAATGGTTTTAGGTTCATGACCTCTCTCAATCCTGAAGAACCTTAGACAAAATACCCCTGAGAGAGTGTCATATTTTTTTTCTTGGCAATGAACCTGAGGATTTCAAAATACTTTTGCTAGGAATACTTTTGCTAGGAATATTCCGAGAAATTATCTAAATGATCTATTGAATAGATTAACCAACATTAATTAATTTTGCACTTGTTTCATGCAATTGAAACACATGAAGTGTGTCTGCAACAATTGCATGAATAATGTAGGATGTGACACGAAGTTCATTATTTCTTGCAGAAATATAATGGTTTAAGCCTAGCACTATGTAATTTCTAAAAGAAATGCTATATAACTCCGCAAGTTATTTAATTGATTGAAGTCAATATATTAACTTCCCAACATGACATTTTGAATTTGCAATGCAGCAAATTGTTAAGAAGTATGTCAACTATTTGAGTTAATTACATAACATGAAGTTATGCAGACATAATATATTTTCTTGAAGAATCATATTTCTTTGCCACAGAGGCATCTTTGCAATTCAAGACGAATATGCACAAACTCAATATAGAAAATACTTATGCAATCATAAGGTGTGTAAACCATAGAAGTGGAAGGAAAATAGTATATATTTTAGAAGTGATGTTGGGCTCAGGGGAGATACATTGAGATCATGAAGTCTCATACTCACCCAAAAACACTAGTGAATAAAATTTCCTACATAAGTTGCATTATTAAGTTATATTCCTGAAGAATTTGGTTATAATGAATAAGCACTTACCTTTTGCTTTAAGACTAGAAGTTTAGCACTGGTTTATGAATATTTCCCGGATTAGAAGGGCAAATTGAATTAATTGGTGTTTCTGACATCTGAATAGGTTTTTCTCACCTTATCTTATGCCCACTTGCTTGTAGCAATTTTTACTTGTAGTAACCATTTTAATCTCATGGAATATATAAAAATTACAAACTGAATATTGTAAACAATCGCTTTAAATTGCCTATTTGAGAATCATTTGAAAGTATTTTTCCACTCAAGTCTCGAATAAACCATGTAGGTTCTAGTTATTTTGCATTGCTAGCATGCAAGTAGAATGGAAACTGAATTTCCATAGCTCATTAACTATTAATATACAAGCTTTATAATTAAACCCAGAAGAGTCAATTTAGCCATGAAATTGTATGTTACTATTCATGTACTGAATACAAGAGCCCTATAATAATTTGAAGTTTATTCTACCCAGACCATACTGGTGTACACTGAATAGTACATTTATATGGATTTCATACCATGTTCTATTTATGCTAGCAATATTATTTAATTCTATGAAATATTGTAATAATTCATAGATCATGCTTGAAGCATAGGATCATCTGAAATAGCAATTATGGTATGAAAAGCATGAGAAATTGGGCTAGAGACATGAAGAATGTGGATAAAATTAAAAATTCTAATAGGCATTTTCCTAATCCTGTAAGATTGTTGATTTAGAGCCTCATCATGTTAGATTGATGGACAATCAACACGCGAGTTGGCCTGTAGCCATTGTCACTGTAATGACTAAGCATGCAGCTCTGCGTAGCTTTTAAATCCAAATATTACTTTGTCGCTAAGAATGACAAGGTTAATAATTATTACATACTAATGTGAGGACATGCAAGTCACCACATTAATCAGAAGTCTCCTCATGGACATCAAATCAAAATTTCACTTAAACATTGGCTTGTAGCCATTATGCTATTCCTATCATTACACCAGAGCTTGCATGTTGCTTTCTTTCAAAACTTTAAGATGGCTAGTAAGCCATCATAGCACTCTATCAGCCAGCTAGCATGCTGGCAAACTAATGTACTATATACATATGTGCAAAATGACTAGAAGTCAGTAATTAATCTTTAGTCAAGAAGGCTAAGATCAAGGGGAGCAAACTGGTCTAGAATTGACCTGATAGGAAATTAATCCAATTAGAAATTGATTTGCCCAAATGGAATGGGTTTGCAAAAAAATGGACATATTAGTCCATTGTGTGGAAATAATTTCGGATTATGGATACAAAAGCAAATGGGGAAATCTTGAATGACAAAGCAATTAATTTTTCCTTGAAGAAATGCCATGTAGATTATATTTTGTATACATTTTTAAACTTTAATTTTAATTATAAAATTTACTTGATGTACATTGTATGAGTATTTGGAAGAATTTTTTTTGGGCTAAATAAATAAAGAAGCTAGATAAACAAAATAGTTCTCCAGACTTAATGAAATCTAGCTCACTGCATAACAAATAACCCC
Organism: Cenchrus americanus; assembly: GCA_947561735.1. NCBI lineage: Eukaryota > Viridiplantae > Streptophyta > Magnoliopsida > Poales > Poaceae > Cenchrus > Cenchrus americanus. The sequence continues at coordinate 59,401,707 of OX387241.1, forward strand.
TAAAAGCTTAAAACAAAGTGCGTGTAATTTTATTTCACCATAATAGCATACAAATGGGCATCAACTTGAAGTTGAAGAAATATGGAACTGAATTTCCATTACATTAAGCTCATGGGGATATCATTGGAAGTATGCTATTTATGAAGATCTAATACCGGCATTAGGGGGAGAGAAAGTCCATATGAATGCCTTTGTATTGAATGGAAGAATAATCTTCATAATATTTCTGGAAGCTTGAAGCAAGAATAGAAACACACACTCAGTCGTACTCGCATGAAGCGAAGTATAAATGCCAGAAAATTAAATGTGAGGAAGCCTATGAATGGCACCACCTGACGTGTAAAATACACTTGAAGTGAAATTCTATGAAGGATTTTATCCTAGTGAGAATGTGCACATAATGAATACTCACAGATGGAAATCTGGAATGAGGAGATACAACCTGAAGTTATTAACCAGAAGTTAAGTTTATTTGTAGTTAACAGAATGCTATGTGTGGTATATCCCGGGTATTGGTATTTAATAATATACTCACCATGGCAAATGACTTGATCATTAATTTAAAATCCACAGGGACACCTATTGGTTTTGGATTAAATGAACTTGTCAAACAGTTTATTGAAATCTACGTAGAATTCTGGAAAGAAGACCGTTATGGTAAAATACCTCACAATCTAAGAAATGATCATCTTGAAGATGAATGCCTAACACTATATAGCGCGCTCAGTATTTTGTGTTGGCATAGCAGATACTAGTTGACTGTATCATAGTCTTATCCTGAAGATATGGGAGAGAAAAGAATGAATGTCGACAATATATTACCTCTATCATTGCAAATATTTCTCTAACGAGAATATGGATCCATAAATAAAGTCCATGGCAGAGTTGCATGAAGCACTCATGTTGGGTCAAATTGAAGAATGCAATTAAGGTTGAACCATGAAGAAATATTTGAACGTGAAACTTCAAATTCGATGAATCATTACGAAATAATGACATGGTGAAATGCAATGGTTCATGTCTTCTAAAAGACTAGTAAACTCCCATTTTGTATGAATGAATATTTTGCTACTTACCTAGCATATGGAATGAATAAATGAAATATATATTATGTAGTTAATTGATGGATTCTGAAAATCCATAAGAGATGATCCTAGAAGGATTCATCATTCCTCGATGGAATAAAAGCAAAACAAATAGAAATTAAATATCATACTAAGTAATAAATGTCTATGTGTGATAATATTCCTGAATGAATATTAATAATCTCTAGAAGAGTAACTCCTTGAAGGAAATGGAGTCATAAAATGACTTGAATATAGTCAATGAATAACATATCAGTCGATTCTTGATTGAAAACCAAAAATCCTGAAGATGTGAATGAAAATTCATACAAACCCAACTGATCGAGTTAAGAATATAGTGAGGAATTGTATGGTCCTGAATGTACCATGCAAGCATATGTAAGTGCATATGTATCTAGCTAGCATATCCTCACATACCATAGAAGGTATATTGGTGACTGACAATTTGAATTATCCCCTCAAATGTCAACTAAAGATTGATTATCTAAAGTGGAAGTGTGAAACAAACCAACTTTGAATCCACTTAGATATAATTGTTATTAATCAAACATTGAAGTTTGAAATGTAATATCTAGAAAATATGAAATTTAGCAAATTATTATCCCCAAGTTCCTCTGAAAGGATACAATTTCCTTTTGTGTTGCACAGTCAAATAAAGTGGCTACTAATTCTTGAAGCATTGCTCCTAATATAATCTAGAAGAATTAAATTAAGTCTTTGAAGGACTAATGCACATTTATGAAGAATGTGTCTCGGACATTTTGAACACTAAAGTTCAAAGGATGTCGTTATGAGGGGGAGCATATGTTTAATCATATTTAGATCTGAAATCTTTTAAGTTGTACCTAGAAGGAATCAACTTGATGATTAATTATTGAATTTACCATGAAGGTATACTACTCGTTTACTTAGATCATGTAGATCTTCATTGCAAGAATCATGAAGTCCATGCGTGTCGGGGACAGACCCTAGGGGTCCCCTTAAACAATGGGGAAAACCTCACTTAAAACCCGCAACGAAACCAAAACACGTCAAGCCTAACCATGCAGGTGCCTAACCATGCAGGACACGGCCCACGCCGCAGTAACCCCGACGGCCCATCGAGGCGGCCCACTTAGAGACCCCCTCGAACGGGCTCCGCCTCGCTCGAGGGTACGCCCCGCCCTCGGCCGGGGTCCGCCACGCTCGAGGGTGCCCCTCACGCGTGCGCCGGCCCCCCGTACACGGGCATTTAACGCCCGACGCCGGCGGAGACGGCGCCATCATGCGCCGGGGCTCGCACCCCGGTGCCGCCGCACCAACTCCCCGGGGAGGAGCCCATCCCCGCCCGCGTGGGAGGGGACCGTGCGCCGCGGCCGGTGTCAGTCCCGTGACACCGTGCGCACGCCCCGGTACGGCTAACGCGCCGAGCCCTCGAAAGGGGGCCGGCGCACCCTCGATTCACTTTCTTGTGACCCTACGGGGGGTTAGGTGGAGGCGCTAGGCCGGTGGACTTCCATCCCCGCCCATCGTAACGGCGTGGCCGCCGTACCCGCGCGTGCGGGCGCATGCCGGCCCCGTAGCAACGACTCCGGCCCCGTGAAGCGCGTCGGGGAAGGAACACCGTTCGCCTACCCCGTACGCCGTACGGAGCCGCGTCGACACCTCCCTCGAGCCTATCGGAGGACATCACCGCCATCCGCTGCTCTCCTACCCTCAAACCGCCACCGTTCGGGTACAAGTCGGGCCACGATGACCGGATCGCTACGAGGATCGCCGGACGGCCGCCCACTCTACGGCCGTAGCACGTCGCACTCCCCCACGTAGCTAGATAGCGCGGCGCGCATGTAAACCGCCTCCCCCTTGATCTATAAAAGGGGGGAGCGAACCCCTCGGCGGGGGGGGGGGGGGGCAAGCAACACGCTCAAGGCCACGGACCGAGAGCCCTTCACGTACACCGTGCACTCACTCTCTAATTCTCCCACAACATCTTCAACCACTCCACCGGGGACTTGGAAGCCACGCTTCCTCTCCCGCCTCGCTTGTAGCGCCCCACTACGAGGCACCCCCGGTGCCGAGCAATATAGTGCCGTGAGCACACCCTCGTCGGACGTACGGCCCCCTCGGCCGGAACCAGGATAAAAACCCTGTGTCACTTGTTGCTTAGCATCGACCATTGAGGGATAGACCTCGGCGCTATCTGCTGGTTAGTGTCGGGACCATATTCCGCACCGACAGTTGGCGCCCACCGTGGGGCAAGCGAGCGCCTAAGGTCACTCCGTCAACTCCCTCCATGGTGATCCGCACTGAGTACCGTGCTACACGCTACTGCATGGGTAGCTCGGACCCCCTCCCGGCCCGGGTTCGAAATTCGCTTCGGGGACTCGAACTTTCGGGCCACGGGGGAACGGCTATCTCATGCGCCTCACCAACCGTGAGGAGCTCCGCGCGCGGCACCGGGCCGGAGTTAGCTTTGGCCCCCGCCGCGCGCACCACCACGGCGCGGGCGCCGCGCAGCACGGATGCCGCGGGCCCGTCGCGCGCCACGGCGCCACCGTCGCTGCGGGGCGGCGTTCGCGTCGGGCGCGGTCCGAGCGGCGGCGGCCGAGCGCGCCGCCGCCCGGCCGCGGTGCGCCCACCATCACGACCGCCACCGCCCGGCGGGGCGGCGCGCGGTCTCGGACCGCGCATCCCCATCGGGCCGCGTGGCGCTACGACGGCCTACAATGCCAACGTCAACACGACGATGCGCGGGGTTCCGCCCGGCCGCCACGTCTTCGTCGCCGGGGACCCCGCGCCTCGGCGAGGGGATGAGTCATCCCCGGGCTCCGTCGACACGTCGCCACCCGCCAACCGCCACGGATACGCGGAGTGGGACTTCTCCGGCGTGCCCCTGGGACCCGGCCGCGTTCGGCGTTTCCTCGACGCCGCGGACTACCGGTTTGGTCGCTCCGACGACTCACGACGCGGGAGCTACGACCCCGCGCGGGAGTGCCGCGCCGTCATCACCAACGACCCGGCCAATGCCGCCGGTGCGGTGGGCGCCGGAGACGGGGGAGGTCACGCCCGCCCCGGGGATCGCGGCGCGCCGGCCGCGGGGGCCAAGCGCTCCCGCCGGGGCCGACGCCGACGCACGGCCTAGCCCAAGCCCGCGAGCTCGAGGCCAAGCCGGCGGAGGAATACCGAACGGTGCGGCCGCTCCGCGCCTCAATGGCGGGGGGAAGCCTCCGCGCGCGGCGAACGCGCACGGGAGGCCGGGCCGGCGGTCCGCGACCGCATCAACACCGTCCCCAACGTCGAAAACGCGGACGCGCCCCCGCGACGCCGCCGCGGGCCATGCCGGCACCCTCGACCCCCGAGGCTCGAGACATGCACCGCGAGGTGCAAACTCTCATCGAGCAAGCGGCCGTCCGGCGGGCCGAGAGCTCGGCCTCACGCATCCGCCAACGGGGGGGGATGCGCGGGGCGATGAAGCTGCACCGGGAGGCGAACCCTCGGTGCACGCGGGGCGTCCCACCGAGCAAGGGCGCACACCGGCCAAGGAGCGACTTCTTGACGCGCGCGGGCGCCGGATGGCGACGCTCTCAACGTCATCAACGCCGGGCGCACCGGCAAGGCGGACGCACGAGCAGCAAGGGGCTACCACCCTCGACGGGGTGGGCGCTACGACGGGGGCGGCGAGGACCGCTCCCCGACGCCGGAGCCCCCAGGCACCCGTGTGTTCGGCCGGGAGATTCGCGCGGCGGCGTTCCCCCCAACGCTTCCGCCAACCCTCGACGATCGTCAAGTACAACGGGGAGACGGACCCCCGCGTGTGGCTCAACGACTACCGCTTGGCTTGCCGGTGGGCGGGGGCCACCGGCCGACGAGGTCATCATCCGCAACTTGCCCCTACATCTTGGCGATGCGGCCGGACATGGCTCGAGCACTTGCCCGCCGCCCGGATGCATAACCGGGACGACCTCGGTCCACACGTTCGTGGGCAACTTCCGGGGCACATACGTGCGCCCACGGAAACTCATGGGACACCGCGCTCCCCGCACGCGAAGCCGGCGAGTCGGCCGCGGGACTCCATACGGCGCTTCTCCAAGCGGCGCACGGAGCTCCCCAGCGTGGCGCAGTCCGAAATCGTGCATGCCTTCCTCGAGGGCACCACGTGCGGGACCTCGTGCGGGAGGGCCGGGACGCGGACCGCCTGCGGACTCCAACGAGCCGGTTCGATATCGCCACCGGCTTCGCCTCGGGGAGGAGGCCGTGGGGGCGATCTTCGACGGCAAGAAGGGCAAGCGCTCCGAGGACGCGCCCGCGGAGGGCAGCAAGTCCAAGGAGCCCCACCGCAACGACAAGCGGGGCAAGAAGGGGGAAGAAGCCGCGCCGCGAGGCGCGCGCGAGGGCGCGACGGCGGCAACGCCGAGGCCCTCGCTCGTCGACCCGGCTCGACGGGGCCCTCGACCGGCCCCTCGAGGCCCGGGGGTGTTCGATGACATGCTGAAGAAGCCATGTCCCTACCACAAAACCCCGGTACACCACACCCTTGAGCAATGCGACATGCTCAAGAAATTCTACGGCCGTGCCGCCGCGAAGGAGGCAGAGGCCAAGAAAGACGGAGGCGATGGCGACGCCGGCGGCTTCCCCACCGTCGAAAATGTATTCCTCATCTTTGGGGGACCAACCGTCGACATGACGACACGCCAACGCAAGAAGGAGCGGCACGAAGTCCTCGCCGCTGAGAGGGCGCCTCCGTCCTTCCTCAATTGGTCGGAGGACGCCATCACGTTCAGCCGGGAGGACCACCCAAACCGCGTTCCCAACCCGGGCCAGTACCCGCTGGTGGTTGACCCCATCATCGGGAACGCCCGGTTCTCGAAGGTCCTCATGGACGGAGGCGGCAGCCTCAACATCCTCTACGCGCATACGCGCGCGCCCGATGGGGATCGGATTGGACCGAGTTCGCGGCCCGGCACGAAGCCATTACACGGCATCGCGCCGGCAAGCAGGTTCAACCCCTCGGGCAGATCGACCTGCCGGTCTGGTTTGGCACCCCTAAGAACTTCCGCAAGGAGACCCTCACCTTCAAGGTGGTGGGGTTCAAAGGGGCCTACCATGCTATACTTGGGCGACGACCTCGCTACGCCAAATTCATGGCGGTCCCCAATTATACCTATCTAAAGATGAAGATGCCGGCCCAAACGGCATCATCACCGTCGGCTCGTCGATTGAGCATGCGTTCGACCGCGATGTCGAATGCGTGGAGCACGCGGAGGCACCGGCGCTAGATGAAGCGCCGGTGAACACGGCGGAGAAGATGGTCAACGAAGACCTCGACTCCGCCGCCAAACACGCCGGCACCTTCGAGGCCGCGGAGCGGACCAGAGGGGTCCCCCTCAACCCTTCGCCCCCGAGGGCAAGGCGTTGAGGGTCAGCTCCACCCTCGACCCCAAATAGGAAGTGGTGCTCGTCGACTTCCTCCGCGCCAACGCCGACATCTTCGCGTGGAGCCCCTCGGACATGCCAGGCATCCCGAGGGAAGTCGCCGAGCACTCCCTTGACATCCTGCCAAACGCTCGCGCCGTGCAGCAGCGGCTCCGCCGCTTCGACGAGGAGCGGCGACGGGCAATCGGAGCGGAGGCGCGGAAGCTTCTCGAGGCCGGATTCATCAAGGAGGTGTTCCACCCAACGTGGCTAGCAAACCCCGTGCTTGTAAAGAAAAAGAATGGGAAGTGGCGGATGTGTATAGACTACACTAGTCTCAATAAAGCATGTCCTAAAGTTCCTTTTCCTTTGCCACGCATTGATCAAATCGTTGACTCAACAGCTGGGTGCGAACTGCTCTGTTTCCTTGATGCCTATTCCGGGTACCACCAGATAAAGATGAAAGAGTCCGACCAGCTCGCGACCTCGTTCATCACACCGTTCGGGACGTTCTGCTACGTCACGATGCCATTTGGCCTCAGAAACGCGGGTGCAACATACCAGCGTTGCATGCAGCACGTTTTTGGGGATCACATCGGGCGGACGGTCGAAGCCTACGTAGACGACATCGTCGTAAAGACCAGGAAGGCGGACGACCTGGTTGGCGACCTTGGCGTCGCGTTCAACTGCCTACGGGCCAATGGGGTCAAATTAAACCCCGAAAAATGTGTCTTTGGAGTGCCGCGAGGCATGCTCCTGGGATACATCGTCTCCCAGCGGGGAATCGAGGCCAACCCTGAAAAGGTCGCGGCCCTCGAACGGATGGGTCCGATCCGGGACCTCAAGGGGGTGCAGAAGGTGTTGGGGTGCCTTGCCGCCTTGAGCCGCTTCATCTCGCGGCTCGGTGAGAAGGGCCTGCCCCTCTACCGCCTACTCAAGAAGCACGAGCGCTTCTCCTGGACCACCGAGGCCCAGGATGCGCTCGACAAACTGAAGGCGTCCCTAACACACGCCCCGATCCTCATGCCGCCACAGGACGGCGAGCCCCTGCAGCTCTACGTGGCCACGACCACCCAGGTGGTGAGCACCGTGATCGTTGTGGAGCGCACGGAGGAAGGGCATGCCTTGCCTGTGCAGCGGCCAGTCTACTACATCAGCGAGGTCCTCTCGGACACGAAGACGCGCTACCCCCGAGTGTCCGGAAGTTGCGTACGCGGTGGTTCTTGCGCGGCGCAAACTCCGCCACTACTTCGAGGCCCACCCCCGTCACGGTGGTTTCCTCCTTCCCACTAGGAGAAATCATCCGCAACCCCGACGCCGCGGGCGGGGATCGCCAAGTGGTCCGTGGAGCTGATGGGCGAGACGCTCGCCTACGCCCCGCGCAAGGCTGTCAAGTCCCAAATCTTGGCGGATTTCGTCGCCGAATGGACGGACACGCAGCTGCCGCCGCCACGGATCCAAGCGGAGGCTTGGACTCGTTCTTCGACGGCTCGGTGATGAAAACGGGGGCGGGCGCGGGCCTGCTCTTCGTGTCACCCCTCGGGGAACACATGCGGTACGCGGTGCGCCTCCACTTCCCCGCGTCTAACAACATGGCCGAATACGAGGCCCTCCTCTGCGGCCTCAAAATCGCCATTGAGTTAGGCGTCAAGCGCCTCGACGTAAGGGGCGACTCGCAGCTCGTAATTGATCAAGTCATGAAGAACGCGAGCTGCCACGACGACAAGATGGAGGCCTACCGCAAGGCCGTGCGAGCCCTCGAGGATAAGTTCTACGGCATCGAGCTCAATCATGTGCCCCGCCGGTACTACGAAGAGGCGGACGAGCTCGCCAAGATCGCGTCGGGCGGATCACCGTCCCCCCGAACGTTTTCGCGCGCGACATCGCTCAACCCTAGGTCGCTTTCGAGCCCTACCCCTCGAATCACAACGAACCCTCGGGGGCTCCCTCGAATCCAGCGGGTGCGGAGCCCATGGACGAGGACCCCTCGAACGAGGCGTACGTGCTCTCCCTTCTCGAGGGGTACGGTTCCCACGAGGCCGACGTAATGGACATCGAGCCGGCCCCCGTCCAGGCGGACCGGCGGGAAAAATACACCGCCACGGATCGCTCGAGGGGAACTCCCCGCGGACCGGGCCGCGGCTAGGCGCATCGCTAGGATGGCTAAGTCTTTTGCCCTCGTCGACGGCGAGCTGTACAAGCGTGCCGCCTCCGGCATCCTACAGCGATGCGTGCCCATTCCCGAGGGGCGCGAGCTCTGCGGGACATCCACGCGGGGATCCGTGGCCACCACGCCGCGCCCCCGCACCCTCGTCGGCAACGCGTTCCGCCCGGGCTTCTGCGGCCCACCGAAACGACCCGGATTTCCACGAACGGAATCCCGAATCTTAGCACCTCGGTGGTAGTCCCAGGGGAGGGCTACCACGTGCAATCCCTGTCTCGGTGATGCCAAAATCCATACGGAAAGATAAAAACGAGAAAAGTAAAGTACAACATTTATTTTATTACATTAATCGAGTACATCTCTTCGGCACATGCGGGTACAAGTCCATCGGGACTGAATCAAACATAAATAAAACGTCTAGCAGCGGCTCCATGAAAGCGCGGGGGAAACTCCATATCCGCACGCGGCTCAAGTGTAGGAAGAGCTCTAGTCCACCCAACCGTCGTTGTCGAAGTCGTAGTCCGGCTCGCGTCGAGTCACCGGGGGTCTACCCGATAAGCGGGTAGGTCATGTCGACTTCCCAACAAAGAGGCAAAAGCGGTGTATGTTCTACTATGCATGAGATAACCCTATTCGGTCGTAGAAAGCTTAAGCAAAGCGAGCGAGTGCAACGTACAAGGTAAGCGAGAACAAAGCTAGGAGGTCCACACCTCGGGGAAACTTCCGTCTCCGAGGACCACACCTTAGGAGTCCATACCCCGCTCAAGGAATACCACACGAAAACACCGGATCTCAACCACGATCCGAACCCAACTCTCATCCGCGATGTGGGGCCCACCGGCTCCTATCCCCACATCTCAACGGCCGAAGCCGGCTCACACACTCGGGGGGAGAGAAGAAGCACAAGAGAAGTGTAACTAGTCGGGTGAGAGATCGAAAGACCGTCCATAACCGGTGGACACGGACTATAGCTATAGGTTTAACACTGCGAGAGGTTGTACAACCGTACCCGCCCGAATAGGTCCGGAACCGGCCGTCACGGCGTCCGACCCTACCATACGGGCCGAAGCCCAAGTAAGTGGATAGTACCCTTCGCATCTCCGAGCCACGGCCCGGCCTCCGCGGCGAGCTCATACTACCCGCGAGAGGTCCCTCGAAGCCGTGGAACCCTTCCCCGGCCTCGCCGGGGCAAAGTCTACTAAGGAGGGAAAGACCACTCCCGACACGATCACACCGATCCTCCTGCGGGAGGGGTGCTATCCACTACAAGTCTCACCCCGCACCCCCGCCCAATACAAGGCGGGCGGTCCGTACGAAAATAGTCATCCGAAACAAGGTCAAGGCGACGATCGGTCCTTAGGGGGGCGAGAGCGAGCACTCATCAACTCCATCCCACACGACACGACCCTCGGGTAAGAGGCCGGATCGCATCTTCCCTCGGCGGCCGTTCACAAGTAGCCAAACGGCTCGCTCCCGCCAAAACACGGCAAGGGGATACGCACCCGAACGCACGCTAGAATCACACCGAGATACCCACATCTCGGCCCAAACCTAGAGTACCATCCATAGTCAAGCAACAAAAGTATGGATAGTTGAGGTAAGGGACTAGCTAGGGGTCTGTAGCTAGTCCCGCAGGTAGAAGAACAAGGAAACAGGATATAACAAAGCATCAAGGCATGGCTATTAAACGGGTTATGCAATTCAGCAGTTCAATGCATTAAAGTAAAGCACTAGCAGCTACATAGCAACATAGGATCTATATGGTTGGGAGTGACATGACACCTTCGTTGCCGTTGAAGCGATCAGTTGTCCCGGAGCGAGTGTACTCGGGGTCCTCCGCGTCCTCTGGTCGAAGCTCGGGTGCACGCGGCACGAGATTCGACGCGAAAATAAGATAACGGTGCACTTCTAAGCAATAACTCCAAATAAGATCCAATTTAGAAGATCCAAAAGAACCCAAACTACCTACAATCGGCAAGGTTTCGCAAATACGGATTTATAGAAATTAGTTTTGTATTTTTCGAGCCCCCTAGAATTAGTTATGAATTTTTAAGAGTTAAAAGCATTTTCGGAATTTTAAAACGAAAAGAAAAGGGATTTTTAGAAAATACGGCCGACGTCGGCATGACGTCGGCGCTCCGGGTTCGTGGGCCGATGATGGGCTGAAAGGTTTACTTGGCCGAAAATGGCCCATTGGGCTCGGCCCAAGCGGCCCGGATGGAGGAAGTCCTCTATCCCTCCCCGATCTCCTGGTCCGGGCCTTGCTCACGCGGTGGGCCTCCACGGCGGCCGATGGGTCGGGTGCCACATGAGGCCCGGCGGCCTCTTACCCGGCCGCTTCCGGGGAAAGGGGGGTCCCGCCCCTTCCCCCCGGCGCACGCCGCGCCCGCCGGCGGCGCGGCCTCCCCCTCCGGCTACGGTGGCGGCGGCGATGCGGGCTTGCGGCCGGGGTGCGCTAGCGTCGCCGCCGCCTCGCGCCGGCCGGCTCACGGATCGCTAGCACGGCACGGCGTTCGGGTTCCCGACGCGGCGGCGCGGTGAACACCACCCGGCGTTCGCACACGCGGCGGCGCGACGGGTCCCCCGCCTCGGTCCGGTTCTGCGGGGTGAGCTGCGGCCGCCCGGACGAGTCCGCCCCCGAATTGACAAGCCATAGCCCGAAGGCCCGCACGGTATGTGAAAGAACTCACGCGCGAGACGCGGCGTGGAACGCCCGTGCGCCGAGCTCCCACCGGTGGCGAGGCTACGGCCATGGCGCGCGTGAGTGCGGCCGGCCGGCTCCCGCGCTCACCGGCACACACGCAGAGAATACACACGGCACGAAGGGCCGGTTCACGCAAGGCATCACATGCCCCCGCGGCGGCTCGCCCGAGAGACGCGACGAGGCGGAAAGGGCGTTCTGCACAACGGCCGGGCGGCGCGACGCGCGTTCGGCGTAGAGCTCGACGACGCGGCGCGGGGTGACCCTCGGCCCAAACCGGCTGGCGCTCGGACCCAAACTTGGCGAGACAACGGGTCGACGCGGCTTGGGGTAGCCACGGCCCCGAGCTTCCGCCGGCGGGGCGCGACGCGACGTCGCCCATGGGGAGACGGCGGCGCAACGCGCTCGGCCACCGGCGGCTCGAAGGCACGCCAACACACGGAGACGAGGCAAGGAGACGGCGAAGGGAGAAGGCCACGGCGCTCACAGCGGGTCGGCGGTGTAGTCGAAGCCGGGTCGCGTGCGTCGATGGCGTGGCGTAGCAGGCGCTCCCGGCGGTGCTCGATCCTCTGCTCCGATCCGGCTCCTCCTCGATCACGTACGGCGCCCCCCTCGTCCCGGCTCCTCTCGTACTCGTCGCTCCGCGGCGGCGCGCGCGGCGGCGGTGCGGCTCACCGGCCTTCCCCGCTCCTCCTTCTCTTCTTCTACTCCCCCCCCCCTTCTCGCTTCCCCTTCGGCGGCGGCTGCGGGAGGGGGCAAAACCCCAAAGTGGGTTGGTGGCGGTGGTCCACTTGCCTCTAGCCTTCCTCCCGCTTTTGAACCCACGGCGCCGCCAAGGTGGGGCGAAATCCCGGGGCTGCCCCCCGGCTTGGGCCGCCGGTGCCCGTGGCGGCGCGGCTCTCTCTCTCTCCGCGACCGTGGACCAAGGGGGCAAGGCGCGAGGCGAAGAGGTTTTTTCCCCCCCCGGTCCCGGCTCGGTTCGCACGAGGACGTCGGTCCCTCGGCGTGTGTGTGCGGCGGGCGGCTCGGCCGCGCCCCGCGCCACGCGAGCGGGTGCGACGGGGACCGGCGGCGCCGGTCCGGTTGGGTGCGCCGGTTGGGTAGGTGAGGAGAAAGGGGATGGGCGACACGCGGGGTCCGCTTGTCGGTGACTAAAGGAGAGGGTGAAGTGGCGCGGGCTAGATGGGCCGAATGATGGCACGGGTTGGGCCGCCGCAGAGCAAGGGAAAGATGAAAGCGGCCCAAAGCACATGTTTGTCATTTTGCAAATAAAAAAATTAAGCTTTGAACTAGAGTTTGAAATAGAGTTTGAATTTGATTCCCACTCAAATTCAAACTACACACATTTGAACTCCAAATAAACCAGAGAAAAACCAACTCACATATTTTACCATATTTTAAATATATGTTTTATAAATGGTCTAAATTGGTGGAGAATTTAGAGGAGGGCTAGCAACTTGGTTCAAAAATTGATAGCACTCACATCCAAGCAAAAAAAGTTTTAAATTTTCGTAAAATTTACACACCTAAAATTCCTGGGTTGTTACATTCTCCCCCACCACCGAGAATCTCGTCCTCGAGATTTAGTCCTCGACCTCCTCTGTGAACAAGTGAGGGTACTCTTTCCTAAGATCGGCTTCCTTCTCCCATGTTGCTTCTCGCTCGGTATGGTTGCTTCACAACACTTTACGGAAAGGAATGGTTGTTCTCCTTGTCTCCTTGATGACTCGGTCCAAGATTTTCTCGGGATACTCGCATACTCAAGGTTATCTTGCGGATCAAGCAACTCCATGGGCACTTGCTTAGCCTCCCTCGCCTTCTCGCTCTTCTTCGGCCCGTGACACGTGAAACACCGGGTGAACTCGCCATTGTCTCGGGTAGTGCAAGCCGGTAAGCTAAACTCCCAATCCTTCGGGTGATAGGGTACGGTCCCACGTACCTCGGCGCAAGCTTCCCCTTCACCAAGAACCTCTTGGTTCCTCGGAGCGGTGAGACTTTCAAGTACACTCGGTCGCCAGCGCAAAAGTCAACTCTCTCCTTCTCTTGTCGGCATAGCTCTTCTGACGACTTTGAGCGATCTTCAGGTTCTCACGAACTTTCTCAACTTTCTCCTCTGCTTCCTCAATGATTGCTGGCCCAAACAGTGTCCGCTCTCCCACCTCTGACCAAGCTAGCGGAGTTCTGCACTTCCGCCCGTAAAGGGCCTCAAAGGGTGCCATCCGGAGACTTGCTTGAAAGTCGTTGTTGTACGAGAACTCCGCAAACGGCAAAGTTTGCTCTCCCAATCGGTACCATAGGTGAGTGCACACGCTCGTAGCATATCCTCCAACACCTGGTTGACCCTCTCTCGTCCGACCATCCGTCCGTGGGTGAAAAGCCGTGCCGTAGCCGAGAGTGGTGCCCATAAGCTTGTGAAAACTCTGCCAAAACTTGGAGACAAGCGTGGTCCTCGATCGGATACAATACTTCGGGTGCCCCGTGCAGCCTGAGTATGTGCTCTACGTACAGTTCTGCCAGCTTCTCGGTTGCATACCGGGTCTTCACCGGCACAAAGTGAGCCACCTTGGTCAATCCGTCCACTATGACCCAAACCGAGTCATTTCCTTTTGGTGTTCGAGGAAGTCCCACCACAAAATCCATGGAAATGTCTTCCCACTTCCAAACCGGAATAGCCAACGGCTTCAACAAACCCAGCGGGTTTCGATGTTCAATCTTTACTCGCTACGGGTGTCGCAACGGGCCACGTAGTGTGCTATGTCCTTCTTCATGTCCTTCCACCAATATCGGACCTTTAGATCTCTCGTACATCTTGGTGCTGCCGGGTGAATCGAGTACCTCGAGTCGTGAGCTTCTCTCATGATCCGCTCCCGAGTGCCCGTCTTGTGGTACACGGATCCGTTCCTTCGACCACACGGTGCCCTTTTCATCTACTCGGTAATCCTCTCGCCTTGCCCTGCTTCATCCGTTCTCGCAAAGCTTTGATTTACGCACATGACTTCGGGTCGTTCGAATTCGCTCCCCCGAGGTCATAGGTCACTTGCATCACGTTGACTTGACCTTGGTCTACGATTTCAATTTTCGGCTTTTCTAGCTCTTCATGCGGGAGGAGTTGCTCTTCTTTTATCATGAGGTTGTTGCAATATGTTTTCCGGCTCGGTGCATACGCCACGACGTTGGCTTTGCACGGGTGGTAGTTGATCTCGACGTCGTAGTCCTTGATCGGCTCCGGCCATCGCCTCTGCCTCATGTTCAATGCTCGTCCGTGTAAAGAAATACTTCGGGCTCTTGTGGTCGGAAAACAGTTCACACTTGTTCCCTATCGGGTAGTGTCTCCGGATCTTGAGCGCATGCACAACGTTGCCCGGCTCCAAGTCGTGTGTCGGGTAGTTTTCCTCGTGTTTCTTCGGTGCCCGGAAGCATAAGCCACAACTTTCCCTTCTTGCATCAGGCACACACCCAAGTCCTTGCTTTGAAGCGTCACAAGAGACCACAAAGTCTTTCTTGATATACGGCAAGGTAAGCACTGGGGCTGTGGTGAGTCTCTTCTTCAGCTCCTGGAAGCTCTTCTCACACGCTTCTGACCACTCGAACTTTGTGTTGTTCTTGAGCAACTCTGTCATCGGCTTGGCGATCTTGGAGAAGTTCTCAATGAACCTCCGGTAGTAACCTGCCAACCCAAGGAAGCTTCTGACATCTGTCACGTTTAATGGCTGCTCCCACTTGGCCACTGACTCAACCTTGGACGAATCCACGGCTATCCCCTCGCTAACAACACGTGTCCCAAGAACGCGACCTTCTCCATCCGAATTCGCACTTGCCGAACTTGGCGTATAGTTTCGCGCCTCGGCCCTCTCTAGCACGACCCTCGGGTGCTCCTCGTGCTCCTCCGTGGTCTCGCAGTAGATCGGGATATCATCGATAAACACCACTACAAACCTGTCCAACTCTTCCATGAAGACCTTGTTCATCAAGTTCATGAAGTAAGCGAGGGCGTTGGTCGGCCCGAAAGAAACCACCACGAACTCGTACAAGCCGTAACGTGTGGTGAAGGCGTCTTGGGTATATCCCTGCTCTCGGATCTTCATCGGGTGGTAGCCCGACCTCAAGTCGATCTTGGAGAAGAACCTTGCCTTTTTGAGCCTATCCGGCAAATCCTCGATTACGGGTAGCGGGTACTTGTTCTTGATTGTCATCGAGTTGAGCGTGCGGTAGTCAATGCACATTCTCTTGGTGTCATCTTTCTTCTCCACGAAGAGCACCGGTGAACCCCACGGTGAGGCACTCGGCCGAACAAACCCTTGCTCGAGCGGCTTCTTGAGTTGTTTCTTCAACTCGTCCGGCTCGTCCGACGACATCCGTACGGACTCTTTGCAACGGGCCCCGCCCCCGGTATCGGTTCAATCACGAACTCCACGTCCCGGTCCGGGGGTAACTCCGTAAGCTCCTCTGCGGGAACACGTCCGGAAACTCACGGACCAGCGGGATTTCTTCAATCTCTTTCCCACTCATGTCGCACATCATCGTAGCCACCTTCGGACTCGCGGCTCGATCCGCACTATAGTTCCACCGGGGTGTTCTAGTTGTATAACTGCGGGGTTGCAAGAGACTATCCCGTTGTGCTCGCCAACCAATCCATCCCTAGGATCACGTCTATCCCGGTAGACTCCAAAGCTGTCAAGTCCGCCGTGAATTGTTGCCCTTCAAACACCATCCTCACTCCCCTGCACTCTAACGTACTCCTCTTCTCTCCTAGCGGAGAGCTAGTCAAGATAGGCCTTGGTCGAGGCTTAGTTGGTAAAGACCTTTCTTTAACAAACTTGGTAGAAATATACGAAAACTGAGCTCTAGTATCGAACAAAATAGTTGCCAAAGCGAGTCAACAAGGAACTCACCAAGTGTGACGTCGGGTACGGCTGCTGCATCCTCGGCGGTGAGGTGGTTCGAGACGGCCTCGTGTGGGCCGGCGGCTGAGCAGTCCTCTGCTGTGTACGGGGTGGCTGTCCTTCGGGTGCTGGTGGCTTGGCTGGGGTCTGGAACTGAGAGCTGCGGTTCGACTCCCCCGGCGGCGCCTGCCGTGGGCACTCGAACGACTTGTGCCCAACTCGACGGCGGTTGAAGCAAGTCACCTTGGATCCGTCCGCCGCCGACCGCGGTGGTGGCCTCGGTTTCCGGACTGTTCGACCTCCACTCCCACACGGGTTAGCTCGCTCGCGGGCCGAGGGCGAGAGACGTGGTGCCTCTGCCGTGATCGGTGGCCCCGAGCGTAACCTCGTCCTCTCGCCTCCGAGGTGGTCCCGAGCGTCCCTGCCCGATCCGTGCGCTTGGACTTGCTTCCACGAACCTCCATGTACTCAAGCCTTGACCTCTCCACGATCGGTGCCTTGTCGATAATGGAGCGAAGTGTCGGGCGGTCGTGGGCGGACAAGTGGTGTGCCATCCCCTTGTGCGGCCCTTTCGAACCGTAGACCTTCTTCTTCTCTCGTGTCGGTGTCGTCGGCACGTACCTCATCGGCTCCTCGGTAGCGGTTGGCGTACTCCCCGCACCGACATGTTTCCCATCTTGAGGTGCTCGAACTCGTCGGCCTTCCCCGTCCATCCGCATCCGGGATGTGGTGACTCCGAAGGCCTCCACGAACTCGTCCCACCCGATGTGCAACGGGTCCCGGTGCGAGTCACAGTAGCTGTCCCACCACGCACCGGCCGTGCCAACCGGCCGGTGCGCGGCCACGGTCACACACTCCTCCTCAGAGAGCTCAGTCAGCTCCAGCTTCTTCTCAATCTCCCGTAGCCAGTTGTCTGCGTCCATCGGGTCTGCTGAGTGGTCGAAGGTAGGCGGTCGCAGCTTGTTGAAGTTCTCAACTTTCTTCTGGAAGCCCTCTGGCGCGTTGCGGTTCGGACCCCCGTGGTTGTTGTTGTTGTTCTGAGCTAGCATCCGGGTGATCGTCCGCATCGAGGCGAGTCTGCACTGCCATCACGTCGGCCAAGTTCGGGGGAGGTGGCGGTGGTGGCACCTCGTGTCCCCGAGCCCGGCCTTGCTCCTCCCTCGGCCGGGGTACTGCCGTGCTCGAGCTCCTCGCTCCCGAGCTCCCTCGTCGTCGTGCGCGGCTCCTCGACCGCCAACTCGGCCTCCTCGGCCTCCGCGGCCTGCCGGGACTCCGCGGGAGCCCGCCTCGTGGCGCGTGACCTCCACGGCGTCCGCGGCCTCTCGCTCCCCGCCGGGTTAGGGGCATCCTCCCCTCCGTCGTCCCCCGGCGACCTCCTCGAAATGGGCCAAGAGTCGCCGGACCTCCTTGCTCCCGACATCCGTTCCGAGTTGCAAGAGTCGGTAGTGGTAGGGAGAATATATCTACTAAGGTTATCAACTATAAAGGAGTCATCCTGCTAACGGTCGAGAGAATTCATACGGACATAAAGAAGCATGAAATCCGAAAGAAACCATGAAGATCCATGTCACTCAATCAATGTCACCGTACAAAAAGGGGTGCACCTCGAGGTTTACTCCAACGACCTTCGAGGGTGCACGGCAACACATCACGCTAACGCATGGTACATCATGGGGTAGCTACTACAAGCATGACAAAGCAAGAGCGATAACATCACATCTAACTTATTACAATGCCTCGGAATCTACGATAGATCTCTACTCCCATCACGGGGTACACTGAGGTGTCTCGGGGGGGAGTCTGGTGGAACCGAGTAGAACGGCGGTGAGTGTGTCCCTGGGTACCCCGGCACCCTGATCGCCGGTCCTCCGTAGTAGTCACGGGTGTCCTGAAGAGCACGGTCCATCTCTGCGGTGTCCTGAGAACCACTCGGGTACGGGCGCACACGTGGTAGGAGTGTCGGCGGTAGCTCGAAGGTCTCTGTCCTCAGTCGAGGCCTCTTCTTGAGCGGTAGCTGCGCGGAGAGCTCCTCCAACTCTCTCAGCCTCTGCTGGTCGGAACGCTCCCAGGCCGTGCGGGTCCTGGCTGCTCGGTCTCTCTCCTCGTAGACCAGTCCACCGAGGTAGCACAAGTGGTGGTAGTTGTGTCGACTCGCCTCCGAAGATCCCACACCTTGACTTGATAGTCGGGCCACCGCAGCTCCAACCGACTCCAAGCGGGTCCCTCGAGTACGCAAGCCTCACTCGGTCCTCACGCGTGGCCTCCACGCGTAGCTCGGTGCAACTCTGCTCTGCCCTCGGCCGTGCCTCCGGTGTAGCGATCCTCCGGCGTCCCTCTCGGTGCGGGCCGTGGCTGCCGCCGGTCCAAGAGCGTACCGGCTCTCCGTTCCTCTCGTGCGACTCCTCCAACCGGTCGAGCAAATCCTCTCTCTCCATCTCCGGGTCCCGAACCCGCCGCGGTGTATCATCCCACTTCCACCGAAGGTACGTGATCTCACCGTACGCCCGAGGAAAAGCGCCCGGTCCCGAGCCCGTATGCACCGGCGGCTGCGTGCATCTTCTTGTCCTCCTCCACGGCGGTCACCTCAAGGTCCGCGCTCGGTCGCTCGTGTCCCAACGACCCGAGGTTGTAGATCCCCTCGACGGAAGCATGCTTGAACGGTGTGTCCTTGAGCTTCTCCTTGAGCTGAACACAAACCATCTTGAGAGCTGCGTGCGCCGGTCCGGTGTGCCTCGTGGTCGAACTCTCGAAACGATTGCACCTTAACCTCCTTGAACTCTGGCACCCGTGGGTCTGCCGGCACCGTAACGGTCAGGAAAGTGGGTGTCTGCTCCCTGTGCCCCATGGTCCTCCCCTTGTAGCTGACTCGGTCGGTCCCTACTCCAGCTGCCTCCAGGCACTCCCTCAGCAAGTGGCAGAAGCCTCCGACCTTCCTGTCGTCCGACTCCAAAGGGATCCACGCTTCCTCCG
Organism: Cenchrus americanus; assembly: GCA_947561735.1. Lineage (NCBI taxonomy): Eukaryota > Viridiplantae > Streptophyta > Magnoliopsida > Poales > Poaceae > Cenchrus > Cenchrus americanus. The sequence goes on from OX387241.1 coordinate 59,420,901, forward strand.
CCATCTGCACAACGTTGTTAGAGCGTAGTTAGTAAGGTAGTTAGTGAAAGTTAATCAAGGTAATGCATATATATAAGTATAGTTATATACATACGGAAGCCAAGGGGGTTTATATAAAGTTTCAAGGTTCAGAAACGGCTTCCTAAACTAACGACCAATCCTGGGGCTCGTCCTACAGTCAAGCATGGCTCTGGTACCAACTGAAACGACCCGGATTTCCGCGAACGGAATCCCGAATCTTAGCACCTCGGTGGTAGTCCCAGGAGGGCTACCACGTGCAATCCCTGTCTCAGCGATGCCAAAATCCATACAGAAAGATCAAAACGAGAAAAAGTAAAGTACAACATTTATTTTATTACATTAATCGAGTACATCTCTTCGGCACATGCGGGTACAAGTCCATCGGGGACCGAATCAAACATAAAAAAAACGTCTAGCAGCGGCTCCATGAAAGCGCGGGAAACTCCATATCCGCGGGCGGCTCAAGTGTAGGAAGAGCTCTAGTCCACCTAACCGTCGTTGTCGAAGTCGTAGTCCGGCTGCGTCGGAGTCACCGGGGTCTACCCGATAAGCGGGTAGGTCATGTCGGCCTTCCCAACAAAGAGGCAAAAGCGGTGTATGTTCTACTATGCATGAGATAACCCTATTCGGTCGTAGAAAGCTTAAGCAAAGCGACGGTGCAACGTACAAGGTAAGCGAGAACAAAGCTAGGAGGTCCACACCTCGGGGGAAACTTCCGTCTCCGAGGACCACACCTCGGGGGTCCATACCCCCGCTCAAGGAATACCACACCAAAACACCGGATCTCAACCACGATCCGAACCCAACTCTCATCTGCGATGTGGGGCCCACCGGCTCCTATCCCCACATCTCAACGGCCGAAGCCGGGCTCACACACTCGGGGGAGAGAAGAAGCACAAGAGAAGTGTAACTAGTCAGGTGAGAGATCGAAAGACTGTCCATAACCAGTGGACACGGACTATAGCTATAGGTTTAACACTCTGCAGAGGTTGTACAACTGTACCCGCCCGAATAGGTCCGGAACCGGCCGTCACCGGAGTCCGACCCTACCATACGGGCCGAAGCCCAAGTAAGTGGATAGTACTCTTCGCATCTCCGAGCACGGCCCGGCCTCCGCGGCGAGCTCATACTACCCGCGAGAGGTCCCTCGAAGCCGTGGAACCCTTCCCCGGCCACGCCGGGGGCAAAGTCTACTAAGGAGGGAAAGACCACTCCCGACACGATCACACCGATCCTCCTGCGGGAGGGGTGCTATCCACTACAAGTCTCACCCCGCACCCCCCCGCCCAATACAAGGCGGGCGGTGCGTACGAAAATAGTCATCCGAAACAAGGTCAGCCGACGATCGGTCCTTAGGGGGCCGAGAGCGAGCACTCATCAACTCCATCCCACACGACACGACCCTCGGGTAAGAGGCCGCATCGCATCTTCCCTCGGCGGCCGTTCACAAGTAGCCAAACGGCTCGCTCCCGCCAAAACACGACAAGGGGATACGCACCCGAACGCACGCTAGAATCACACCGAGATACCCACATCTCGGCCCAAACCCGCAGTACCATCCATAGTCAAACAACAAAAGTATGGATAGTTGAGGGTAAGGGACTAGCTAGGGGTCCGTAGCTAGTCCGTAGGTAGTAGAACAAGGAAACGAGGATAAAACAAAGCATCAAGGCATGGCTATTAAACGGGTTATGCAATTCATCGTTCAATGCATTAAAGTAAAGCACTAGCGACTACATAGCAACATAGGATCTATATGGTTGGGAGTGACATGACACCTTCGTTGCCGTTGAAGCGGTCGCTGTCCGGAGCGATGTACTCGGGGTCCTCCGCGTCCTCTGGTCGAAGCTCGGTGCGCGGCACGAGATTCGACGCGAAAATAAGATAACGGTGCACTTCTAAGCAATAAATCCAAATAAGATCCAATTTAGAAGATCCAAAAGAACCCAAACTACCTACAATCGGCAAGGTTTCGCAAATACGGATTTATAGAAATTAGTTTTGTATTTTTCCGAGCCCCCTAGAATTAGTTATGAATTTTTAAGGGTTAAAAGCATTTTTACGGAATTTTAAAACGAGAAAAGAAAAGGGATTTTCGAAAATACGGCTGGCGACGTCGGCATGACGTCGGCACTCCGGGTTCGTGGGCCGATGATGGGCCGAAAGGTTTGCTTGGGCCGAAAATGGCCCATTGGGCTCGGCTAAGCGGCCCGGATGGAGGAAGTCCTCTATCCCTCCCCGATCTCTCGGTCCCGGGCCTTGCTCACGCGGTGGGCCTCCACGGCGGCCCCGATGGGTCGGGTGCCACATGAGGCCCGGCGGCCTCTTACCCGGCGCTTCCGGGAAAGGGGGTCCCCCCCTTCCCCCGGCGCACGCCGCGCCCGACGGCGGCGCGGCCTCCCCTCCGCTACGGTGGCGGCGGCGGTACGGGCTTGCGGCGGGGTGCGCTAGCGTCGGGGCCGCCGCCTCGCGCCGGCCGGCTCACGCATCGCTAGCACGGCACGGCGTTCGGGTTCCGGCGCGGCGGCGCGGTGAACACCACCCGGCGTTCGCACACGCGGCGGCGCGACGGGTCCCCCGCCGGTCCCCGTTCTGCGGGGTGAGCTGCGGCCGCCCGGACGAGTCCGCCCCCGAATTGACAAGCCATAGCCCGAAGGCCCGCACGGTATGGGAAAGAACTCACGCGCGAGACGCGGCGTGGAACGCCCGTGCGCCGAGCTCCACCGGTGGCGAGGCTACGGCCATGGCGCGCGTGAGTGCGGCCGGCGGCTCCCGCGCTCACCGGCACCTCGCAACGAGAATACCCACGGCACGAAGGCCGGTTCACGGCAAGGCATCACATGCCCCCGCGGCGGCTCGCCCGAGAGGCGCGACGCGGCGAAAGGGCGTTCTGCACAACGGGGGGCGGCGGCGCGACGCGCGTTCGGCGTAGAGCTCGACGAGCGCGGCGCGGGGTGACCCTCGGCCCAAACCGGCACAGCTTGCTCGGACCCAAACTTGGCGAGACAACGGGTCGACGCGGCTTGGGGTAGCCACGGCCCCGAGGCTTCGCCGGCGAGGCGCGACGCGGCGTCGCCCATGGGGAGACGGCGGCGCAACGCGCGCGGCCCGCGGCGGCTCGAAGGCACGCCAACACACGAGAGACGAGGCAAGGAGATGGCGCGGGGAGAAGGGAGAAGGCCACGACGCTCACGGCGGGTCGGCGGTGTAGTCGAAGCCGGTCGCGTGCGTCGATGGCGTGGCGTAGTAGGCGCTCCGGCGGTGCTCGATCCTCTCGCTCGGTCCGGCTCCTCCTCGGTCACGTACGGCGCCCCCCCCTCGTCGGCTCCTCGCGTACTCGTCGCTCCGCGGCGGCGACACGCCGGCGGCGGCGCGGCTCACCGGCCTTCCCCGCTCCTCCTTCTCTTCTTCTACCCCCCCTTCTCGCTTCCCCTTCGGCGGCGGCTGCGGGAGGGGGCAAAACCCCAAAGTGGGTTGGTGGCGGTGGTCCACCGCCTCTAGCCTTCCTCCCGCTTTTGAACCCACGGCGCCGCCAAGGTGGGGCGAAATCCCGGTGGCCGCCCCCCGGCTTGGGCCGCCGGTGCCGTGGCGGCCCGCGCGCTCTCTCTCTCTCCGCGACCGTGGACCAAGGGGGCAAGGCTCGGGGCGAAGAAAGAGGTTCCCCCCGTCCCGGCTCGGTTCGCGCGCGGACGTCCGGTCCCCTCGGCGTGCGTGCGGCCGGCGGCTCGGCGCCGCGCCCCGCGCCACGCGAGCGGATGCGACGGGACCGGGCGGCCCGGTCCGGTTGGGTGCGCCGGTTGGGTAGGTGAGGAGAAAGGGGATGGGCGACACGAGGGGTCCGCTTGTCGGTGACTAAAGGAGAGGGTGAAGCGACGCGGGCTAGATGGGCTGAATGATGGCACGGGTTGGGCCGCTGCGCAGCAAGGGAAAGATGAAAGCGGCCCAAAGCACATGTTTGTCATTTTGCAAATAAAAGAATTAAGCTTTGAACTAGAGTTTGAAATAGAGTTTGAATTTGTTTCCCACTCAAATTCAAACTACACACGATTGAACTTCAAATAAACCGAGAGAAAAACCAACTCACATATTTTACCATATTTTAAATATATGTTTTATAAATGGGCTAAATTGGTGGAGAATTTAGAGGAGGGCTAGCAATTTGGTTCAAAAATTGATAGCACTCAAATTCAAGCAAAAAGTTTTAAATTTTCGCAAAATTTACACACCTAAATTCCCGGGTTGTTACACCCACTGCGGTCGCGGACGCCAGCGAGATCGTGCGCACCTGCGAGGGGTGCCAGTTCTACGCCCGCAAGTCCAACTTGCCCGCCCATGCCCTACAGACCATCCCCGTAACATGGCCGTTCGCCGTGTGGGGGCTGGACATCGTCGGGCCCCTGCGGAAGGCGCCCGGGGGCTTCACCCACTTGTTGGTCGCGATCGACAAGTTCTCCAAGTGGGTGGAGGTGCGCCCCATCACGAATCTAAGGGCAGAGCAGGCGGTGACATTCTTCACCGACATCGTCTACCGCTTTGGAGTGCCAAACTCCATCATCACCGACAACGGATCCCAATTCACGGGCAAGAAGTTCTTGGAGTTCTGCGACAAGTTCCACATCCGTGTGGATTGGGCAGCTGTGGCGCACCCACAGACCAACGGCCAAGTGGAACGTGCCAATGGCATGATCTTACAAGGCCTAAAGCCCAGAATTTTCGACCAGTTGAACAAATCTGGGCGGAAATGGCTCCAAGAACTACCAGCGGTTGTGTGGAGCCTAAGGACCACCCCGAGCAGAGCCACTGGGTTCACCCCGTTTTTCCTAGTCCACGGCGCGGAGGCCGTCCTCCCCACGGACTTAGAATACGGGTCGCCCAAGGTTCGAGGCTATAACGAGGATGCTAACCAACGAGCCCGCGAGGACTCGTTGGACCAGCTGGACGAAGCACGCCTCGTAGCCTTGATGCATTCCGCGAGGTACCAGCAGTCCCTCAGGCGCTATCAAGCACGCAAGATACGCCGGCGGGATTTCGGAGAAGGGGACTCGGTCCTAAGGCTACGCCAAGACAACCGAGGGCGCCACAAGCTATCGCCCCCATGGGAGGGACCCTACGTCGTGGTGAAGGTACTCAAGCCCGGCACATACAAGTTGGCCAATGAGGACGGTGAAGAGCTCACCAACGCTTGGAACATCCAACAGCTACGTCGCTTCTACCCTTAGCTAGGATTTCCAAGTATTTTTTGTTGTAAAAACCGCACGGCCAACGCCCCAGATGGTTGCAAATATGTAAAAACCTTAAGCTTAATAAAGGGCAACTCGGCTTTCCCCTGAAACCCAAGTTACCCTCGGGGGCTACTGCGGGGGGCATCCCCCCCCAAAAATGGTCCCATTTTTTCACGCAAAAAACGAAACAACGCGCGCTAAGTTTGTTTCCTACTTCAACCTCGAGCCACGATTCGAACAGAGCGCAGGTGGCACGGCGGAAGGAGCGTGCGAGCCAGAGATAGCCTACGCGCGTGAATACGGCCCTTCTCTCTCGCCTCCAACCCGGCGAGCCCCCTGCGAAAATCGAACTCCCTAACTAGAATCTACTCGGGGAAGAAGGAGAAACAAAAAGCGTGATAAACAAACGATTTCATTTACAGCAAATGTTTGTGTTCATGAAACAACTTGTTTATTTACAAAAGGCCACGAGGCAGTGCGATACACATAAACAAAAATGGGCCTAGCGCCCAAGCGCTCGGGCGGGAGGAGCAAGGAAGCATCAGCGGCGTCCGGGAAGAGGAACTCCTCGAAGGCCTCGGCGAGCGACCCGGCGGCGTCGGCGGCGAGCGCATCCACACGCTCCATGGCCACCTCGTCCTCGACGCCCTCGGGAACGATGTAGCCCTCCGCCAGCGCCTCGAAGTTAACCTCGTAGTGGGACCGCACCACTCCGAGGGCCTTCTCGGACGCCACGGCTGCGGCGCCGGCGCATCCGCTCGGTGACATGACCACCAAGGGCACGCGGGCGGGCGGCCGGGGGAGGCGCCGGCCCGTGCCTCGCCCTCCTCGACGGCGCGGCGGGTCTCGAGGGCCGCATCGCGCGGCTCCCGCAACTCTGCTCGGAGGGAGTTGTAGGAAGCTGCGGCGCCTCGGCCCGCTCGGCCCGCGTGCCCCCGAGGCGGTGCGCAAGCACGGAAACACCAAGGCAAGAAAGAAATCGAGAAAAAGGGAATGCGAGTTCCCCAAACGAAAAACCAACAAGACAAGAGTCGGACGGTGGCTCACCTTCGACTTGCTTCCTCTCGAGTCTCGAAGTCGCGGCGCACGGCCTCGACCGTCGGCTCGAGGTGCTCGACGGTCTCACCTTGCTCTTGGAGGGACATCTCCCGATTGGCGTTGGTGATGCCGAGCATAATCACCTCGCCCTCGGCCTTGGAGAGCTTGGCGTCCCGATCCGCCAAGGACCCGCGTCACCTCGTGGGCGGCGCGCTCCGCTCCGCCCGGCGCACGGGCGTCGGTGAGGGCGGCTGCTCCTCGCCGGAGCCGCTCCTCGGCCCCTTGGCGGGCGGTGCTCTCTTGCGGGGAGCTGCTCCTCGGCGACGACGAGGGCCGCGGCCTTGGCGTCGAGGGCGGCCTTCGGGTCGTCGGCCTCCTTGGCCCTTGCTCCCGGCCGCGCGCCGGCTCTTCGGCTGGCGGCTGCCGCGCTGCGCCCCCTCGAGCGACGAGCGAAGCTCCCGGGTTTCGGCGCGGACGGTCGCCACCTCCGCCTCCCAGTTAGCGGCCAACGTCCGCGTCTTCTCCAAGTCCGAGCGCGCGTGCCACGGCGCCTCATCACGGTCGATGAGGGGCGCGCGCACCCGCTCGAGGCTCGAGCGGCGCGCGCGTGTCCGCCTCGAGCTCTCGGGGAGCTCGTCGGGCCGGGCCGTGGCCGTACGCCCGGCCGCGTCCGGGGGACCCGAGGGCGTCGGCAAGCGCGTCGAAAGCACGCGCACCGCTCCCGGAGGCCGGGTGGACCTCGGCGTTCACCCGGTCGAACGCATCGTACTTGTCGTGGGCGCGCCGCTCGAGCTCCGGCAACCACGAATCAAAACCCATAAGTGCCGTGACACGAAGGCAGCGACACACAAACGAAAGAAAGGAGAGAACAAGCAACCACGGCTAACACGGAAGACGAGCCATGCGGGCCGCCATGGACCCGCGGCGCCTCGTTCGGCGCGCGGTTGAGCGTAGCGACGTGGCTCGGGAGCTCGTCCCGAGCCTCTCGCTCCCCCCGGCGTCGGCAAACGCGGGGGGATCATCGACTGCCCCCTCCACCGGGCGGGGGGCGGCCGACGCGGGAGGGACGAGGCCTCGGCGCCGTGTCCCCGACCCCCCCACCACCGGGTGACCCTCGCGCCGCCTCACGAGGGCCCCCTCACGGGGCTCGGGGGGGTCGTGGGCCGGGGGCCCCGCGATCCCACCCGGGCGGCGGGGAGTCGTCCGAGACCTCCACCACCTCCTTGCGAGAACGCCGGCGGGCGCCGCCGCTTGTGCCGCCCTCCCCGGGCGCCCCCACTTGCGTCTCCGCGGCCGCGGGCGCCGGCACGGCGCCACGGCCACCACCTGCGGGCGTGCCGCCGCATCCACGGGCGCCGCCACGGATTGCGCCCGCTCCGCCCTCGCTCCACGGCCAGCGACCTGCGGGGCGCGCCTCCACCTGCCGCGCGGCCGCCGCGGCGCGCACCCCCACGACGGCCGGCGGCGGCCGCTCCTCGCCGACCGCCGGCCGCGCCGCGGCGGGGCGATGCGCTAGCCGAGGCCTCGAGGCCTCGCGCCGGGCTTTGCAAGCTCTCGCCCGCCGCCGCCGTGCTTGTCCCCGCCGCGGCGCCCTCGACGAGCGCCGCGGGGTGGGGGATGGACGCGTCCGTCCTCGGCACCTTGGGCGGTGCAAGGGGAGGCACGGTTGGCACCCACCGCGCGAGCACGAACGGAGGGTTATGACGCCCGATCATCAACAAATCAAACCGAGCGAAGGATCGAACCCCTTACCTCGAGGAGGAAAAGGCGTGCTTCCTCTTCCTCGAAGCCTCGCCGAATGAGGCCGGCGCGCCCGCCGCCGCGTCTCCCCGACGGCGCGCCGCCGCGCGCGTGGGCGCGCCCGCCGCCGCGCGCGGTCACGCCCGACACCGCGCCTCCCGACGGCGCGCCGCGCGCGCGCGCGGGTACGCTCGCCGCGCGCGCGGGTGCGCCTCGCCGTCGCGCCTCCCCGATGACGGGCGCGCGCGCGCGCGCGCGCTGCCCCGCGCGCGCGCACGCTCGATGCGCGCACGGGCGCGCTCGCCGTGCGCGCCCCGAGGAGCGCGCGCCGCACCTCCGCGGCGTGCGCCGCCCCCGATGTTGATGGCCGGCCGGCGGGCGCGCGTTGCGCCCGCCCCGGGCGATGCCGCCCTCGCCGCCCTCGCCGCCGGCGCCGGCTCCGGCCGACGGAGGCGCGGGCCGCCACCCCGTCGAGAGGGGCCCTCCCCCTCGGCCTCTTCCTCTTCGTCCTCCTCCGAGGACGAGTACTCTTCGGTCCCCGGGGAGGAGAGCCCCGGCTCTTCACGGCTGCCGGTACTGCGGCCCGCCGGCCGCGGCGCGCTTGATGTCGCCTCGCGCGCTCCCTCTCGCGCGCCGCCCGCTCCTCGCTCCCGGCCGCCGGCCGCGCCGCGGCCAAGCGCGGGGAATCGGGGGGGTGGGCGGAACGGACTTGGCGACGGTGAAGGTCACCGGTGTACACGGGGAGCAACAAGGGCGCGTCGGGAGGCAAAGGCAGGCACAAAGAACTAAAACGAAATCAAGAACTACGCTCACCAACGGGCGGGTGGGGAGCATCTCGAGGTCCCACGGGGTCCGACCCGCGAGGCATTGGCGGCGTCCGGGTGTCGACGGCGATCCGCGCCGGGGTGAGCGCATATGGCCGCTCGAGGGGCGTCGGGGAGCATCCGCGACCTCGCCGGTCGACGGGGTTGGCCGCCTCTGTCATCTCGAAGATGCGAGCGGCCTCTCCATCAAGGGCACGACCCGCCTATGATGGAGGAAGGCGAGGACGCCCATCGCGTTCGGCCCCATCGCCGCCGGGCGGCTGCGGGCGGCCGGGGACCGACTCCTGCCGCCTCCGATCGTTCGGGGCGTGGATACCCCGTAGGCCCGGGAGTCGGGCCTCTCCTTGAACACCCGACCGGGTGTAGGGGGGGAGGCCGGGCTCGGCGTTGCGCAAGTAGAACCATCCCCGCTCCCGGCGGCGTTGTTCGTCGTCATGGTGCGGGGGATGTAGACGTTCTTGAATTGCCCCCCGCGGGGCAAGCGACATCCGCGGCGCGGCGCGCACCGCGCGGCGGGTCCCTCGGCTCCGTCGTGGGCTGCGTGAAGAGCTCCGCGCGGAAAAAGGTGTACCCGAGCTCCCGGCTTCGGCGGGATCCCCGGGTACCCTTCGCGGACGCCCACGAACGTGGCCGCCGCGAAATCGCGTTGGGGGCGAAGTTGTGCAGCTCCACTCCGTAGTAGTGGCACATCGCCCGCATAAAACGGCTCGCCGCGCGTTGAAGCCCCGCTCGTGGTAGCGGATGAAGCTCACCACGTAACCCTCCGGCGGGTTGGGCGCGCGGTCCCCCGCCGGCGGCACTATCCACTCCGCGGGCGTCCGTCTTCATTGGCCGACGGTGGCCGGCGACGACCCGCTCGCCAAGGGCCGGCGGCGTCACCGTCGACCTCTCCCGGGCGTACGGCTCCGGGATTGTGAGGGGGAAGGCGAGGCGGCGCCATGAAGAAGGCAAAGAAAGGCGGGGAGCGGAGGACAAGGAACGGAAGAAAAGCTCTAACGGCGACACCGCACGGTGGCAAGGGCGAGATGAAGACGAAGGGGCGGGGGAGCGAAAATGGTGAGGCGTTAAGGTAAAAAAAACGCCGTCTCCTCCACCCCTCGGATTTATAAGCCGATGGGCGTGTTGACGCAAAATGTGCACTTAACGCCAATCACACGGCAAGCCGAAAAGCTAGCTTCGCACGCGCGAGAGAGCAAATGACGTGCCGATCAATTTTTCCCGAAAATTAACAAAAGATAAAGCAGTTAAATACCAAAGCTTGGAACGTCTTTGGGTGGTACCGGACAGGTTCCATATTTATGGCCAAGAAGCCAAGCAAGATGACATATAGCTATGTAGAGCTATCTCGTCAAAGAATCACAACCATCGGGCCATTATAAAGGAAAAAGAATACTGCCGAATGGATGACGTAAGCGTGACGACGATCGGTCTTTGTATAGATAAAGATGCAAGCATGAAGTTATGACCGATCCCCGTGAGGTTTATCATTAATAAAATGAGGTAAAGCGCGAACATGATCATGTATTAAATGAGCACGCATAGATCAAAGCACTAGTCTACCGCATGTCTAGGTACTTTAAGATCCGTCGGGTACGATCACAAACAAAAGATAAAGCGGTTATCCACCGCATGATACAACTTGCATGAAAAACGTACCACCTTCCGCAAATAGATCTATCCACCGCATGATACAATCTAAATATGGAAAGCTAAAAGCATACATCAGTTAAGGCACAAACAATACACGTGATCTACTCGTGAAAACATAACCGAATACGGCGCCGAACACCGATCCGGGTCCATGAAGAAGGAACAAACATTACCACGTGAATAAATCTATCGATCGAATTGGAAATCTAATCCACCTGGGATGACTAGCTCCAAAGCAACCCAAAAACCCGCATCTACCGCATGATACCCGGTTCTTTCAAGATTTATACGCACAAAGCAAGCTCGAACCCGCAACACGTGACAACCTAGATCGATTCGGTTTCGGCTATCGGAGAGCACAAGACCCACGCGTCAAAACGCGAAACTCGCTCGTATACGGATCTTAAAAGAAGTATAGCCGATCCAAACCCATCTAGATTGGGCAAAGGTGTGTTACATGAATCAAAACATAAAGTGAAACTCATGATAACACGAGATAACTTAATGAATCTATTGGATCTTGCCAAAATCCAATAGAGCCGATAACTAGCTTCGAGCTAGATCTTAGCCTACCGCATGGCTCATGATCTAACCAGAAACCCTCTTGAACCAAGCTTGAATCTACCGCATGACACGAAGCATGGTAACAAGACTACTTGCATCGATCTAAATCCACCGCATGATACTAGACATGATACAAGGTTGCCGGTACTCACGGAGGTCGACGGATCGATTGGCCCTCTCGAAGAACTCGACGACACGACAAGGACTCTAGGGTTTGGCGTAAGGCCGGTGTGTATTGAGGAATGAACGTGTCGTTACATACATCCCGGGGATCGTATTTATACCCCCGTCGATTACAATTGCGAATGGATTCATTGCCTAACTAAACTCGATCGCCTATCCATCCATTCGCTTCCTCCGATTGAGCCACGTCACCGTCCAATCCCGCAAAATCGGCTCTCTGTTCCTTTGCCGAACCGGGAGCGGATAGCCGACCGCGGATCCTTCGCCGAAAATCTCTCGAAAATATCTTTCCTTCCACCGGACGGACTCTTTTTCGAATCGGACCCACATGTCATACTCCTTACCAAATTTTGGTGTTAACGAAGGTGAGCTCTCCGGAGCGGATGCCCCGCTCGCATTAACTGCAGGGAATCTTCCCCTCACGCCGACGGACGGGCCCCACCCACGACCGGCGGCCACATCCCCGCGGGCGGGCCATCATCACGGCGAAGACCCGCAGGGACCGAGGCGAAGCAGTCACGTCCACCTGCCACGCCGCCCACTACGCGCGCGCGGCCGCGGCGCTCGAAAAGACGCGCCCGCGCCGAGAAAACCACGGCCTCGGCGCGAGGCATTTAATGATCGGGTCCCTTGCCAAGCAAGGAGAACCCTCGAGCGGGGCGAACCCCCGCTCGAGACAAGGGCAACCCTCGATGGGATATCGACGTGAGAAGGCCGCCGGGACCCGCTTGATGTAAAGCGGGGCACCGCGGGTACCCATGCCACGTAAAACCCTCGGGCGGCACGAGCCCTCGGCTCAAAACGAAAACGACCCTCGATGGGATATCGGCGCGAGAGGGTCGCCGGGACCGCTTGATGTAGCGGGCACCGCGGTACCCATGCCGCGTAAAACCCTCGAGCGGCACGAGCCCTCGGCTCAAAACGAAAACGACCCTCGATGGGACATCGACGTGAGAAGGCCGCCGGGACACTCGCTTGATGTAAAGCGAGGCACCGCGGGTACCCATGCCGCGTAAAACCCTCGAGCGGCACGAGCCCCCGACTCGAGACAATATCAACCCTCTAAAGAGGGCACGCGCGTGAGAGGGTCGCCCGGGGCCCGCTTGAAGCAAGCGGGCACCGCAAGCACCCATGCCGCGCCGTGTTACCAATCGCCACCTCGAGGGCTGGCTCGCCCAGACCCCTCGACGGCCGCAAACGCGAAAAGACGGGGCCGCCCAGGCGCCACCCCCGCACGGCCCTCCGATCGAGAGGTTCGAAGCCTGACCCTCGACGGGTTCGAACAGGCGCCACAGATCGCAGAGTTAGGGACGACGAGGGCACGCGCATTCGAGCCGTTCCTCGAGCCCGTCGGCTCGAGGGTGCCCCACATGTCGTGTTCGAGAGCCAGCGAGGGCAGCTAGCCGGGGGATCCCACCGAGGGAGAGCTTCCGCGCCCTCGGTCCCTATCGAATGGGACCGAGTCCCACCTAGCAAACCCACGCAAGCGCTTCCATGGACGTGTCTCCGGACCGCGCAGCCTACCCTTATCGAACGGGGCATGGACGTCCACCCGAACCACCCGCTAGCGGCTCGATGAGGAATCCGCAATCCGCGACCCGCTCGATGGGGGTTGCGGAAACCTCACCCTCCGTCCCGCGGAGGGACGGCGAGGGCGCGTTAAAAAACAAGTCGCAAATCTCTACCCGATCGCCTCGAACGGGCCAAGGCTCGAGGGCTTGACGCACGGCTACACCTCCTTGAAATTGCACCCGCCGGAGACAGGCGCCGGCGCGCGCGTCTTTTTTGGTTTTTAGCCTTTTTTGCGAAAGATTTTCACAAATAGATCCTTTTTGGAAAGATTTCAAAAAATGGACCCTGAGCTCGGCGCCATGGATCATGGCGCCGAGGTTACATGCCTCGGCGCCACAGATCATGGCGCCGAGGTCTTGGGCCTAAAAATAATATCAGTTACCCTACTTTGAAATTCTTTTGTGAAGAAATTTGTATGTAAAATGTGGCTAATAACATGCAAAATGGAATCTATGAACTTTGTTTAACATCTTACAACATTTGTGGATAAAAACTAAGCGAGTTTACATATTTAAAATGACATTCCAAAATTGAAAGTATCTTGTCGACATTTACTCATGCGTTGAAAAATTCAAAGTGCCGAGAACCCTTAAAACATTAACGGGCATGCAACTTTGAAATTCTATTCGAAAAAGTTTTCATATATACATTGAAAGAATTTGGATCCCAAATGTAGTATGATGTTTAATAAACATTTTGTGTATGTTGTTGACCATGAAAACATACAAATTTCTTCACAAAAGAATTTCAAAGTAGGGTAAGCGATATTGTTTTGCCAAGACCTCGGCGCCATGATCCGTGGCGCCGAGGCATGTAAGCTTCCGGCGCCATGATCCACGGCGCCGAGCTCGGGTCCATTTTTTGAAATCTTTCCAAAAAGGGTCTACTTGTGAAAATCTTTCGCAAAAAGGGCTAAAAATTAAAAAAGTCGGCCGGCGGCGCGTGCACCCCCGAGCCGGCCGAAACACCGCCGATGCGGTTGGAATATGTGCCACGCCCTCGACCAAAATTCTCGCGGTTAACCCCTGCAGAGCACCCACACCCCTGCGGGGCTTCGGGGCTAGACCCGCGGGTCCCGCCGACGCGGCCCCACGGAAAGCGTTCGCGGAACAAGGAGGGAAGAACGTCCTATCGGTAGGTTCCGGCATCCGCGGGAGCCTCAATGGCAAACCCACGGATGCTCGGGGGCTGCGTCGGGGGACGCCCCTAGGGGTCCCCTTAAACAATGGGGAAAACCTCACTTAAAACCCGCAACGAAACCAAAACACGTCAAGCCTAACCATGCGGGTGCCTAACCATGCGGTACACGGCCCACGCCGCAAGAACCCCGACGGCCCATCGAGGCGGCCCACTTAGAGACCCCTCGAACGGGCTCCGCCTCGTTCGAGGATGCGTGTATCCTTCGGGCGGGCTTCGCCCCCGCTCGAGGGGCGGCACTTCCCTCGAGCGGGCTCCGCCTCGCTCGAGGGTATGCCCCGCCCTCGGCGGGGGTCCGCCACGCTCGAGGGTGCCCCTCACGCGTGCGCCGGCCCCCGTACACGGGCATTTAACGCCCGACGCCGGCGGAGACGGCGCCATCATGCGCCGGGGCTCGCATACCGGTGCCGCCACACCAACTCCCCGGGGAGGAGCCCATCCCCGCCCGCGTGGGGAGGGGACCGTGCGCCGCGGCCGGTGTCGGTCCCGTCACACCGTGCGCACGCCCCGATGCGGCTAACGCGCGCGAGCCCTCGAAAGGGGGTCGGCGCACCCTCGATTCACTTTCTTGTGACCCTACGGGGGTTAGGTGGAGGCGCTAGGCCGGTGGACCGCCATCCCCGCGCGCGTAACGGCGTGGCCGCCGTACCCGCGCGTGCGGGCGCACGCCGGGCCCCCGTAGCAACGACTCCCGGCCACCGTGAAGCACGTCGGGAAGGAACGCCGTTCGCCTACTCCCGTACGCCGTACGGGCGCGCGTCGACACCTCCCTCGAGCCTATCGGAGGACATCACCGCCATCCGCCGCTCTCCTACCCTCGAACCGCCATTGTTCGGGTACAAGTCGGCCACGATGACCGGATCGCTACGAGGATCGCCGGACGGCCGCCCACTCTACAACGTAGCACGTCGCACTCCCCCACGTAGCTAGATAGCGCGGCGCGCATGTAAACCGCCTCCCCCTTGATCTATAAAAGGGGGAGCGAACCCCCTCGGCCGCGGGGGGGGGGGGGGGGGCACGGACCAGAGCCCTTCACGTACACCGTGCACTCACTCTCTAATTCTCCCACAACATCTTCGACCACTCCACCGGGGACTTGAAAGCCACGCTTCCTCTCCCGCCTCGCTTGTAGCGACCCCACTACGGGCACCCCCGGCCGAGCAATATAGTGCCGTGAGCACACCTCGTGGACGTACGGCCCCCTCGGCGGAACCGGGATAAAAACCCTGTGTCACTTGTTGCTTAGCATCGACCATTGAGGGATAGACCTCGGCGCTATCTACTGGTTAGTGTCGGGACCATGATCCGCACCGACAATGCGTAAATCTTGAAGATTGATTACCATTCATGAAGAATAGTAGCTATATAATATTGGATAACTAAGAAGGTTTTATGTTGTACTCTTTTTTTCCTTTGTGAGTTTTTACTTGAAGGTTTCTCACATAAGGTTTTTTGATGAGACAACATGTGCAATACAAAATGCGGTTGATATGTACTCTTTTCTCCAAGAACCGTTTTTTCCCACTGGGTTTTTCGGGTGGAGTTTTTGATGAGGTATATGCATTCGCGGTAATCGCCCAAGGGGGATTGTTGTAAAACAACTGAAATTCCTATGTATAGGAAGGGGGACTAGAAGTCCTAATCCTTGTCCGGTTGCTTGTGGGCTCTTACCAAAACTCTAGGCTTAGTTCGGAGTATATATATCAGAGGATTACCCCTATTGTAATACATCGATATTCAGATAATAAAGAGAAGCTCCACCTATATTGTCCCTTGTCTACTTTGTACTTGTTCTTATGTTTGTCTTGAGAGACGTGAGAGGGAGAAGATCCAACCGTTGACGATGTGTTTCACAACAGTTTATATAGTAACATCAGTATTTTGCAACTGGCTCTATGCCATGGTGCTACAAATAAGATACTCCGTATTTCCGAGAACTCTTTTCACGAACCAGAACGACACAACACATCCGACCATCGAATAAACATTTTGATAAGGGAAGAAGAAGTTATTATTCGAATCACACAGTACATTTTCCCTCTACTAACACATTTACATACCTCTATCTCTCTGAGCATATTCGAAAAAATGAGACGGCAAATTCTTGAGATTGATGATGTCACCACTGACACATCTCTATAGATGATCAGGTCATATAACATTAAAAAATAAACACGGATGAAATCCTAAATACAAATTAAAAAAATACAAGCACCAATACAGAGTTGAGGACTCGAATTGTGACAAACAACATCAGTTCGGGAAGGATAAGGTTTAATTTAGTACACGATGCATACCGGAAACACTTACCTTTCACAGCAAAGCACTCCTAATTAGTATCAGAAGATTGACGTGACGGTAGTTGGTGAATTTTTTGAACTAAACAGGGAAGGTGACGACGGACGTACCGACTATCGGAATTCAGAAAAATGCTAATGTCCCAACAGCAATGCAGGTACTCGATCGGAATTAACAATGCCTCAGACGAGCGCATGATCCCATCCCCTCGAGGCCTCGACAATTCCGGTGCCCTCCTGTTCACTCATCGTCAGGCTAGCTTAATAATATACATATATACAAAACTCTGATCTGACCAATTGTGGATCGCCCAGCTAGCCGAAGCCTCCTATCACTGTCATGACACCTTACCGCCCGGCCACGCCCCCGTTGATAAGCCGTGCGCCTTCTCGCCAATACTTTTTGCGTGGTGATAGACAGCAGGTAGAGGCGCGCGCGAGGCAACAAGTCAAACAGACGCGCCGCACACACACCTCGTAACCCTTAACCTAAGCTAAGAGCCACATGGCCCCCCCACGCTCCTCCTGTACGTTTTAGTAGTGGTTGGCAATGGTTTACCGTGTCAATGTGCCGGCATGCCGCCGCTACGCTACCCGCCAACCCGATCGACCGCCCTGATCGAACCGCACACGCGTTCCGCATTCGATATCAAATCGCATCTCGTCGCGCTGGATCCCGTGCGTGCGTCGTCGTCGTCGTCATCGATCGTAGGACGCCCCGTCACCGTGGCGCCGGAGATGTGTCTCTCCCGATCGGCGGCGGCGGCGCCAGAGGACCCGACGCGGCCGGGCACGCGGCCGGCGAAAGCGAACTTGATGGCGTGCTCATGGAGCAGGGAGGGGGGCCGGGGCGCGTGCAGAAAGAGACGTTTGCTCGCGTCCGGGGGCTCCCAGGAAACGGTGCGATCGGTAGCCGCCGCCCGCCGCATCTCAAGCGGCCGGAGACCTTTGGATTAGATTACTAGCTAGCTGCTGCTCTGTCCCCGTGCGCTCGTCAAGATCTGACTTTTGATCACAAGCGTGTTCAGCTTGGCGACCAACAAATCAGTCTCCCCAGCTATGCTATACTATACTGTATTCTGTACTCCCGCCAACCCGTAGAGCCGCAAGGTCAACTACTGGACACGCCGTCCACGCCACGCGCGCCTATATATAACCTCTGCCCGTCCGTACTCCCCCTCCAAGCCCAACCCGAGCTCAGTTCGTTCCTCGCCTTCCTCTCCCTCCCCCACTTTAGCTTGCAAACACACAGGAACGAGGCCGCTCGGAGCAGCCATGGCTCGGCAAGGTGGTGTCGTCGTCTCGCTCTCCTCGCTGCTGCTGGTGCTCCTCCTCGGCGCCCACCTGCCGGCGCCGGCCGCGGCCGGGGTGCACCTCTCCACGCTGCCCAAGGCGCTCGACGTCACAGCCTCGCCAAAGCCCGGCCAAGGTGCGTTTTCTGCTAGGCTGCTGCTAGCTCTAGCTAGCTAGTATACTCTATCATCGATTCATCGTCTGCGTCGTCCCGCTCTGGCCACTCTCTCTCCGCCTCTCCGGTCGGTCTGAGCTGCCGCATCGACCGCAGTTCTGTCTTGCTTTCACATGGTGCAAAGTGTGTCCAAATTCCCGCTTGCGCCGTTTGACTTTGACCTGCCCGGCCGGCTGATACTGACAGCCAGCTAGCAGCTTAATTAGCTCTCACGTTAACCAATTCATGGCATCCACTGTGCAGTGTTTGGTTAATTTAATCATGTTACTAGTAGTTTTTAGTGGTCTTCCCTTGTAACAGAGGCATAGTCAGTCCAACTAAGCCACTAACTACTCCTATTAGTTCTAGACATATATATTTGTTTTTTCTCATAAAAATATATATTGGTTTTCCCTATGGATATATAGAGAAACTAAAACGACATGAGGGAGCACAAATTGGAGAATATGTTCAGGTGCTCGTCCGTCTATCTCTTTGTCGCCGAGACAGCTGTTGTCGCTTGCAATGCGGCCCAAACAGAAACAACCGGAAGCTTAAGAGATAAACATTTTATTACAAGGCCGGCCAATAGTAAAATCCTTTTGGGCGAGAATTGAGACACTTTTTTCCGACGACTATTGAATTTCTCAAAGGTTGAAAAAGAAAGTGGAATCTCCTCCTTTGACAGTTTGATTTACAGAGTCCGTCCTTTGTGGGTAAATTTGGATGATGTACAAGATAGTGCATATTTCATTGATATAAAGAATTAAAGATGAAAAATTACAGTTGGCAGGAAAAGAAATTCGGAACAAAGTATCAATCACGCGCCGGATCAAAGGCTTTTTGCCACAGCCGCAATCCACAAGCTCGCCTCACCCTTAATCCTTGCTAAAACTGAATCAAAATAGGATTGACGATTCCTGATGTCAGAAAATAGGGAAATGGTATTGTCAACTCTATCATTTGGGAGAAACTCCAAGGATAAAGACTACTCACAATAATAGAAATTGGACCACAGCCTTTTGTGACCGGAGGGAGTTTTCTCCAAATAAGCAGTAGCATTTTCACTTTGTGCAGATGTTTAAATTTTTCATACTCTGCAGTTTTTGTCAATATTCACAACGAAATCCTCCATGGCCTTGCAGTCCTGCACGCCGGCGTGGACACGGTGACGGTGACGTGGTCCCTGAACACCACCGAGCCCGCCGGCGCCGACGCGGCGTACAAGAACGTGAAGGTGAACCTGTGCTACGCGCCGGTGAGCCAGAAGGACCGCGGGTGGCGCAAATCCGACGACGACCTGAGCAAGGACAAGGCGTGCCAGTTCAAGGTCACCCAGCAGGCCTACGCCGCCGGCGCCCCGGGCAGCTTCGTCTACACCGTCGCCAAAGACATCCCCTCGGGTTCCTACTACGTGCGCGCCTACGCGCTCGACGCCTCCGGCAAGCAGGTCGCCTACGGCCAGACCGGGCCCAACGCCGCCTTCGACATCGCCGGCATCACGGGCATCCACGCCTCCATCAAGGTCGCCGCCGGCGTGTTCTCCGCCTTCTCCGTCGTCTCCCTCGCCTTCTTCTTCGTCATCGAGAACCGCAAGAAGAACAAGTAGGGGGGGCAGGCGGCCATTTGCAATGCTTGTTATCTCGCGTTGAGTTCTTGCTCTTTCCGGCTGGTCTTTGCGCTTCTTCTGCGTGCAGCAGAGACGGCAAAACACCTGCAACAAACTAAGATAGCGCTTGGTTCGGCGTTGTGTAATGTAATCAGATCACAGCCAGTAATCCATTGCAGTTAAATGTGTTTGGTTCGATACACCTTGTAATTGCATACACTTTAATCGGATATACTAGAGGGTCCATACCAAATGGATAAAGAGGGTCAAGAATATGTTTCTAGAAAGGGGTCGCTTCTCAGTCCAAGGTGGTACCCAGACTAGATTCTGGGAAGATCTTTGGTTGGGTGATGTGCCGTTGATGACAAAGTACGCATCATTGTATAACATTGCTAGAAAGAAGAATGTTACAGTAGCTCAAGTATTAAGTACTGAGCCGCTTAATATCTCTTTTAGGAGAGTAATGGTAGGAGAGAACCGGGTTAAATGGCTAGAGTTAGTGGGGGGTCTCTTGGATGTGAGGGTTAACTTGCAAAGGGATACCTTTATTTGGAACAAAAGCAAGACTTTCTCAATAAGGTCGATGTATAATGACATTATGACGAGGGTGGGAGTTCCTTTTGATATATCGTCTTGGAAAGTTAAAGTGCCTTTAAAAATCAAGATTTTCCTCTGGTTTTTGAGCGTGGTGTGATCCTTACTAAGGATAATGCGGCCAAAAGAAAGTGGAAGGGTGATTCTAACTGTTGCTTATGTAATGCGCAGGAGACAATTCAACATCTTTTCTTTGATTGCCCGATAGCGAGACTAGTTTGGGGTACAATATGTATAACCTTTGATATTAAGAAACCAACCAGTATAAGACATATGTTTGAGGGCTGGATTAAGGGATTTCACTGTAAGCAAAAGAAAAGGGTGTTGCTTGGTGTAGCGGCTGTTTGTTGGGCTATTTGGCTTGGCAGGAATAATGTGGTGTTCCAAAGATCAAAACCTGATTCGTGTTTGCAGGTAATCTTTAGAAGTGCGTATTGGATAAGGAGTTGGTCCATCCTGTCCAAGGAGGAGGACAGGAGTAGTTTGTTGGTTGGAAGTCGAAGGCTGGAGACGACAGCACTAGAGCTCTTCAACGGTTATGGTTGGAACGCGCTTAAAAGAATTGCTTACTTGTAGGCTGTTTTTTTTGGTGTGTGTAATGCATCGTGAGCATTGTGAGCTCTCTTAATCTCAACTTTGGTAGTAGTAGTTGGTGAACTTGTTAGTGTCTTGTGTTGGGTGTGCAGTCTGAGTGCTGCGGTTGTACGTGGATGGTTTGTTGGCCGCATACAATCTCCAGAGAATGTAGAGCCGGATTTTAACCCTTTTCTAAAAAAAATAAAAAAACATTTTGGACTTAGCATTTTTCAAAATTTGGCGTGCTCCTAACCCGGTTTAGAAAAAAAACATTAGAGCAAAATCACGCAAAGAAGGATTTCTAAGAGAAAAGCTGGAATAAAAAATAAATTAAATGGAATGAGTGACTCGACTGCATCAAAATTATGTGCCCTCTCCTTTGTTTACTCTTTTTGGAGCTCGTAGAATTCTTATTGATCTGACCAATTGTGGATCAATTGCTAGCTGATGAGCCCATCGAGCCTCCTATCACTCTCATGACATCTGCCCGTTGATAAGCCGTTCGCCTTCTCACTAATTCTTATTACGTCCTGACGGGGACGAGTCAATCAAACCCTGCAGAGATCATAACCCTTAATCTGTGCTAAGAGTCACATGACCCCGTATGTATCGCTCCTCTTTTTTTCGAAGGGTTATTTGGAACCAAGCCATTACAATTTTCCGAAGTTGGAGAAACGCCACTACTATTCGCGTATTTTGAAATTTGCCATTGCAATTCTTGACTTCCCTCAAATATGCCACGGAATACGTATGAAGACGACTCGGGCCCAGCTGCAGGTGTATAGGAAGATGTACATCTCATTGTATCTGTGCTATCCTCTCAATGACATGCGGGCCCCACCTGTCAGCATCTTCTTCCTCCTCTCATCTCCATTCCTCATCTTCTCATGCGTGCAGTGCGGGGAGCGGGTCCGGTAGCTGTAGCTGGGAGGCGGCTGCCTGATATGGGAGGCGCAGTGGCCGGTCGTGGCGCGCGGATCTGAGAGCTTGGAGGCAGCGCCGCGCGGAGTGGCGGGGGCCTCAGGCGCGGTCCCGACGGAGATCGAGTGGTGAGCCGGCGGGCGGCCCGGCGACGGCCGGGGGGTAGGCCCCAGGGGTGGAGTTCGCCGGCCGCGGCCCCAGCGGAGGAGCCAAGGACCGACGCGGGGTGGAGCAAGGGGCGTGGGGAGACAAAGCTCTGAAGCCCACGGTGGAGCTCGCCGCCCGCTCCAGCCCCAATGGAGCAGGAGGAGGTGCTCGGTGGCGGCCCCTGGTGGAGGTGCTTGGCGCCGCCCCCTGCTCTCCCCAGTGGTGGCATCCTCTCTAGTGAATCGAGCTTGGGCGAGATCCTCTGTGGCGGAATCGAGCTCAGGCGGCCTCCTCTCCGACGGAATCGAGCTCGGGCAACATCCATGTAGCATGTAGGGTCGCCGGTGCCGGTGGAGCGAGGGGCCATGGAGCGAGGGGACGGTCGCGGGGTGGAGCGGTGGTGCCGGCGGGCCGGGACGAGGACGGTGGAGAAGAGGAGGAAGGGAGATGAGAGGAGGAAGAAGATGCCGACAAGTGGGCCCCGTTGACGCGAAAAGTGCACTCAACGCCAAACACACGGCAAGCCGAACAAAGCGGCTTCACACGCGCGGGAGAGCGAAAGACGTGCCGATCAATTTTTTCCGAAAATTAACAAAAGACAAAAGCGTTAAATACCAAAGCTTGGAACTTGCCGGGTGGTACCGAACGGTTCCATATTTACGGCTAAGAAGCCAAACGAGATGACACATAGCTATAGAGAGCTATCTTCAACGAACTACAACCATTCGGGAAACCGCAAAGGGAAAAAGCAACAACGCCGAATGGATGATGTGAGCATAACGGCGATCGGTCTTTGTTTAAACAAGAATACATACGCACGAGGCCATGACCGATCCCCATGAAAATTAGCATTAAATAAGTAAATAAAGTAAAGCACGGACATGATCATGTATTTAAACAAGTATGCATAGATCCAAAGCACTAGTCTACCGCATGTCTAGTTACTTTAAAACCCGTCGAGTACGATATCGAGCAAATCTATCCACCGCATGATACAACTTGCATGAAAAAACGTACCACTTTCTACAAATAGATCTATCCACCGCATGATACAATCTAAATATGGAAAGCTAAAAGCATACATCATTCAAAGCATGAATAACGCACGTGTTCTACTCGTGAAGAAACATAACCGAATACGGCGAACGGCCCGATTCGGGGTCCATGAAGAAGGAACAAACATTACCAAGCGAATAAATCTATCGGATTGATTTGGGAATCTAATCCACCGGATGATTAGCTTCAAAGCAACCCAAAAACCTCGCATCTACCGCATGATACCCGGCTCTTTCAAGATTTATACGAACATTAGCAAGATTGAACCCGCGACACGTAACAACCTAGATCGATTCGGTTTCGGCTATCGGAAAACATAAGATCCACGTGTTAAAATATGAAATCTACTCGAACAAGGATCATAAAAGAGATGAAGCCGATCCAAACCCATCTAGATTGGGCAAAGGTGTGCTACATGAATTAAAACATAAAGTAAAACTCAAGATAACTTTGGGTAACTTAATGAATCTATCGGATCTTGCCAAAATCCAATAGAGCCGATAACTAGCTTCAAGCTAGATCTTAGCCTACCGCATGACTCATGATCTAACAAGAAACCCTCTTGAACCAAGCTTGAATCTACCGCATGACACGAAGCATGGTAACAAGACTACTTGCATCAGATCTAAATCCACCGCATGATACTAGACATGATACAAGGTTGCCGGTACTCACGGAGGTCGACGGATCGATTAGCCCTCTCGAAGAACTCGACGACACGACAAGGACTCTAGGGTTTGGCGTAAGGCCGGTGTGTATTGAAGAATGATTGTCTGTTACATACATTCAGGGGTCATATTTATACCCTGTTGAGTACAACTTCGAATGGATTCGTTGCCTAACTTATCTCTAAGCTTGATCGCCTATCCATCCATTCGTCTTCCCTGATTGAGCCACGTCACCGTCCAATCCCGCAAAATCAGCTCTACTGTTCCTTTGCCGAACCGGAGCAGATAGCCAACCGCAGATCTCTTTGCCGAATATCTCTGAAAAGACCCTTCCTTCCACCAGACGGACTTTTTATCGAACCGGGCCTACAAGTCAGACTCCTTACCAAATTTTGGTGTTAACACATGCCCCTTCAATTGTGGGATAAAAGTAATTTTGTTCCACAATTGACTCCAGCCACGAATCTTCAGATCAAATCCGTCAACACCTGTTCTTCGCAATCCGCCGGAATCTTCATCCAGATCCAACCCTAAATCCCCTCGTTCCGAGCTCAAGCTTCCAATGGCAGCTCAGAACCAAGATGCTCAGGTAAAATCATCCCCCGTAAGCTTCGTTCGGCATTTAGGTTTTCAATTTTACACGAGATTTCCTTTTCCGCTTTCCTTCCGGGAGCCTTCTGCCGAGCTTCGATCCGCACCGAGGCCAATTCGAGATCTTATTATCTTGGTCCCGTGGGGAACTCCGACCCTCGAGATTTCATCGCGGTGAATCTCGGAGAATCCCCTTCAAAGCGGCTACTGTCTCCACCGCCTCAATGGCAAGACGCTTTCAAGAAGCGGCCTTTACCTCCAATTGCGGTGGAAAACTTGGTATCGAGAGGATTCTCGCAGGACAAGAGTGGAGCGACCAACTTGGATACCCTCCGTATCTCCCGGTGTACGGAGTTATACGTGGCCGAGACCCCTAAGAACGAAGACCTCCCCGATAGCCGCCCGCCACTTCGGTCAAATGGCGTCAACGCCTTCCTCTTTGGCCACGGCCCAATGTCTCCTACCTTGGCCGATGTATATATGATCACCGGCCTTGACATCACGAGTGCAGTTCGGCCTTGGAACTTCAAAAATTCCTCACGGCAAACGGTGGTGAAGCCGGGGAACGGATACAAGAATTACATCTTGAAACACATGAAAGACAATCCCACGGGTGCCGTTGAATACGAGCATTTACGAATATGTGGCTGTGCAGATTTGTCTTCTGTGGTAAGGCCAACGAGCCTACCCTGAACCACATCGCAATGGCGTCCCATTTGGCCAGTGGCAACCGCCTCCCCTTGGGAAAATTCTTCTTGGGCAGCGTATATCATATGCTTCACGAGACTGTCACCTAGATGTATACCAGCCAAAGGATAGCGTGTGTCAACGACCCTTGGTGGTTTATTCAAATGTGGCTGCGGCTCCACATGCATCAGATCATTGGTGTCGATTTGAACTCCGGAGTTCTTCCCCTTATCCAATCACCCGAAGGAGAGCCCCAAGCTACCGAGAGGATGCCGAATTATGGAGAAGCGGCTTCAATTGTTCTTGTTCGGCGGGACATCGACCATCTCTTCGAGTTATTCTTCAAAGGTTTCCCCAATCCTCTCTGGCTCCCTTATCTGGATAATGACACCTTGACCTTCCCTGTTGAATTTTCCTTTGAGTCCGGCCGTCAAGATGGGAGATTCTTAGAGATCTTCAACATCATAATCCGCCCATGCATACTGCCGGCTGAGTTCAATGGAGGAAGGCTGAATGCTAGCACTTATGGATATTACCGGCCCAATGTAATGGCCGGGCAAATTGAATGTGGACGAGATGCCCCCAAGGCTATTTCTGCATGAATTCCTTAAGCCTAGGGAGGAAATCAAAGAGAGTATGCACGGCGGTAGGGTCTTCCCATATGTGTGTAGTCCTACTATCTACACTGTCCTTTTGTGCCCATAGTCATAGCTCATCCCACCTTTAATTCTTGGTGGCAAGAACTCCATGATCACATCTTCGGTGAGCCCGTACATGTGTTACGTGCGAGTTGATGCCGATTTCCTGCCAACTTCGGAGGGTAACATAATGATCCTTCGGATCGGACATCTATCCTCTCAATTATGATTCGACCTCATTCTTTTGATTCCACGAACACGGTGCACGCCCCTCGAGCCGGGGAACATCACCTACAATCTGCGCAGGCCCGATCTCAAAGCCTCGGGATTCAAGTCAACAACTCGGCTCGGTTAATGGCCGGGTTTGCTACAATAGACCCCGACCTTTCTAGCCTTGCTGGCCGACGGGAGGCAAGATGCGCATCCGATTGCTCCTCCAAATGCCAAGAGGAGAAGAAGCTGTCAAGAAAGTCCTTGTTGAGGTAAAATCTTTTACCTTCTTGACCCCAAGATTACTCTGTTCCTGATACACTGTCTCTTTGTGCATTCTCGGACGGGGAGCTCGGCACGAACTTTCGGTGTCGGAACACCGCCAATGCCCCATCCACAGGTATGACCTTTATTGTCCTCTTTTAAGGATGGACACTGGCATTCACCCTTGTGACTTGATATTTGCGAAGAAACGGTGGAAGAACAAGCTGGTTGATGTTCCGGTGGCTCAACAAGCAAGTCCATCCGGGGTTGAGCTGCCTATCCCATTGGAGATCTCATCTTCATCACCTTTGCGAAGCAATAAATTCTCCAGAGATGAATCTCCCAATCCAGCCGGAGCCATCAAGTCCTCCAAGGGCACAATCACCTGTTGGTCATGCAGAGACAACAATCCCAACAGAGGTAGACCCTACTCCTCATCAGCCAGAAGCTCACGAGCTACCAGCAGCTGCATCGACACCTCCCAGCTCGGAAGCTTCAGCTCTACCTGGAGCACCTCCTTCACCTGTGATCGCCCCTGCTCAAGAAACCAGCCATGAGGTATCCATCTGCACTTAACTCTGCTACCTCCACGTTTAGCACTCTTAACTCGGCAATACTGCTTCTCGGGATCAGGCTTTATCATCATCAAGCCCACCGTCGGGAGAGCAATCCGGCTACCGAGGTGATGGAAAGAGTATACCGGCCTCCGTCGGATGAAGTGTTATCAAAGCTTAAAGAAATAGTTGCCTGGCTAGAAAGGGATGCACAAGATCAGTTCAAAGATCTTGATCACTTCGAGGAGATGTTTGAATCCATCAGCCAAGAACTTCCTGAAGACATCAGAACTTCTCTATCATCTGTCTATGGCTTAGACACCCTTTATGCACCCATAAAGCATGCTTTGAGGAAATTGCGCTCCCGCCCGGCTATTGAAAAGAAGAAAGCCGATGCTGAACATGCCATGATCGGGGCACAAACCCGAGCAGAGAGCCACAAGGATACATTGGCTAACCTCGCGGGCTTCTTATGATCTGAAAATTGCCGAGAAAGTCGCTCTAGAAGCGGGTGAGAAGCCTGTCAGCGGAGATAGAGGCTGACAAGGAGAAAATAGCCGAGCTCCCTGGATTGATAGAAAAGACCCAAGCGGAAGCAAAATCGGCTATCACCAAGATAAAGCAATGCGATGCAGAACTCATCGACTTGTCGGGTACTCAAAAGGATTGCCGGGAGCTGTTTGGACAACTTCCGTCGACAACATCAATGCTCGTGGTGTGATTGCAAAACATCCGAACATTTGAATGCCCCTATTGATGTATAACCGAATTGGTCGTTCTTGTAATGTTGTCTTGCAATTTGTTTCCTTTCTTCTCGCGCACCTTCAAATATAATCTTTGAACGACCCATTCGGCAAAGAAACGCCAACTCCCGAATGGCACTTTGATTTTCTTTAGCCGAACCAATCAAGCGAACGCGGCTCGCCCTAGAACTCCAAGCGACCCGTCGGCGGGTTGGCCAAGGAAACCTTTCCACCTTCCGATTTTCTTGGGATATGCGCCACGATCCAACACCATGACTCGAAGCCACGATTCATCCTGTCGGGCCTATAAATGCAACCATAGGTGCCCCTAGCTCTCCACCGGGCCTTCTAGCTCTCGAATCTTTGCCAACCTTAGCCCTTCCGCAAACGGTGCACATCCCAAACCATTATGGTGCGCGCCTCAGCCGTGCCGCCGCGCCTCCGACGAGGCGAGAGGGGAGCGGCGCCAACGCGCGCGCGGAGGCAATGATCGTCGATTCCTCCTCTTTGATTCGACTTTTGATCTTCTTCTTGCCTTGACGATCATCCCTTTTTCGGATTGATTCGGTGGAATCCGTCTCTGCGCCGGGCCAATCAACCCCTTCGGACGACTCCTCGGAGTCCGACGGCCACTCCCCGTGCCGTACGGGGGAAGTCGACGCCCTCCGCTTCAAGGAGGAGGCCGGAGGCGTCCCGGCGTGAGCTAGAGGACGTCTCCAAGAAGGCGGGCATAGCCGAGGCGGAATGGGAGGACCGGCGCAAACGAGAACGGCCGGAAGCCATCGATGGTACGGCTGCGAAAGCAATTCTTGATCCGGCCCGGCTTTTGATGCTAATCTTTTCTTTTTGCTCTTTGCGGCCGCGACGCCGAGCTCAACCGGCTAAAGGCGGCGGTAGAGCGGCGCCTGGCCGAGAAGGTGAATGCCCGCGGCGACACGCCGGCGGAGCGCCTTGCCGCGGTGGAGCACCGCGTCGACGAGGTGGCCACCCATGGCGTTCGTCCGGGCACCACCTTGGGCACGGGCCGCCATGGCGACGCATACGGACGTCGACTACTCCACCGAGCCGCGCGGCTTCCCGGGGCGGCGCGCGGGAGGACATTGACGAGATCGAGCTCATCTGGAGCGCCTCGACGGCCGGGCGACGCCATTGCCGAAATTACTCATCCCCAATCCGTGTTGAACGGACTCTTCGACTAGATTGTATTAGGGATGTGTAAATATCGGCAATAAATGAAGAGCTTTTGAATTCGTGCTTGTTTTGTGATGACTCCCTTTGCATTTTGCATGCGAATTTCGTTTTCTTTGAATGCATCCGGGAACTATCTTGAGCCGAACGCGCGAGAACAAGCGCCCCTTGGCGCAAAATCCATAGAAGATCCCGATTCGGCAATCCATAAACACTTTGTTCAAGCAAAAACCCTTCGCACTTGTGAAAAAACCACCGCCGTTTGGTATTCCAACGGTGTGTGCGGCCGAGTCATCACTCCCAATGCACCCCTTCGGTCAATAAAATAGCTGTAGGGATGCTCGCAAATCCACTCGCACGCTCATCCATCATTTCTCATCTCCTCCCCCATCCTCGAGAGGAGAAAACCCCAAAGCCATGGACAAGGGCAAGCGAGCCCCGGGGAGAGCGACTCATCAAAGAAGCGCACGATTCGGAAGTGAGTTTTCCCTTGATTTACCCCTCGTTCTCCCGCACGATCTCGTGCTTCATGTTCTTCTCTTTTCCTTTTCGGCCTTGATTTGCTCCCGAAGAGATCATTGGGACCGAAGATGTGCGGAGTACATTTCCTCCGATTCCTCCCTCGAGCGAGAGGAGGCCACGCACGAACGAAGGCCAACCATCGGCGGCGCCGCCACGTTCGGCATGCGGAGCACGGTCTCGGGGGACATCACCGCCCGCCGCCAAGCCGAGCGCGAGCGTCGCATGGCTGCGGAAGCACTAGTAGGGGGTAAACGCTTCGACTTCTCTATGCTTGCATACTGGATTTCTTGCCCCTAACCTTGATTCCTGCGCGGATGTCTGCGACGGGTACAACAACTCGAAGACGGCACGGGATAGCTTGGTAGAGGCCGCCAACCATGGTCACCCCCGTGCGTTCCAAGTTGCGTCACGGTGGTCCCGGAACAAGCGAAGAGGGAGCAGCCGAAGAAGTAAAGAAAAGATCGAATCATACTTTCGCTTCTTCCTCCACGCCTTTTGCTTCCCACCTCTTTGGAGATCTAACCATCAGGGTTGTTAGATGTAATCCTGCAAGAAGCAGTTGTAATGTAGTTTTTGTGCTAAGGGCAATGCATCTAGGCATTGGCCATTTCTCCTGTTCATGGATTTTTTGTTCTGAAGGCGGCCTCATTCTTGAGTGCCGGCTATCTCTGTGCCAGATGTGTGTAATCACCGATCGATCTCAATGCTAGGATAATATTTCTTCAGATATCTTCCATTTATTGCAGCGGAAAATTCTTCTCCTAGCAAAGTTTTCAATATATATGCATTACCGGGGACGCATCCGACCACGCGAAAAGGTCCTTCCCGAGTTAGGGGACCATTTGCCGAATTCATCGTATTTAGTTCCAATCGGCAATAATGCTTTCCACACTAGATCGCCTTACGCAAATTGCCTTACTTTTACCTTCTTGTTGTAGTACTTGGCAATCGGCAGTTTGTTTTTCTCGATGTTTTCCGGGGCTCTAAGACGGATCATATGTAAATCCTCCCGGCTCGTCCATCATTAGGCCACCGTAATCTTTGGAGCTTAAATCCTTCTGCAGGCACCACTCTCCTTGAATCGGATTGCATCTCCCAAAGCGGAATTGCGTGATGCCCGTAAACCAACTCGTAAGGAGAAGTCTTTGTGGCTCCATGGGGGGCCATTCGGTACGCCCACGGTGCTTCGGCCGAGAACCGAATGCCACCTTCTTGGCTTACGATCGATCTTCTTTTGTATCAACTTGATCATGATCTTATTAGAAGCCTCTACTTGACCATTAGCACGGGCATAATAGGGAGAGGAATTAAACAATTTGATCCCCATGCTTTCGGCAAATTCTGCGAACTCCGGTGACACGAATTGTGCCCCTTGATCGGTGGTAATTGTACGAGGGATTCCAAATCGGTAGATGATGTGCTCCTTGACGAATTCAATCATGTTTTCTGACGTCACCTTCTTCAGTGGGATCGCCTCAACCCATTTGGTGAAATAATCTGTAGCCAAAAGCACGAACTTATGCCCCTTGCTAGATGGTGGATTAATTTGGCCAATCAAGTCGATACCCCAACCCCTGAATGGCCATGGCTTGATGATGGGATTCAATGCTGATGCAGGGACCCTTTGAATATTCCCAAACCTTTGGCAATCCTGACATCCCTTGTAACACTCAAAGCGAGTCCTCTAATATCGTCGGCCAAAAGCATCCGGCTTGTCTAATAACCCACTTCATACGGTAGGCCGATTGGTGCGCCCCACATATACCATCATGCACTTCGCTCATCATATTCTTGGCTTCTTCGGACCCCGGGCATCGTAGTAATACCCCATCCAACGATTTATAGAATAAATTATCATCCGGAAGAACGAACTTCATGGCTTTGTACACGAGCTTCCTAGAGACTTTACGGGAAGGATCCTTCAAGTAATCAACGATCTCTTTCCTCCAATCATCTCTGCAAGATCCGCCCCTAGTGCACACGCCTCTGCGGCAAACGCTTCTTGACTCTCTTTGTAACCGGAAGCGCTCCGAGCCGCCCTTTGTTTGCTTCTTCATTATGTTCTCTAGGAATGTCTTTGTAGAGTTACCAATGGGAAGCTTTTCAAGATTTCTGCACTCTTCGTAGTAACTCCTCGGCGCTTCACTTTTGCATTCATATTGGCCGTTCAATTGCTTGATTACCAGCTCCGAATCTCCATACACTTCAACCGAAACGGCCCACGCTTCTCTCAAGTACCGAAGCCCTCGAAGTAATGCCTCGTATTCTCGCTTGATTATTTGTGATAGTGGGGTCGTATAGGGATGGCGAATTCGAACATCTCGCCTCTAGGCGAAATCGTGGGATCCCTACTCCCCCACCTTTACCACATGATGATCCATCAAAAAACAAAGCCCAAGGGGTGATCTCAAGCAAATCAATTGACGGATCGCGATGTTCAGTTATGAAATCGGCAATGATCTGACCTTTGATGGCTTTTGCCGATTCGAACTTCAACTCAAACTCTGATAAAGCTAAAATCCACTTGCCAATCCTGCCGTTCAAAATTGGCATAGATAACATATGTTTTATCACATCAAACTTGGAATATACAGTGCATTCGGCATTCAACAGGTAGTGCCGAAACTTTGTACACGAGTAGTACACGCAAAGGCACGAGTTTTCTACGACCCGAATACCATGGTTTCAGGATCAAGTAGTTTTCGGCTAAGATAAGCTACTACCCGCTCCTTTCCTTCAAATTCTTGAATAAGGGCCGATCCAATGGTTTGGGTATCGGCCGCCACGTACAACTCGAAAGGCTTGTCCAACCGGTGGAGGAACCGATCTTGGTGGCTCCTTCATGTATTGCTTGATCTCATCGAAAGCCTTTTGTTGTTCGTCGCCCCAAATAAACTTCTGATCCTTCTTTAACTTTAACGATGGAGAAAACGGCAAGACCTTCTGTGACAAATTTGATATGAATCTTCTTACGAAATTGATCTTGCCGAGCAGTGACTGCAACTCCTTGAGGTTAGTTGGAGGAACAACTTCATCAATGGCCTTCATACTCTTTTTGCCAACCTCAATTCCTCCTTCGTGGACCAAAAACCCCAAGAATTCTCCAGCTGAAACCCCAAAAGCGCACTTGTTTGGATTCATCTTCAAACCGTGTTTCCGGGTGCACTCCAAGGTCCTTTTCACATCTTCCAAATGGGTGTCATGACTTAGGGACTTGATTACCACATCATCAATGTAGATCTCCACAATCTTGCCGATCAACTCATGAAAAATTGTATCCCGCATTGCCATCCATGAAGGTGATCACCTTGTGTCCGGCGGCGGCGTCAATCAACAAATCGGCAATAGGCATCGGGTATCCATCCATCGGAGTAGCTGTTTAGGTCCACGAAATCTATGCAAACCCTCATTTTTCCATTCTTCTTGTACACGGGGACGATGTTAGATATCCACTCCGCATATACGCATGGCCGAACGAAGTTTGCATCAAGTAATCTTTCACTTCCTTCTTCACATCGGCCAATACTTCATCCTTATAGATTTTCCGGGGTGGTTGCTTATATGGTTTGAAACCGGGCTTGATTGGCAACCGATGCTCGACGATGGAACGATCCAATCCGGGCATCTCCGAGTAATCCCGGGCGAAGCAATCCTTGTATTCTTTGATAAGCTCAATCAAATTCCCCCCGAAGTCCGGTTGCAAATTTGCCTTTCGATGAACGTCGGCCTTGGCTTATCACCGCCGCCAATGTCAACTTCTTCCGGTCTATCGGCCGACATGAATCCTCGCCCTAATTTGCCATCGGTGCCATCTACGGGGTTCTCCATTAAAAATTGCTATAAGAGCCGAGTTTGCTTGAATCGGTTGGTGATCACCTTCGACGGGTTCAACGGGACCTTCTCCCCGGTCTTTCCACGAGAAACAATCGATGCCTTGGTATTCCCGAGAAGGTTGGTTCCATGTTGGCCATGCCCACGGAGTCATACGCGGGACGACCTCGATCTCATCGTCTACCCATTGGATAAGGTTTGTTGATGCATGGTGGATGGGACGCAACGGTTAGCATGAATCCGGTCCCGCCCAAGCGACGGTGTAGGCTCCTTTGCCTTCGATGACAAAGAAGGTGGTGAGCGGCGTCTTGGACCCGATCATCAAGTCCACGTGGGCGCATCCCTTGGTGTACGAGGGGTTCCGGCGAAATCGTTCAAGATGATGCTTGTAGGCGTCAAATCGCTCGGGCCCATGCCAAGCTTCACGAAGGTGGTGTACGGCATTACGTTGACGCCGCTCCACCGTCGACGAACATCTTGGTCAATGGCTTGCCATTGACGTATCCCCTCAAGTATAGCGGCCTCATATGACGATTCTTGGTCGGCTTATCGAAGATGGCACGCTTGGCCAACACCGGTTCGCCATCATCCCCTCGGTCCGCTCATCATCGAAGGAAGCTTCCTCTGCATAACCTGGTTAGCGGGGAGCCATGAACTCGTTCGGCGGAGAAAGTATACCATGCATGCTTGGAGCCGAACGCTTCGATCCCCTCGGTTGGTCTTTGGGGCGCCACACCCTGCCTCGTACGGATCCCGACTGCCTCATCTCGCGGTTCCTCAAGCGGCCGGGACCCGTCTCTTACGCTTCTCCTCGGGCGGGCGGGCACCACCGCCCCTTCACGCCGGACGTAGTCATCTTCATCCTCCTCTTGATCGGCCCATCCGAGGTCGGCTTGGCGCTTCTCGGGATGATCGATGACTTCAATTTTTTGGCGGCGATCCCCGTTAGGGTGGATCCTTCCAATTCTCTCGTGGACGGATCGGCGATTGGCGGTTTCTGCTGTACTCAACATACATCCACCGCATTCCCGGACGGTTCTTCGGCGTGGGCAACTTTAAACCCTCATTCCAGCAATGCCTGAAGAAGGCGCATCCCCAGTGTGCGCGCTCCTGCTCGCTCGTGTACTGCTCCTGGTCCCTTATGCGCGCCTCTTCTTCGGCTCTGCGTTGCTCCTCCTCATAGCGCCTCTTCTGGTAGCGCTATTTCTCAATCTGGCGCTGCCACTTGTTGAGGAGGATGCGCGATGTCACCCTGGGCTTGGCTCTGGATGACTCCCCAATCTCGATGTGACTCTTAAGAATACGGGGGGCGTCACCTTGCATCTGTTCCCGGAGTCACTTGGCGCTCCGGGTCCCCTTGCTCCACCTTGTCTAGACACGGGTGAGGTCAAGACCTTGACTTTTCCCTTCTCCTCGGCAGTTATCGCATTGACAGAAAAGCCCACCAAGTTACGAGGAAAGGGGTGGCCATCCAGCTTCATTTTGTTGTCGAACTTGAGGTGACCTTCCTGGATAGCCTTTTGGATCTTCATCATGAAGACCCTACAATCATTGATGGAGTGTGAATCCCTGTCATGGAAGCCACGGTAACGTTTTGCTTTAACTCCATCGGGCCGAAGCATGGAATGCCCTTCGGGCAACCTTGATTCGACCTTCTTTCACTAAGAGCTCAAACAATTTATCGGCTTTCATGATATCAAAATCATAAGTTCCCTTGGTGCGCTTGACCCGGCCGATTCATTGTCAAAGGCTCCTTGCCCCACATGATCTCTCGCTGCGGCTACATCCAATTCATCATCGGGAATCCTCGAACAAATCGGCCTTGTCCAAGAAGCGGTTGTAGACGTCGGCGACGTCGTCGTTGCTTGCCAAATTTGGCGTCCTTCTTAAAGCCATACGCACGATTGCTCATCGGTGATAGCTTACGTGATAGGCGACCCCGATTCTCAAACTCCATCCCGAACAATTTTTCGCGTACGGCGGTAGCATCCGGCGACGACCATGTCGCCGGTGGTCATCGGCAAGTTAAGCGAGAAGCACATGCCCTTGACCTCCCCGAACCTCGGAGAAACTCCCGGCGGCGTCTCGCTATGCCTCTGCTTCATGGTCGCAAGGTCAATCGGCTTCTTCTCCAGCCGCCGCCGAAGTAATGAGCGTGGAATTTCCGCTCTAAGTCCTTCCATCCGGCAGGCGATTCGGGGGGCGGGGACGGGGAACCACTGAAACGCTGGACCTGTCAGCGATGCGGCGAAAGTAAGCGGACCACGAAAGTCTCCTCGGCAGAGCACTCCCCGAGCTGCATGAAGTAACGAGCAATGTGCTCGACCGTGCTCGTGTCGTCTTGCCCCGAAAATTTTGTGAACTCCGTTGGCGGCTTCACCCTTGGCGGCAAGAGCACATTGTAGTACCATTCTGGGAACGGCGGCTTATAGGCAGGTCCTTGCATTTTTGGCTTGAGGCCGAACTGATTTTGCATCAATTCGGCCATTTTCCGCGCCAGGGCGTCGTCCTCCTGCGCGCCCGCAGCTGGCGCGTATCCTGGATGTGGGAAAGCATCAAACGCCCCGTAGTTCCCCACCTAATGATAGCCACCGCCGTATAAGTTTCTCTGCAGCCAGTTGGTCGCCAGAGCAATCCTCTAACCGGAAGTGAGCGGGGGTGCCGGTCGAGCCGAACGCTAAGTCTCCGTACGTGGGTTGGTACGGATTCGGGCTGTTGCACGGAGTTGACTGTGCGCCTGCGGTGGTGGGCTGGATTGGGCGTCCCGAGGGCTGCGGTGGAGGTTGAACCGAGCGTTTCCCGGTGGCTGTGGCGGAGGGCTGGAAAGCTTGACTTCCGGCGCTTTGAGGAGGAGGCGCGCGGCGGGCTCCGAAGTGGCGGGCGAGAGCTTGATTCGCCGGTTCCACGGTGCCCCCCGGACGGGCGCTTTCTTTGAACGCTTGTTCCATGCCGGGGCCGAAGACGGCCACCATCATCCGCTGGAGCGCAGGAAAGCCTTGTTGTGCTTGCTAAGCATGTAATCTGCGGATTCTGGAACACCCGCATGCACTCCTCCTTTTCCTGTGAGGATGTGGTATCACTCTCCCACGCGGCAATACCACGGGCATCTCGTTCTTCGGATACGGGACGCCGCTTCTATTCTTTTTGAACGACGGCGGACACTACTGCTC
This sequence comes from Cenchrus americanus, assembly GCA_947561735.1. Taxonomy (NCBI): domain Eukaryota; kingdom Viridiplantae; phylum Streptophyta; class Magnoliopsida; order Poales; family Poaceae; genus Cenchrus; species Cenchrus americanus. The sequence goes on from OX387241.1 coordinate 59,456,625, forward strand.
GAGCCCGGTCCACGACGTCTTGGAGTTGCTTTGCCATGCCCGGAGAAAGATCTTCAAGGTTGACATCCATGAGGTACGCGATTTCGGAGCATCTTGAATCTATTCGGTCGTGGTCCCACCAGGCGTGCCAAAAAGTGTGTTGACGCGAAAAGTGCACTCAACGTCAAACACACAGCAAGCCGAACAAAGGCGGCTTCACACGCGCAGAGAGCGAAAGGCGTGCCAGTCAATTTTTCCTGAAAATTAACAAAAGACAAAGAAGTTAAATACCAAAGCTTGGAACTTGCCGGGTGGTACCGGACGGTTCCATATTTACGGCTAAGAAGCCAAACGAGATGACACATAGCTATAGAGAGCTATACGCCAACGAACTACAACCATTCGGGAAACCGCAAAGGGAAAAAGCAACAACGCCGAATGGATGACGTGAGCATAACGGCGGTACGTGGTATCGATGCCGTGATGCATGGTTGTGGTCATGTGTACTTTGAATTATTATCTCATTTCGTGAGGATGTGGAGTGGTGACCATGTTGTGATGCATGGTCATGGTCATGTGTACTTTGAATTTTAATATTTTTATTTATGAATTAATTTCTTATCGGTGATGATAATTAATTATCTTTTAATTAACATGAAAAATCATCTATGTAGCTGCCAGAGATGGAAAAGCATTTTTATAAAAAGATCCACATGATAAATTTGTGCAATTTTTGGCACAACATCTAGTCTTATCCTAACACACAACATATCCAAAGCTTAGCTATAGAGAAGCTATACATTTCAAGTTATAACGATTCAAGCATAACACATTTGAAAGTTTCCTGCCAAAACTACTTTGAATCTAGTCACAAGTGTACCACACATGGGTGGGGTTTGACATCCCGAGACCTACAAAATTTGTTTGAGAATTTTTGGAATTTTCTGTGAATTTCTAGGGATTTTCTAAGACCGTGGACTGATACGCAAATAAACTAAGTTACGGATCCTTGCAAATATGCCCCCGGATTCACATCTATACCCCTCGGCGGCGGCGGGGAGGGCTCGCCGGGCGGCGATGTGGGGCCCGACCACGACAACAAGCGGCACCATGATGAAATTGAGCTCACCACGGTCCTATTGGTGGTGGTGGCGAGGGTGGAACTTGCTCCGGCGACGCGCGCCAGCGCGCGGGCGCGGCGGCGCGCGGCGCTCGGGGGCGGCTCGGTGTCTTGCGGCATGGAGGCCAAATTGGCGCAAACAAGCGCGCTTGTGAGCCGGATCGGGTGCTAAGGGATCTAGCGGCGTGCTTGGACCGGCGGCGAGCGCGAGCCGGGGGAGAGCTAGCACCGGGCGGCGGCGGGATGGCGGCGGCGATGGCGCGGGCGGCACGGTGCGCGCGCGAGGAGAGCACGGGGGGCCTTTATGCCCGGCTCGGGCGGTCCGTGGGTGACGCGCGGGTGACGGCGGGGAGATGCGGCCGCGCGCGCGCGCGCGTCGAGGCGCGCGCGACGGCGGCGACGCCGCGCCGACGGACCGCCGGTCCGTGCGCGCGCGCGCGCGTGCGGCGCGCGGACGCCAAGGCACCTCGGGGCGGAGCGCATCGGGGCGCGCGTGCATCGGGACGTAGCACGGCACGGACGCCAAGGCTACGGGTGGCGCGGGCACCGGGGCTGTTGGGGGCAAGGCCGGCGGCGGGCGGCGACGGCGGCGGCGCGAGCGCGCGACGTCGCGGCGCGACGCGCTCTGCGTCTGGCAGTGACACTGGTGCTGTGTTCAAGCCACGATTTCTCCAAAATTTTGAACACAACTCGACCAAATAATGAATACCAAAGTTGTAGATCTAAGTACCAGATACAACTTTCCCAAAGGTTGTATGGGGTTTTACTGTTTAGATTTGAATCTAGAGGAATGTCAACTTTGAATGTCCACATGGTTCTGTCAACAGTGATCTCTGGCTTGCAAGGGCCTTTTCACAATTTTCCCCTCCAAATCAGCAATGCCACTCTACATGAAAGTTGTGTCCCTCAACAAGACCTACAACTTTCCCAAAGGTAGAATTTTAAGTGTTTAGGTGAATTTTGGGGAACGCGGCAAAAGTTCCGGCGTACACACCGTGGACACCGGGTGGCAAGGGGGTTTTGATCCACCCTTTGACCAAAGGTTGGCCCCACAAGTGTTTTACTATTCACTAGGGTCACTTAGGGGTATGTTAGGGAGTTTTCATGGGTGAGGGCCCGGGTTGACCTAGGGTTGACCATTTGACCTGCTAATCGTGTCGTTAGCGTTAATGACTGGTAATTAAAAACTCGGGGCGTCACATCCGTTCCGGTGAGATGTGATAGAACGCAGTGAACATCTAGGTGCAGATCTAACCGGGTACAAGACTGTGACTGAGTGTATGTACAAATGTAATGCATGTGTGTACATAGAAATGGGAGAGGGGAGATGTACCATCTCCGGCAGGGGTGCTGCCGGATCCGCTAGCCATGTAGGAGATCTGCGCTAGGGCAGCGACGCGGAGTGCAGATCTGCGCTAGGGCAGCGACGGTCGAGGCAGTGGCGGCGGTGGAGCTTCCCGTCACTACTGCGCTCCCTGTAGATCGGACTAGGAAATGTAGGTGGGGAGTGTGGATGGCGACGAACCTCGTGACGCAAGCCTGCGGCCCCCACCCTCTTTATATAGCGTAGTGTGACAGGGCCCACCAACCATTTAGGGTTGGGCGCCCCCGATCAGGGCGCGAGATTAAGGGCCCAGTGGGTCGTTGGGCACACTGACAAGGAGATCAATCTAACATTCTCCCCCTTGATCTCATCACATACTTTTAACTTTAACTTTTCCACTTTATTCGTTTCATCACAGATTGGTACACAGAGCATGCTTCATCGTCACGGCTCAATTGCCGATAGACTCAAACAGCCACAACATACTTCTCCATTTTGGAATAAATTCTATTTACTTTGGGCCACTTCATAATCTAGGAGTTATAGGCTTTCCCTTAAACCCATGCCGGCTAAGTGTTCCTTGAACACATTGGGTGGTGAGCCTTTCGTGAGCAGATCCGCAACCATATCCTTTGTCTCTATATGCTCGAGACTTATGGTTTTATCCGGGATTCTATCCTTCACAACATAAAACTTTACCTCAATAGGTTTGGAAGCATTACTCGACTTGTAGTATATCCGTTGGTCGATTGTCGCAGTACATCTTTAGTGGTTTATTAATACAATCTACCACTCTCAAGTCGGGTACAAATTTGTTTAAACATATCACCTGTCCAATAATATCATGACATGCTATAAACTCTGCGTGCATCGTGGATGATGCAACTAACTTTTGTTTGGAGCTTCTCCACGAAATAGCTCCCCCCTGCGAGAGTGAATATATAACCAGACGCGGATTTTCTTTCATCTTTATCTCCCGCATAGTCTGCATCTGAATACCCTTTTATCTCTAGGCAGTCAGAGCTTCTGTATGTTAGCATGTAATGCTTTGTGCCTTGCACATAGCGCATTGCTTTCTTTGCCATCTTCCAGTGCTCTATGCCTGGATTATCTTCATATCTACCGAGTACTCCGGTGATAAACGCTAAGTCAGGACGAGTGCACACTTGTGCATACTGTAAGCTTCCAACAGTTGAAGCATATGGTACCGCTTTCATTTGATCGAGCTCATATTGATTCTTGGGACATTGGAATTCTCCAAAACTATCGCCCTTTACTATAGGAGCAGGTGTTGCTTTACTCGTGTGCATATTGTACTTCTTTAGAATCTTTTCCAAATATGCCTTTTGTGATAATACTAAAACCCCATTCTTTCTATATCGATGAATTTCTATGCCCAAAACATAAGAGGTTTCACCAAGATCTTTCATATCGAAATTTGAGGACAAAAACTTCTTTGTTTCTCGTAGCATACTGACATCATTGCTAGCAAGCAAAATATCATCCACATACAAGATTAGGAAAACATATTTCCCATTTTTAAACTTTGCATAAACGCAGTTGTTCTCTATATTCAGTTCAAACCCAAATGTTTTAATTGTATCATCAAACTTTAGATTCCACTGTCTGGATGCTTGCTTTAATCCATAAATGGATTTCTTTAGGCGACATCCATATGTTCTTTTCCATTTACAACAAAACCTTTCGGTTGTTTCATGTAAACATTTTCTTCCAAATCACCATTTAGAAATGTTGTCTTTACATCCATCTGATGTAACTCTAAATCAAAATGTGCCACTAATGCCATAATTATTCTGAAGAAATCTTTACATGAGACTGGAGAAAATGTCTCATTGTAATCTACTCCTTCTATCTATGTATAGCCTTTTGCCACGAGTCGTGCCTTATACTTCTCTATATTCCCTCTAGAGTCATGTTTAATCTTGTAGACCCATTTACAGCCTACTGTTTGGGCTCCTTTAGGAATTTCTACCAAGTTCCATACATCGTTGGAACTCATCGATTTCATCTCATCCTCCATGGCCTCCAACCATTTCGATGAGTGAGCACTTCTCATGGCCTCTTCATATGAAGCGGGATCACCCTCCATATGAGATATTTCTGTATTATAAACTTTATAATCATCAAGAATAGCTGATCTTTTAACTCTTTGAGACATACGAGGGGTCTCTTCTGTCGGCACATCCTGTGCCTCAACTTCTGTTGGCACATCATCGACAGGTGGCTGTTGTGTCTCATCCTCATGTGCAACAGTGGATTCAATCGGATCCTGAAGGACGAGTTCCGCATCTTCACTCATTATTGCCACGGGCAGTTGCAACGGTGCTTGCACCACAACCTCGTGGGTTGTCGGTGTGTACAACAGGTAGTGAGAAATATGGCTCCTGAATCATCGGATTGGGTGCACACACCCTCTTCTCCGCAAGATCAATTTTCCAAACTACCATGCTCCCCCTGATCATTTCATCTTCTAGAAAGACAACATGTCTCGTTTCTACAAACTTTGTATATCTGTTTGGACAGTAGAAAAGAAACCCTTTTGACTTTTCAGGATACCCAATGAAGAAAGAACTAACTGTTTTGGAATCTAACTTTGCAATGTTTGGGTTAAACACTTTGGCCTCAGCCGGACTCCCCCACACAAGCAAATGGTGTAGCGAGGGCACTCTTCCCGTCCACAGCTCGTACGGTGTTTTCGGCATCGAATTGCTTGGTACTCTATTAAGAATGTGAATAGCGGTTTTTAATGCCTCCATCCACAAACTCAATGGCAAGGTGGAGTAACTCATCATGCCGCGCACCATATCCATCGGTGTACGGTTACGCCTTTCGGCCTACTCCATTTTGCCGAGGCTCGCCCGACATTGAATATCGGGCTATGCCATTTTCCCGTAGGAACTTTGAAAAACGTCCGGGAACTTGGCCAAATGGGGAATGACGACCATAGTACTCCCCCCACGGTCAGATCTTACTATTTTAATTCTTTTATCAAGTTGATTTTCAACTTCAGCTTTGAATATCTTAAATTTATCCAGTGCTTCTGATCTTTCTTTAATTGGATAAATATAACCATAACAGGAGTAATCATCTGTGAATGTTATGAACAAGTCATAGCCATCCATACTTTTCACAGGAAACGGTCCACAAATATCAATGTGAATTATCTCTAGAGTTCCTGTGCTTCGTTTTGCACCTTTTTTTAATTTGCTTTACATACTTTCCTTTAACACAATATACACATTGCTCTAAGTCAGAGAACTCTAATAGAGGAAGAATTTCATTTTTAACGAGGCTCCCTATTCTCCCCCTCGAAATATGGTCTAAACGATAGTGTCATAATTTCGACGACGTATCATGAGTTCTCTTTGTTTTCTTTTGTACACTCTCCGACTCGGAATCATTTGCAACATGAACATTCACATCACATACGGAATTAACTTTTTCACGCAAGGATAATAAATAAAGCTCATCATGAAGGTAAGTAGTACCAACATAAGCATTATTACACCAAATGGCACACTGGCCATGTCCAAAATGACATTCAAAACCATCTTTGTCCAAATGTGAAATACTAATCAAGTTTCTGTTTAACGAAGGAACATAAAAATATCTCTAAGCAAAAGTATAAAACCATCAACTAGCTCCAAAGAGGCATCGCCAACAGCTTCAACTTCGGCTTGGACTCCATTTGCAACTTCAATGGAACTTTCTCTTCTTTCCATGCTCCGGTCGAACCGAATCCCTCGTAAGGAATTTGCAACATGAACTGTTGCACCTGAGTCAATCCACTAAGTAGATTTTGAAAACTGTGTATACAAGGATTCACTTACAAAAGAAACTATATTATTACCTTTATAAGCCATGACTGACTTCAACCATTCGGGACATTCTTTCTTGTAATGCCCCTTTTTCTTGCAGTAGAGACACTGATCCTTGTCCACTGGAAGAACACTCTTCTGATGCTGATGCGGCATGTTACCTTTACCATGTGGATTTGAAGAAGAAGCCCCTGGATGGAAGTTATTTTTCTTTGCAAAGTTCAAGGAACCACCATTCTGAGACCTTATTCTTTCCGCTTCCTGAACAAGCATGGTTATAGTCTTTTCCAGGTCCCACTACTCTGGATGTATGTTGTAGTTGGTAACAAAGGTGTGAAACTTCTTTGGCAGGGAAGCCATAACCAAATGGACAAGGAGCTTAGGCCTAATCTCAAGTTCCTCATCCAATGTCTTTAGCTTAGATGCCTTGTTGCTCATCTTGAGGATGTGCTCTCTCACACCTTTTCCATTACCAGTATACTTTTTATTCACCAACTGTCTTAGCATCATGGTGGCATATGTCTTTGAAGAGCCAGTGAGCTGACTCTTTATCCTATCAAGTAACTCTATAGCAGAGGTACAACCTTCAATCGAGCTCAAGAGTGAGGGCTCAATTGTGTTCTCTATGAAAGCCATGCACTTTTTGTTTGTCGTGGTCCACTTCTTGTTAGCAATGGACCATGACAACTCTAAGGGAGCATAGTCCCTCTCTTTCTTTGCCCATGCCTCATCATTGTCTTTTTCATCTCTCACCGGCTTCTGTGGCTGAACCGGTTGTGGCTCCTTCAGCACCCAGTCAAGCTCAGCACATACAAAAGCCAGATCCACCTTCCTGATCCATTCCTTGTGATTTTCAGCATTGAGGATCGGGACTTTGTTGAGGGAACTCATCAAGTTGTACCGTCCTGAAAACCACAATAAGTAAGATCCATAACAACAACTGCATGCATTAATCCAACGTTGGTCGAAATTAAAACATACAACTGTTTATGCAATTAAATCTATATCACCGTTGGGAAGAAAATAGAAATAAATGCACAAAACATTCATTTAATCATGATAGTGTTATTAACAACGTTGGTCAGTAAATAACAGCACCATAATTACCAGAAAAGATTACTTTCACATGCTCTTTAAATTTAATTTTCCCGTTGGTTCCAATTAAATTTAAAAGACAAGCATCACTTTAAACAATTCGCAACGGAAACATGAATAAAATTAATGGAAACTTTCTGTCCAGAAGCAATATTTCTGTTAATTTACTTTTCTCTCAAAACAAATTATTCCGTTGGTTCAAATTTGAATAGATATCAAACACATACTAAAAACACCAATAATTTCTTCTGAAAACATCAAACAAAATGATAAATGTTACTGTGCAACACATTCCTTTTTGGCCCGCAAAAGAAATGCGGCCCACGCCCGCCTCCTTGCTCCCGCCTCGGGCTCACGGCCCGACAACCGATGGGCGTGCCGCCGAGGCAGCCCGCGCGCCTCACCCGCATGGGCCAAAAGTCGGCCCATCTAGCCACCGGTCGCCAGCAGCCGTCCATCGCCGCTGATGGAGATCCGACGGCCATCCGCGACTTTCGGTGGAATAAAAGGCCTGCTCGGCCGGCCACCCTAGAAAACCCTAGACATTTGTTTCTTCTTCCCTGTCTTTCACGCACACCAGCAGCACTTGCGGCGGCGGCAGGGTGGCCCGTGGCTGGCCTTCGCCGGCAACGGCGAGGACGAGCACCTGCACGGCCTGAGGCCGCTGGCGTCCCTCCCTCCTTTACTCTCTTCCTTCCCCTCTTCCCTAGCCCCAAACTGCGAGGACCAGAGAGATGCCACCCATGGCGGCACGGAGAAGAAGGCGGCGGCGCCGCCGCGGGTTCTCTCGCCGGCGAGCGCGTTCCCCACGAGGGAGAGCGCGCCGCCGTCGAGGGGATGCGAGATGGTGCCCTTTGGCCCAACCCGCACGGCGGTGAAGGTCCGATGAGCACCCGGCTCACCTCTGTCTGCGTGGTGCGCGCCCAAGGCGGCGCCGGCGGCAGTGGTGACGGTGAGGTAGGGGGCCCACTGGTAGGTCCCCTTCCCGACGTCCTTTGCACTTTTTAGATCTAGGGTTAGGGTTAGGGTTTCGACTTTGATTTGCCTTTTTCGATTCGAGATCGATTTCTTCTTCTTTTCATCCACTCGAGACTAGATCTATGACCTAGCGTGGCTCTGGTACCATTGATAGAACGCAGTGAACATCTAGGTGCAGATCTAACCGGGTACAAGACTGTGACTGTGTGTATGTACAAAAGTAATGCATGTGTGTACAGAGAAATGGGAGAGGGGAGATGTACCATCTCCGACAGGGGCGCTGCCGGATCCGCTAGCCATGTAGGAGATCTAGGCTAGGGCAGCGACGTAGAGTGCAGATCTGCGCTAGGGCAACGACGGTCGAGGCAGTGGCGGCAGTGGAGCTTCCCGTCACTACTGCGCTCCCTGTAGATGGGCGCGAGATTAAGGGCCCAGTGGGCCGTTGGGCCCACTGACGAGGAGATCAATCTAACAAGATGATCTCTCCAAGAAGTGGTCTTAATCGATTCACCAGGCATTTTGAAATGACCTTATAAATCACATTGCATAAACTAATCGGCCGAAAATCATTCAATTCCTCCGGGTTGTCCCCCTTGGGAATAAGAACAATAGAAGTATCACTAATACTCGGTGGCATAACTCCATCACTAAAATTTTTTTGCACTGCCCGAATAATGTCTTCCTTTAAAATCTCCCAATGTCTTTGGAAAACACGCGCTGGGAAGCCGTCCGGCCCAGGAGCTTTCAACGGACCCATCTGGAATAAAGCATCAGAAATTTCCTCCTCAATGAACCCCTTGCACAGTTGTGTATTCATCTCATCGGTAATCTTGGCCCCATACAAGTCCAGCAGCTCATTAGGGCACACTCCCGGATGATCTTCATATAAGCTCTTGAAAAAAATTAAAAGCCATTTGCTCTAGCTTTGATCTTGACTCGTGCCAATTTCCGTTGATGTCCCGTAGTTTCTTTATCCTGTTTTTTCGCGCCCTCCAAATTGCCTGCCTGTGAAAGTAGCTCGTATTTCGGTCTCCCTCTTTGAGCCAAGCAATTCGTGATCGTTGCAGCCACATCATTTCTTCACGGTAGAGCAATTCATCCATCCTGTCCATTACACCTCTGATTTCTCTTGGACTGGCCTACAGGTCAGCCTTAAGTAATTCCAGCCTACCTCTTAGGGACTCCAACTCCGCAGTAACACACCCAAAGTTCTCCTTGCTCCATATTCGAAGTGCCGTCTGTACACTTTTCAGGGCTGCCGCCACACCCCCAGACCCACCCTGCTTGGCGCTATACACCATGCCTACTTGATCTCGTGCGCCAGGGACTCTAGCCTCTCCCACATGATCTCGTAGCGGAATATACAAGTTTTATGCTGCTCCCAGTTCTCCTTCCTGATTTCCAAAAACAAAGGGCAGTGATCAGAGCGTGAGGAAACTAAATGATGAAGAGCAGCATCACCAAATATATCTCTCCAGTTGGTGTCCGCCACGACCCTATCCAGACGGACTTTGACATTAGCATCCCCCTCCCTTCCATTATTATACGTGAAAGGTAAACCTATAAAGCCAAGATCAGTTAAGTCGCAATCATTAAGAGCATCTCTAAACATGGCCATCTGTCGCTCAGCTCTCGGGGTGGTTGAGAAATGCTCAAAACCCCACATTGTTTCATTAAAGTCGCTAATTACTAGCCACGACATGTTAGAAACCCCCCTCAGGCGACGTAAAGCTTCCCACATATTATGGCGATTTTCAGATCTCGGTTCCCCATACACAAAAGTGATACGAAACCAAGGCTCCGAAGCACATAAGCGAGTAGACACATCAATATAATGAAAATTCTTCACCATTAATTTGACCTCAACTGACTCATGCCAAAAAGGGCTAGACCACCACTCCTACCATCACTGTCTACTGCTCAACAATTCTTAAGACCCAATCTCCAATGTAAATTTGACACTCTAACCTCCGAATACGAGTTTCACAAAAACAAAAAACTAGGGCTTTTGGCTCGCACCAGAGACGTAATATCTTGAACTGTCTGAGGGAGCCTCGTCCCTCGGTAGTTCCAGCACAACGCATTCATTGCGCCTGGTGGGGCTCGTCCTGAGCTCCCACCAGGTTATCAGTAGTTGGCGAAGGATCTTCAGGTGAGATGGCCATCATCTCCTGATCGAATTTCTAACCTCCATCAGCTACGACCTGCACATCATTACTGGTCGCCGTTTCGAAGGCCGCAAAGGATTGGGCTATCGCCACCGGCTTCAAGACCTTCTTGTTCTTCTTTGCACCTGGGCTCTTAATGGTTAGGGAACCCCCACGCTTTGCCTTAGCTGCGTGAAGGCGCTCCTGTATGCTGAGCCGGTCACTCATAGCCATCTCCATCGAGGACTTGCTGGACCCGTTGTATGAGTCCAGCCCAGAGACCTTCTGCTCACTCATATTAGTCTCCCTTCCATACCCAGAGGAGGGGTTAGTGGCAGCCGGCGGAGAGTTCATCACCATCCGCTTAACCTCTTGCATCAGACCCTCCGGGCCCTGTGCACTGCGATCATATTCCCCCGCCTTCGAGGTCGTAGCAGGGGCGTCACCTCCACCCTTTTCCTTCTGGCCCAAGCCGCTGCCCCTATCGTTGTGACGTGTTGACGATCCCAAGAAGGAAGCCGCACGTTCCTTTTGGGGTCCACTAAAGTTAAGCATCCTCTTTGCCGGCACTGCAGGAGCTTGGAATGTCAAAGCTCTTGTCGCGCTCCTTTTGAAAGGTGAAGCGCGCAGCTCTTTGCCAAAACGTGCCCCCACTTCTGCCAGGTCCTCGTCCGGGCATTCCCTCTCCGCATGCCCAATACGGCCACAAGTGAAGCAGAAATAGGGAACACTTTCATATTTCACTACGAACTCCATAAGTCCCCTCGATCTCACTCTTATCTTGACAGTAGGCGCCAAAGCATCGGCAAGCGCGAAATCAACCCGCACCCTTTGAAAGTCCTTGACCGCCTGACCCACTTCCAACACAAGACCGACTTTGGCGCCTAGAGCAGACATGAATGCCGAGGTGAGCATAGCGACCGGGATGTCATAGATCCGAATCCACAGGGGAATGGACTCGATAATTACTTCAGAGATCCTGTCAAGGCCATCATACTTCACCATATTGATAGCATCTCCCTTGAACGTCCATGGGCCTCCCCGCAGAGAAAAATTCAGACTACGTTCTACAGTAAATTCCACCAAGTACCTATTGTCGCTGAGGTCTCTAGCTGACCTCTCGCCCCAGATCTGGAATAGATCATCAAACAACACACGGGTAGGGAATCTGTGGCTGGAGTAATACCTAGCCACCGCAAGAAACCCCACCCTTAAACCCTCCTCCGGGGCATCTTCATCGAAGATGAATTCATCCTCAGCATCCTCCTCCTCCTGGCCATCAGCAGCCATATCATTGTGAATCACCAGCCGCCTATCGCCATTCACTGCTGCACTAGACTGCTCCGCACCCATGGTCCCCATGCCTGCAGCAGTCGCCTCACCATCGATAGCATCCATTTTCGTCTCATCTACCGACTTAGCAGCCGCCTGATCCATCTCCGAGAGCACCACCAAGGCCGTCACCAGCAAACCCAAGCATACCCTCAACCAGATCGCAGCCCGTTGCCTTCGGGTGGGCAATCTCCTCACCGGAAATCCCTTGTCACCCCACCGTCAGACTGAGATCGGAAGAGAGGAGCAAAGGAGAGCGAATAGCGACGGCTAGGGGGCGGAGAACAACACCAGAACCCTAGGGTCGATCCTGCGTCCAAATAGGGAACCTGATGTGCTTGCATGGCCAGTCCGAGAGGCTCCTGGGGCAATCCTGGCCGTTCGATATCATATCAAGCTCTTGATGGGGCATTTCTCTAACGTTGGCCCAACACCCAGCCGAGGCCCTGCATGCGGTCGTCACCAAGCAGCGGCCGCCCAGGGCGCCACCATCATCGGCCTCCCCGAATGGCGGCGCCGGCATGGCTCCAGCCGCCGTACTCCGAGCGCACCAGACTGGTAGCATGAGACGCAATCGAAGGGAAGCTTCAATATGTAGCACTCGTGCAGCCGAATCTCTAGAAGGCAACGCCAACAGATTCTGGACACCCACGACATCCTCGATTCCTAGTGCCGCGGACTCCGGCGACCGGCAGACGACGGGCACCTCCCAGAGGCACTGAGAAGTAGTCAGAGCACGCGACCAAGGAGAGTCCCCCCCGGCCCGTGGGTTGCATGCAGCCAAAACCCTAGATGAGTTCGCTGCCCAACTAATGACGCCCATGGCACTACCACCACCGCGCACCACACCCGTCAGTGCACAGCCTGCACCGGCTGCCACCCTCAGGAGGCACCGGAGCACCATCCTATACGCTCGCCGCCGAAGGAAACGGCACGCGACCAAGGAGAGTCCCCCCGTCCCATGCGTTGCATGCAGCCAAAACCCTAGATGGATTCGCTGCCCAACTAAGGGCGCCCATGGCACCACCGCCACCGCGCACCACGCCTGTCGGTGCACAACCCGCACCGACTGCCTCCCGTAGGAGGCACCGAAGCACCATCATGCGCTCGTCGCCGAAGAAATCAGCACGTGCTCGTCGAACTCGCGATCACCCTCACTCCGCCAATCGCCCGCTCCAGCATTTCCACTCACTTGGGCATCATGGGTTGATCGTTACATCAATCCACGACAAGCTCGAGTGTTTTTCCGAAACACATCTCGTATCGCTCCTCTTTTGGTTAGCATGGGTGTTTACTAGTGTGTTGGCAAAGCTGTCGCTACAACCCCCATCATCATCCAATATGATGCATTCACACTGCAATCAATATGGCTGCAAATTTTGAAGAAATTTTGGAAAGGGTTGCATATAGTACTGTAGTGGAGGTTCATCCAATTTTTTTACCACGGTTTTTTTGGAGAACCTCGCCACAATCTGTGAAAAGCCAGTGATCGACTACATCCAAGTCGATATTGATTCTGTGTCTCCTCGTCAACAAATGGGTCGGACGTGACAGGAGGCCCAACAGAAGAACACGACCCACTTTCGCTTCCAGAACCGAACGAAGGCGAGGAGGGATTAGTCCCACATCGCTGGGCGAGAACGGAGCGCGGACGGGGGAGAGCTACAAAACGAGGGGCAGGGCATCATTCCAACTCATACCTTTCTCGGCCTTTTGGCTAAGATCAAGTGTAGTATCTGTTCTTATCAGCTTAATGTCTGATATGTGGGTCATGCGCCCACTTTAATATTAAATTTATTTTTTTAGGGTAGGGTCCATCACAGTGGCTTGCCATTGGGGCCCTCGAGTGTCGCCCAGCCGTTGTCCTGCTGGCAGGGCCCGGCACACCCCAACCGAACCAAATTAAAATCGTTTTCTTTAAGCATTGTGCCATTGGGCAATTTTGCTAAGCCCATTTATGTATGTCCGGGGCCTCATTCTTTCTACTCGACCTCGTCTCAACTTGTTTTAAGCTCTCTGAAATGTCATCACCTGGTACAAGTACAAATGTACAATAGCCTCATCCCATAACAAACAAAAAAGAAAAGATGGCATGCATTTCCCACTCCCTTCATGAACCGGAGATCAAATCCGATGATCCGATCAGTGAACCTTTTGACCGCAGTTTTCCGTGTGTAAGCCAAACTCGGGAGAGACGTGAAAAAAGGCTCCCAGTCGTGGTAAGATACCATTATTGAAGTAAGGTAAAGACTTCTTCACAACCGATTGTAATTTATCCCATAGCACGGACCCACCCGAGTCCCGAGTTACTACGGATTTGGAAAGGATCACATGGTGGGCCCCGGGCGCCGAACCGGATCATCTCCGCGTCTCCTCCGGCGATCCGGCTAGCCTCCCTCATTTCATTTTTCTCTCGTGTGTGCCTAGGTTCCATCGGCGGCGGTAGGTGGCGTGCGCGGCGGCGGACTCCCTCGACGAGGGGAGCGGCCGCTCCCGACGGCGGACCTAGGACAAGGGGCCGGCAGTGGCGGCCCCCGGTGCAAAGATCCCCCGGCGAGGACACGCGAGCAGAAAGTGAGGAACCAAGTTGAGAAGTACCTTGGTTCGTGTGTGATGAGTGATTGACCGGATGGTTTGAAGCTTTGTGTGTGTAGTGTTGAGTTGTGTTGTGTGTGTTTTATTTTGTGTATTTACCTTATTGTTTATGTGGTGTGTTGTCAATGCACTCGTGAGGAGTGGTTGACAACGTTGTGTGGACCGACTCTTGGCCTAGTATTGCGGGTGTTGGTTGCGGCTTGGTTTGCGTTGGTGCGGGGTGAAGAACAGGGCGCGAAAGGTCTTAGCCTTGCGGGGCCTCCGAGGAGTGGAGAGACAAGTAGGCTTGGTTCGAGGGACCCGGTGGCCGACGGGATCAAGTGCGAGCCGCATGGTGCAAGAAGAGCAAGACGAAGTCGTGGACATGGAGCCGGTGCATCGGTGGTGGCCAAGTCAAGGAATGAGGCAAGACTGAGTAGACCGTCGGGCGTCGGAGGTGAAAGGCTTGGCGGGCTCGACGCTTGGCGTGGTGAGGCCAGGCCGTGTACGCGGGGTTTGGTGGTTTGGCCACAAAACCATCGGAGGAGGGTTTCTCGGTTTGGGCCTCAAAACCGAGCCCGAGGGCCTGACGTGACGGAGAGACGGTATCCGGTGCGTCGGGAAGCTTCGAGGCGGGCGACACGCGGCATGATCGAGGTGCTTGCGTCGGGAGGACGTGAAGGCCTGATGGATGCGCGGCCGTCCGATGGTGAACTTCATGTGTTGACCAAAATGCCCCCGTGAGGGCTTGTGTTGTTCTCCTAGTGTAGGGGCACTTCGGTCTTTTCCGGAGGGCCTATATATAGGAGGAGGGGGCTGAATTTTCAGCCAACTCTTGGGCTAGAGGCGGCGGTACTCTTTCATTTTGGAGTGCTTTGGGAGAGAGGGAGAGAGGGGAGAGTGGCTCTTTGATTGGAGCTTTTTGCCATCTTAGATTTGATTTCTAGGAGTGGCTTGTAATCGTTTGGACAAGATATTCATAGTGATTTCATCCTCTAAATCTTGTGCCAATCTTTCTATTCCCGAATTTCTTTTATTGCTTTTTCGGAGCTCTTTTTGTGCTATTTTCGTGCTTGTTTTCGTGCCTTTGTTCCCGGTGTGATTCCGCGGATTTGAGTGGGTTTCTCCCCGGATTTCTTTGAGGGAAACATGGATAGATGTCTTGTGCATCTTTGTGCTTGATCTTGTGCCCTCAAACGCCGGAAACCACTTCGATTCGTGAGTTTTCGTTCGGTGCTCTAGCTTTTGGTGGTGCTCAAAGGATTCGCGATTCTCGGTGATTTAGGGAGTTAGGAGGCAAGGTTTTTGGGCTATAGCATCCTTGTGTGACGCTTTTCAAGTACCCAAACCCTTGTCTCTACGGGCTTCAACCGTTTGGGAAATCCGATGATGATTTGGGGGAGTTGACTTTCGGGGTCGGGCGTTTTCGGCCCGTCCGCACTCGCGGACGGTCCGCGAGGGCCAGGCGGACGGTCCGCGTGTACAGTGTTCTTCGCGTGTTCTTCGTGTTCTTCCTCGGCTTTGCTTTCGATCCGATTTGGTTTTGGTTTTTCGTTGCAGCCGGTTTGCGGACGGTCCGAGCTTCAGTAGCGGACGGTCCGTGACCCGCGCGGACGGTCCGCCCGGTCTTCGCGGACGGTCCGTTTTTCTCGGGTCGGTTCGGTGGTTCCGTTCGCTTTAACGGACGGTCCGCGGCTCGGGCGGACAATCCGCGGCAAGGGTGCGGACGGCCCGCGGGACCCCGCCGGACGGTCCGCGCGGCCATCGCGGACGCTCCGCCCCCGCCCGGCCGGACGGTCCCGCCGAGCCTGGCTCGCTTTGCTCTTTGGTTCGATTCCTCCCTTCTTCATTCGTGCTTCCACGTGTGTTTCAAGAACTCGTTGTTTTGGCGATTGGTGTGTGATTCGTTCCAACGCTTGTGTGTGACCGGGTTTTGACTAGGGTATAGGCCGGGTTCTTTGAGAAGAATTTTTACCGGCTCCTATTCACTCCCCCCCCTCTCTAGTCGCCATCCGATCCTTCAATTGGTATCAGAGCCGGTTGTGGATTCTTTTGGCTCTAACAAGTCTTGAATCCATAGGGTGACTAGAGGAAAGAGGTGCTTTTGCTTGCGACCTTGGTTTGCACGTTTTGAGTCCGACGATTTGGAGTTGTGTCCTTGGAAAACCATAACTTGAGGTACCTTCAGTAAAACGGGCATAACTTTTCGCTCGGTGCTCCGTTTTGGCTCAAATTTTTACAGCGGTTCCGTGACTCCATTTGTAGGTGATCCAAAATGATCTAAAATTCAGAAAAAAATCAAGAAGATAATTGAAAAATCCTCATTTATGTCTCTTGCGGCTTTGTCTTGTTTCTTCTGGATTTTCTCTAGGCTTCATTTCACCTTATCTTGAGCTGAAATTTTTTGTGCCTCTATCTTTGGTGCTCCTTGTTCGGTGATAAAATTTTGGGAAAAAGATAAGATCCTTTGCTATTGAACTCGTCGGTAGTTGTTAGAGAATTGAGGCTTTTTGAGTGCCTTCTTTGCATCGTTGTTTGTTCCTTGAGCTTGGTTTCGGCTAATCCTAACCAGTACTTTGTTTATGGCACCAAGTTCTTCTCCTTGTGGTTCTTTGAGCAGGAGGAGTATGGAGGTTGAGGCGGAAGCCGAAGTGGAGAAGATGATATCTCTCATCGAGTACTATCGAGATGGTGACATCAAGAAAGGCAAGCTCTACCACAAGCTAGGAGGCATGAACCAAGGTACACTTTCCAAAGCTATCTTGATCCTATGTAATAGGTTGGATGTTTGTGAGCGTGATTGTGGAGACTTGCATAGGAGAAACATAGATTTGTGCGATGCCTTGCGTAGGAAGAATGAGAAGATTAAATGCTCTCTTACTAGGTTGAAATGTGGTATGGCTCATTGGAGGTCTCGTGCTTTGAATTCTTGCACTTCTTGTAACACCATGCATGCTGAAAATGATGCTTTGATTGCTTCCATTGCATGCTTGAAATCTGAAATCAAGGTGTTAAATTTCAAAGCTTCTTTGCCTTGTAAATCTTGCGATGCCTTGTGTCTTGAAAATGAGAAATTAAAATATGAAGTTAGTTGGCGCAAAATGCATGTTGAAGCTTTTAGAAGAGCATGCGACAATCTTGATTTTGAGAATGATGAATTGAGATCATCTCTTGCTAACTTGCAATCTGAAATTGACTTGTTGAAATCCAATGCTTCTATGCCTTGCAAATCTTGTGGTGTTTTGAATGATGAGCTTGATATGGCTAGGAGTAAGATTGCTTTGTTAGAGACAAGTGCTTCTTTACCATGTGTTTCTTGTGAGTCTTTGCATGCTGAAATTAATGAATTAAAATTGACTCACACCACATGTGTAGATGATCTTGAGCATGCTAGGGCTGAAATTTGTGATATAAAATCCATGCCTTGTAGCAAGTGCTCTTTGTTGCTGGTTGAGGATGCTTGCCATACTTCTTGCAATGATGATAGTGCTTTGCGAGATGTAAATGATGTTGCTTGTTCATGTGATTTCATTTGCACCTCATGCATTGATTTGGCAAGTGAAGTTTTGGCTTTGAAAAAGATGCGCGAGGATATGAGCGCTAAGTTGGTTGAGCATGATGAGATGAGTGCCAACCTTGAGAAAGAAAATGAACTCTTGCGTACCACATATGCTAAATGCATTGAAGAAGAAATCAATAATTTGAGAAATATGACATGTGGTACTTGTGAGCGCCTCAAGTCTCAAAATGAGGTTTTGCGCACAAGGTGCAAGAGTCTTTGTGCCAAGGGTTTGGATTCTCACTTCTCTTGTCACTCCGATGTTGATGCTTCTAAATTTGCCTCTTCTAAACCGGAGTCGACTTCTTCTCTTGAGTGTGAGTCTTTGGATGCTAGTAAGTGTGCTAGTGCTTTGGATAGCTCTCCCATAGCTACTCCTAAGCTTGTTGCTTCTTCCGGTGTTGCCCAAGGTGATTTGAATGGAAAGGGTGCCTCCCACATATTTGGAACTCATACTCCCAAGCCGAGGTTCCAATGCACCTTTTGCAAGAAGGATGGGCATACCGTTGAGTTTTGCTTTCGCCGTGTCAAGCACGAGCGACGTGTGCGTGCTAAAGCTTTTAAGAAGCCACGTAGTCTTTCTCATGGCACGTGTGATTCTAATGTGGACACCAAGTTGGATGTTGGGGTTGATGCTTCATGCTCTAAGTCCCAAGGGACTTCCCACTTACAAGAGAATGGTGATTCATCCACTCGGACCGTGCCTCTCGATAGGCCTTTGTACCATTGCTCTCACCGTGGGAAGGATGGGCATCAAGAGAGTTTTTGCTACCGCCGGCAAGGAGAATACGGCGAGGAGGTGCCTCTAGGCCTTTGGTTGTTCATAGCCTTTCTCATGGCATGAACACTTGTGAGCCTAAGAAGGCGCGATTTGTGGATGGGTCTTATGACACTCTTTCTAGTGAGTTAGGCCATGCTCGTGGACATGCTTCTAGTGTTTCTTGTGTTGGTCCGCGACATGCTTCCCGTGGTGCTTGTGTTGGTTCTTCTCCTACGACCCCGAAGGATCTTTGCCTTTTTGCTTGTGGTAGCACTCGACTTTCCTCGCGAGTGACTTCTTTGAGGCATGGTTCCAAGGGTGTTCGAAAGACTTTTCATTCCAACCGGCATTTGCATCATGCTAACCCACATGATAGGTTGTGTGCACCACTTACCCGTGTGACCAAATCTTGGATTCCCAAGTACGTGCTTGCTAACCCTTTGGGATCCAAGGCTCGGTCTTTCTCGTCTCCTTGTGTGTAGGTATGGAGACGCGGTTGGAGAACATGAGCTCAATGGAGACATGATGGTTCTCCACACCGTTTTGGATGGCTCTTGAAAGCCTTTGTACACATGTATAGTGAGTTTTCTTTTCCCCTTGTCCTCCCTCGTATATACTTGTGTCTTGCTTGTGTGAAAACCATGGTAGGCTAGCCACCTTGTTCATGATAGCTTTGTGATCTTGAATATCTATATTGCTATCTTTGTATGATTTTATGGTGGATGTTATTTATGAACATCATGTCATGCTTTATGGTTGATTGCTCGGATATGTCATGTTGTTCATTCATATCATGTTTGTCTAGCTCGATGGTACCTTTCCTGTTAGCATGTTTGTCCCCCATGTATATCTTGTCATGCTAGCTTTGTAATATATGTTGGTGGATGATCCATGTGATTTTGTATCATGCCTTTGTTTAGTTCTTGTATATTGTTTGGCATGTTGTTCTTTGGTATCATTTTGGTTTAGTGTTGTACCTTGTTGACATACTTGCTTGCCCATGCTTATTCATATTTGTGGAATCATGTTACAATGCTCTATTTATGTTAATTGATATTATCAATGCTTTGTGTAGCATGTTGTGAGCTTTCCTTGTAGTTTTGGGCTTGTCTTGTCTTCGAGTTGTGTTGTTGTTCCTCTTTTCGGTTGGTTTTAGAGTTTTTCCTTGCTCTTCCTTTTCCTAGTTTTTGCTTTGTTAGCTGCCCTTGGTTGAGGGGGAGCTTGGCTTCTTTTGATAGGGAATTTGATTCCAAGAAGAGTTGTGGCTTTTGCGGCGGTCTTTGTGATCCTTAAATTGGTATTCCTTCTATGGTATTCAATTGGGATCTTTGCGGTTTTGCAATTGGTACTTTTTCTATGGTACTCAATTGGGACCTTTTGTGGCTCTTCTCTCGCTTGGAGCGATTCTTGGTTGATGTGTTCCCTTGTGAGCTTTATTGGTGTTAAGTCAAGTTCCTTGTCTCCCTATGCATTCTGCATTGCATATGTATCATATATCATGATGTATAGACTTTGGTAGGTTTGACATTTGTGTCTCGCATTTTGTCATATATCATGTTCCTTTTGATGTACATATCTACCTATGTTGCATGTGTATCATATTGCATTTTAGGATGATGAGCTTCTTCCATATGCCTCATTTGAGTTTCTTTGGCTACTTGTGAGATATTGGTCATGTGTGTGGAGAAATAGCTATGTGAGGCTATGCTCTTGGAATATTTGAGATATATGTGTTGTGAGATAGCCTTTTTGAATCAAATG
Organism: Cenchrus americanus; assembly: GCA_947561735.1. NCBI lineage: Eukaryota > Viridiplantae > Streptophyta > Magnoliopsida > Poales > Poaceae > Cenchrus > Cenchrus americanus. The sequence goes on from OX387241.1 coordinate 59,477,093, forward strand.
CTAATCTTGACTAAATTTGATGAAATGTGCTCCACTCATGTGTAGTAGTATATCCATGTCACTTTTTGGTCTAAATGTGCCTTTCATGCTTAGATTGTGCTTGGATGTCTCTTTCTTGCATTTGGGCCAAAGGTCAATATCATTGTGAATGTTTAGCCTATGTTGCATTCATGGAGGAGCATAAGCTTCTTTTTGCCGCAAAGGCACTTCATGTACCATGAAATGAATTAATCTTGAAAAGAAGTGTGCATGCTTGAAAAATGCTCCATCCATCATGTTTATGCTTAAAATGTATTATCTTTCACATATGGGTGCTAAACATGTTGCATGATGTTCACCAAGGTGGAGAAGTCTCCCCGAAGTGGACACATGGCTCATGAGCTTTGACATGACATGCTTTGCTTTATGGGTGTTTGCCATGATCTTTTGCTGAGAATTGGATATCCTTGTATGATCTTTGAATGGTATGCATGTTTGTGGCTCAAGTGTGACATGGATAGGCTTTTACATTTGAAGTGAGCCATCTTTTGATATAATTACTCAAATCCGAAAATTTGTTTTGTCACATGCCTATATTTCCATATATTACTTGTGGCAATGCTTTGACTTTGTTATGATCCATATATGTGCTTTTTGTCTCATTTCTAGCCTTTGTCACTAAATTTGGCCTATTTGAGAAGCTCATGTAGATGTTTATATGTTTTGTTTTGTATTTCTGCATTTTCACCTTGCTTCATACATTGTCAACAAGGGGGAGAAGAGGTGAGCTTAATGAAAAATTCAGAAAACTGCATTTAAAATTTGGGAGTTTGCTCCACTTGTTCAGGGGGAGCTTGCATTTGTGTAGGGGGAGCTTTGATGAGTCTCCTTTGTTTGCCTGAGTTGTGCTTTGGTGGTTGCTTTTTTCTCTATCTCATGAGTTTAGGGTGAGCTTTGTATGCTCTTTGTCCCTAGTGCATGTGTTTAGGGGGAGCTTGTGAGTTTTGTGCTCTTGTGCGGTGGTGTTGAGCCCCTTTGCCTCTTCTTGAGGAGCGGCGGTTGACGTATGTTTTCGATTATCACATGATTGGTGTTGAGCCCTTTGTGCCTCTTCTTGAGGGATCATGCATTCTTGTCTCGGTTGTGTCGAGCCGTTGCCCATGTCTTTGGGGACCGAGACATTGAGTTGGCCTTTGTGGTTTCTCTCATGCCAAGTGACCCTGTTCTTTGCTCTTGTGTGGTTTTCTTTCACTTGGATGAGGTGTTCGGTCTTTGCCCTCTCAAACCTTTTCTTTGTGCTCACTTGTTGTCAATCCGCTCCTCAAGGGGGAGAAATTTGGAAAATCAAGTTGATATGAACCTTGATTTGATGGTGATGAGCGGTTGACAAGTGTTTTGGTAAAAGTTTTATGGCACTTTGTGTTGAGCATTTTGGTTTGATGGCTTTTAGGGATTGCATGTTGGTAGTGTGTCTCTTCGTTTGCACTTAGCCCTTGTGCTTGCTTTGGTTTCGAGAGAAATTTGTCGGAGCATGCTTTTATCCCTTCTCACTTCAAGTGGCCTTTTATTTGCTTTTTATAGGCTTTGTGGCGCTTGAATGAGTTCTTATTTGCTTTTTGACCTTCTTTTGTCAATGCACTCATCAAGGGGGAGATTGAGGAACCAAGTTGAGAAGTACCTTGGTTCGTGTGTGATGAGTGATTGACCGGATGGTTTGAAGCTTTGTGTGTGTGGTGTTGAGTTGTGTTGTGTGTGTTTTATTTTGTGTATTTACCTTATTGTTTATGTGGTGTGTTGTCAATGCACTCGTGAGGAGTGGTTGACAACGTTGTGTGGACCGACTCTTGGCCTAGTATTGGCGGGTGTTGGTTGCGGCTTGGTTTGCGTTGGTGCGGGTGAAGAACGGGCGCGAAAGGTCTTAGCCTTGCGGGGCCTCCGAGGAGTGGAGAGACAAGTAGGCTTGGTTCGAGGGACCCGGTGGCCGACGGGATCAAGTGCGAGCCGCATGGTGCAAGAAGAGCAAGACGAAGTCGTGGACATGGAGCCGGTGCATCGGTGGTGGCCAAGTCAAGGAACGAGGCAAGACTGAGTAGACCGTCGGGCGTCGGAGATGAAAGGCTTGGCGGGCTCGACGCTTGGCGTGGTGAGGCCGGGCCGTGTACGCGGGGTTTGGTGGTTTGGCCACAAAACCATCGGAGGAGGGTTTCTCGGTTTGGGCCTCAAAACCGAGCCCGAGGGCCTCGACGTGACGGAGACGGTATCCGGGTGCGTCGGGAAGCTTCGAGGCGGGCGACACGCGGCATGATCGAGGTGCTTGCGTCGGGAGGACGTGAAGGCACGATGGATGCGCGGTCGTCCGATGGTGAACTTCATGTGTTGACCAAAATGCCCCCGTGAGGGCTTGTGTTGTTCTCCTAGTGTAGGGGCACTTCGGTCTTTTCGGAGGGCCTATATATAGGAGGAGGGGGGCTGAATTTTCAGCCAACTCTTGGGCTAGAGGTGGCGTACTCTTTCATTTTGGAGTGCTTTGGGAGAGAGGGAGAGAGGGGAGAGTGGCTCTTTGATTGGAGCTTTTTGCCATCTTAGATTTGATTTCTAGGAGTGGCTTGTAATCGTTTGGACAAGATATTCATAGTGATTTCATCCTCTAAATCTTGTGCCAATCTTTCTATTCCCGAATTTCTTTTATTGCTTTTTCGGAGCTCTTTTTGTGCTATTTTCGTGCTTGTTTTCGTGCCTTTGTTCCCGGTGTGATTCCGCGGATTTGAGTGGGTTTCTCCCCGGATTTCTTTGAGGGAAACATGGATAGATGTCTTGTGCATCTTTGTGCTTGATCTTGTGCCCTCAAACGCCGGGAAACCACTTCGATTCGTGAGTTTTCGTTCGGTGCTCTAGCTTTTGGTGGTGCTCAAAGGATTCGCGATTCCGGTGATTTAGGGAGTTAGGAGGCAAGGTTTTTGGGCTATAGCATCCTTGTGTGACGCTTTTCAAGTACCCAAACCCTTGTCTCTACGGCTTCAACCGTTTGGGAAATCCGATGATGATTTGGGGGAGTTGACTTTCGGGGTCGGGCGTTTTCGGCTACGTCCCCACACGGCGGACGGTCCGCGAGGGCCGAGCGGACGGTCCGCGTGTGCGGTGTTCTTCGCGTGTTCTTCGTGTTCTTCCTCGGCTTTGCTTTCGATCCGATTTGGTTTTGGTTTTTCGTTGCGGCCGGTTTGCGGACGGTCCGAGCTTCGGTAGCGGACGGTCCGTGACCCGCGCGGACGGTCCGCCGGTCTTCGCGGACGGTCCGTTTTTCTCGGGTCGGTTACGGTGGTTCGTTCGCTTTAACGAACGGTCCGCGGCTCGGGCCGGACAATCCGCGGCAAGGGTGCGGACGGTCCGCGGGACCTGCCGGACGGTCCGCGCGGCCATCGCGGACGGTCCGCCGCCCGCCCGGCCGGACGGTCCGCCGAGCCCTGTCGCTTTGCTCTTTGGTTCGATTCCTCCCTTCTTCATTCGTGCTTCCACGTGTGTTTCAAGAACTCGTTGTTTTGGCGATTGGTGTGTGATTCGTTCCAACGCTTGTGTGTGACCGGGTTTTGACTAGGGTATAGGCCGGGTTCTTTGAGAAGAATTTTTACCGGCTCCTATTCACTCCTCCCCCTCTCTAGTCGCCATCCGATCCTTCAGCGGGGTCCCTGACGCTTCGTCATCGACGAGGAAGCGCCCCGACAACGGCGGCTTGCCAACAGCTATTGCGCCGGCAAGGTGAGGTCTCCTCGACTCCTGCTCCCCCTCCTCCTCATCTTCCTCCCTGGTCCAGAGGCACACTTCTCCTTCTTTCCTCTCTCTAGGGTTAGTCTCTCTCACGCCCTCACTTTCTCATGTTCCCTCGGCGATTAATCCTCATAGATCTCATATCCAAGTGATTTCAAGCGAAGAAGAACCGTAGATCGGATGTGGAAGGGAAAGGGGAACGAACGGATGTTAGTCATTTCCACGGATTTCATTGTTCCTTATCATGTTGTTTAAGGATATTATTCGCCGCAAAAGAAATGGATGTGTTCTGTAAACTTTGAAGCAAAAGTGCTCATCTGTAGGGTTTTTTCATTTGAATTCTTACTTTTCAGTGCAGAAACTATGTTGCTTTTTTAATAATGTTAACTTGCTTATACATTATTTCAAATTGCTTCCGTATTTACTGCATTATGTGTTTACCATTTCGCAAAATTTCTTTGGTAGTTCATGATAATAATATGATCAGAACATATTGGAGTGGGATTTTGTTTTGGAACATTGCTGGGACTAACATGGTGGTGCAATTAGATTTTTTGTTTCACGATAGCTTGTAACATTACGTTTTTTTAGTTACTGGTTACCTGTGTTATTTGTCTCGAACAGGACAGCGGTTGCCCGTGCTAAATGGTAGTGTAGGTTTCCAAAAAGTAGCGTATGTACCATAAGTTATTTTTGCTTTCCCCTGTCTTATCCTGCGATTCATTGATTCATAGATGTTAATCTGTGGGGTTTTTTGAGGATAGTGAAGTACAATCCAGGAGGTGGAGTACCAAGAGGTCACTTGATGTTCAGTACCAATAGTGATGATGTCTGCTTCAAACTTGTAGTTACGGATGCAATGCAAATGCTGAATTGGTGACACTATTAGGTATAAGTTGGTCAGATTATTTTTTATCCTCACGCCCCTTTCTAATCAGTTTCTATTTCAGTGACCGTTTGATACATTTTGTTGATAATTTTCAATTTCAGCAGTCTATTTGAAATTTTGAATGCTAACCATAGCAAAGCTTATAGAAATTTAAATGTATCAAGTAAGATCCTTAGAAATTATTACTTGCATCTTTGTTCGAACATGGATTGTATAGTGATGCTGGCCTCTCCTCATCTAGCATATCATCATCTATTAGGTGAACACTCGAATTTAGTAGTGCCTTAGGACCTTTACATAGTTTGACAGAAATAGGTTCTGAGCTAGGCACCTGGATAATTTATGATAGGATTGTGGTTATAAGTTTGCACTAGTCTTTACTCTTTTGTCATTGAGTGATGAGAGTATGCTTCCTAAAGACTATTGGTGCATATGAGTAGTACAATTTTAAATGGGGATCTTAACAACATGAACTTAACTGACCTGTTAGGTATGAGAGTACCTCTAGAATGGAATATGTAATAATACATTGATTCATGGTTAATGTCGGCTCTCTTTTCTCTTCAAATGAGTTTTATAAATAATGAAAGGAAGTTAGTTCACGTCCAATTGAGAAATTTGTGCGGACAACCAAGAATCTAAATGAAAATAATTTTGCTGACACCTACCAGATTTGCTTCCACATGCTGCAGGTCTCATACCTAACAGGTCCGTTAAATGAATTTGCATACATCTCTCAAATGAGCTTAAATAATGAATGGATGAAGCTGCAAGTCTTCTTGATGTGTTCCCTATTGCTATTAGGCTATTACTGATGTCATTGCAATAAAGGGGCTACGAGTCTTTGAGGTTTGATATTTCTGTTGTTTATGCATCTTTTAACATTTTATTCAGCGTGTGGGAGTAGGGTTGTTAAATAACATTTGTCCCTCCAGCATGCTGGTTAATATTTTACTTCCATGTGTACACGTGGTTGTGGAATTTAGATTGATCCATTTCTATGTTTTAGGAAAATCATCGTACTCGATAACCAAACTACTATTATTAGTCCGGCAAAATATCGTTATTACTTGTGCAAAGTATTATTTTAAGCTAGGCATATTACTGTTCTTTATTTGCATCCTCAATGGTTAAATTTTCTTAAGCATATATAATCAGTACTAGCTGGTAGCTATACTTTGGAGGTACACTGAAAAATAGAAGTTTTCTTTGGTCCTTTTTTTTGCTCATTATATAGCCATCATGCTGGGTTGATTTAATACTTTGAAATGGATTCTTTTTTTATTACATTTGTATAGCCCTTTTATTCATTGCTGGATTTTTTTAGCTTGTGGTTTGGGAGTGTGCCCTCAACATGTGAAACAGAAACAAACCATTCAATTCTAGCAGCCAATTATCATAACCTAATGTTTACCTCAGCAACTAGAACCATGCATGAGTGACAGTTGTCGCATACTGCGATGTCTATCTTGGTTGGATTGCCTGCATTTGTCATAGTTTCTCCGTTCTACTTGAATGCTAACATGTATAACATGAGCCCATCAACTCTTCTTTATTTAGGTCTGCGCAGTAGCGGCAGTTCCAATAGCTATTTTTTCCATTGCAACAACAAACTATTCGTGCATGCAAGTACTGCAAGTCATGCAGCTCAACAATCCAGCAAGGTTTGGATGTCATGTACATGCAAGTACCGATTCGAGTTATTTAATCATGTCTTCCTTGTTTTTGGTTTGTGAATCAATCAGTTGTTTTAGTTCCCCCACCAAAATGAATCAGTGTTTCTGTTGTCAAGGACCAATGTTTTAGGCTGGGATAAAAGCATTTGAAAGAGGTATTTGTATTGATAATATCAGTAATTGACTAGTGATGAGAATATGACCGTTCTAAAGGATAGCATATGGATAATAAATCATTCATGCCATCTCCTTTTGTTGATATTGCGGTCCCTATAAATCTACATGTATTTCTCTTCAGTTTTATTGTTGCACATCCCTCTAGAAACGTAAAGATAAATCGACATTTTTATGTAGGCAAGCGATCTTTTGGATCAACAAGAAATTTATGGATTATGGTTTAACACTTTTGTGTTCAGGTTTTAGCAATTTTACATATTTTAGCAAGCTTTGTCATAAACCTTATACTAACATTAAGGTTTGCCATGAACCTATAAAACATGGATGCATTTGTTGAATGGTCCAATGATGGCAAAACACTTCCCTTTTTAGCACCTTTTGATTTTGTTTCCTTTTATCTTGTGTCATTTTCGTTATCACCATCTCTCAAATACTTTGAACAGCAACTTAGCATTCTTCAGTACTCAAATTAGTAGCAATTAACCATCAATTTAGCTGATTCCAAAAAAAACTCAATCACCAGAGATAAAACATAGCATGTAGCAATATGTCTATAATGTTTTTGCTGGTTCTACCAATTAATTCTCAACGCAATCATGGATTGTGGGTTCCATATGCTAATGACATTTTCCAGTTGTATGACTGAAGGATAGCTTGGTTTCTATGTGCATATTAGGTTGTTTTTTAGAATATTTTAGATCGCTTATGTTGGGAGCATTTTAGTGTTGAATTTAGTAGATCTATTGGCTAGGAAAATGTCATGGCACTCATAATTTTGGTATAGTTGATTTTCTCGGCCATTTGAAGGTCCTTTGTTGGCAACTTGAATTTATTTGTAGGCAACTCATGGAAAATCAACAAGTGAATATATACTTTTAGTTACCATCTTTTGTGTAAGAAAACCATTACTAAACAATTAGTAACTACAGTTAAAATCACAGTTATTTTCTGTTGCCATCTTCTGATTGCTAACTCATAAAATGAATGATGCACACTTTCTTTCACTTGGTAAAGTTGTGTTGTTCCCAATTAGACTATTATACTAGTAAAATCTCATGCATGTTTCATTACCCGCAGTTTTACTATATTCAGTATGAAATTAAATACTATCCAGGAAGAAGTTTAATAATGTTAAATAAACATTTCTCCATTGATTAGTTGGTCACATAGGTTGGCAGTATCTGTCGCCCGCTTTGATTTTGTAATTCTATCCCGAATACATCTAGGTACTGCAGTTCTTAAATAGACAGTAATGTAGTCCAAAAAGAAAAAATAGTGTACTTCATTAGGCAATAATATAGCTCGTTTTCAGTTCATATTCGTCCTAGTCATTCCTATATTTGTGTCTTGTAGGCGCAATCTAATGTTTCGTGTTGGTAAAATACTGCAAAGTCTTCAAGTTTTTTTTATTTTTCTCTAATTGTGCATTTTGTTCTTGAATGCATTCAGTTCATGAAGTGGTCAGGAAGGGAAGCAAATGTGCAGTGATTGTTGCTGAAGATCTCTTTTTTTGCTTGTGATATAATGTGAATACAATATATCATATTATTAGGTGAAAATTTGATTTCATTGTTTTCATTGTTTGCAAGATCCAAATCATTGCATTTGCTGGTCACGTGGTTGTGTCTAGAAAATGTAAATACTTGGAAATTGTAATGGGTGTTAGTTGAGAAAAGTACATCAGATTTATTTTGTACAAAAATCTGTAGTTCATATGTCACATGGTGAGAATAATGTGCACCCCAGTGCGAGACCGACATGCATAGTCGGTAATAGGTATTTTTGAAGGTGTAATGGGTTTGTCGAAAAATTGAATTGGCCCATATGCACCGGATGCGGCGTGTGAGATGTGACTAAGGTTTTGCACGCCGGTTGCTCGGAGCGAACCGGGTGATCTTCCAATGTAACCGATTTGTCGGGAAAATTGAATTGACTCATACGCACCGGATGCAGCGTATGAGATGTGACCAAGGTTTTGCACGCCAGTTGCCTAGAGCGAACCAGGATCCATAAAAGGAAAGTTGTGCCCTGTGTGGTTGTCTGTTTTATAAAAATAGCATGGTTGTACCCTAAGCTAATTTACAGCCGGCTGTAAATTAGCTAGGTCCTTGAAGTAAACCTAGTCTCATTCTCACATGGCAATGACCCATTAAAGGTGAAATTTTTTCTTAACCATACTAAGAGCATCTCCAAGAGACTAGCTAAATCTCGATTTTACCTACTCTCTAAAATGAAATGCCTTATAAAACCCTGAGGCAGACTCTAAAATTTTTAATCTCTATATTTGAAAATTGTTGAAATATAGGCAAGTGTGGTCTAATTTTAAAGCTTTCATCACTACGAATACAATGGTGATTGGTTTTCATTTATACATTCGGTTTGTGAGTTTTCATATTTTTTAATTTTGAAATTAAAATTGCACGTGACACTCCATTGCAACTAGTTTATCTCTCTTGCATGTAAGGATTGTGGGAATATAGCTAGCTCCCATCCTTTGGTAAAAATAGCTAGTCGGGAGGGCATTTTAGCTATCCGGAAAGATAGAGATTAAGATAAAACATTTGTTGGATCACGTTTTTCATCGAAAATATTTAATTTTAAAGATGGAGAGTGATATAGAAGAGCTCTTGGAGATGCTCTAAGGTATGTTATTATTACTAAATGGAGCTCTTAATAAGACGCTTTAGTAATCCTTATGATTCTCACTTGAAAAGAAGATGAATAGTAGAATTCTCAAAAAAAAAATCTGGCCGGCAATTTGGTAGACTAATAATCGTAGCTATTCGATGTATAATGTATTCTTCTAAAGTAAACCCCTTACATTGATATCTAAATTACCCACACATACTATTATGAAACTAATCATAAATTAGCCAACATAAAGTGATATATAAATGATTCATCTTTATTATTTATAAAATAATTACCTCATATAACTTTTCATCTCACATCCCAGACATCACTTGTCGGGGACAGCCATAAGGTCCCCTAATAACTGGGCAAAACTCATTTCTTCGCAAAATAATAAAAACGCAAACGAACTCACCGACGGTAAATTACCCCTCACGCAGCCACGGCCCAAGTAACACCAACGGCCCAGCAAGCAGTCAGCCCCGGTACCCCTCGGGTGAAACTCCGCCTCGCTCGAGGGCTATCCGCACCCTCGGGCGGGACTCCGCCTCGCTTGAGGCTCGCGTGGGTCTCCCGCCACAGGTTCGTAACGTCGCGCCCACTCCCCCGACCGGAGCATTAAATGCCCTAACACGCCGCGGGTGCCTGGGTCAAGGGTGAATCCCCGCCACGCCGGCCCTCTGACACCGCTTGGGAATCATATACCGGCGCTGTTCCGTCGGCCCTCCTCGTGAGGCCATCCCCGCCACTGTACGGCGTTGTGCGGTAAGGCCAGTGTCAACTCCGTGACACTGTGCCACCCACTCCAGTACGGCCGGCGCGCTGCACCCTCGAAAGAGGACGGCGGAACCCTCGAAAAGGGTACCGACATCCACCCCACACCCACGTAGGACAACGCTGTGACATCAGACCAGTAGAGCGCGTCTCCCCCGTCACCTCTGGCTCTGTGCGGCCATCCCCGCCACTGTGCAACCATCCCGGGCACTGCAGCACCATCCCCGGTGCTGTGGGAACCCGAGACGACAAGACACCGCCACGCCCGTTGTTGTGCACCTTACGGCCTCCCGTTAGCCGCACCCTCGAGTCGGCGTACGGACGACGACCAAACGGGAAGTCCCCACTCAGCCGCCCTCGAAGCAGCTCCTGGGCGGGAACAGGACTTACCTTGACGCCCGACGGGAGCAAGATTCGCCAGGACCGCCATCCACTCCAAGGCGTTGTACACCATACCGCCACACGTAATTAGAACAGTGCAGCATGATTGTAAACCGCCTCCCCTTGGCTTATAAAAGGAGGGGGCGGTCCCCTGGCCGCGGGGGGATGACGGATGGCACACGCTTGCACGCTCTCCGCCTTCACCACGATATTGGCATCCCGCCTCAATCAAACCTCAGGGACCTAGAGGCTTCTCCTCCTCTCCCGCCTTACTTGTAGCTCCCCTCTGCAAGCACCACGGTGCAACGCAATACAGTGCCTAAAGCACACCCCTGCTGGATATACGGCCCCGGCCGGAACCAGGTAAACCTCGTGTCACCTAGTTGCTTAGTACCGGCCATCGAGAGATAGATCTCAACGCTCATATTACTTAGTGTCGGGACTACTTTCCGCACCGACAGTTGGCGCGCCAGGTAGGGGAACTTCGCGCTGAAGATCAGCTTTCCACCAGCCATCTCGATGGTGATCCGCACCGAGTACAGGTCCTAGAGGTACTCCATGGGCAGCTTGAACCCCCACCCAGCCGGATTCAAAATCCGGTTCGGGAGCCTGAATTTCTAGGCCACGGGGAACGGCTACCTCATGCGCATCACCAACCGCGACGAGCTCCACCCGTAGCGGTCGACCGGGGCAGGACCGGTTCCCACCACGCCTGCTGCGAGCCTCTGTACCTCTACGTCGCCGCGACCACCCAGGTGGTTGGTGCTGTCATCGTGGTGGAGCGTACGGAGGAAGGGCACGCCCTACCAGTCCAGAGGCCTGTATACTACGTCAGTGAGGTGTTGTCTGAGACCATGGCACGGTATCCACAGATCCAGAAGCTGCTCTACGCAGTAGTGCTCGCGCGGCACAAGCTGCGGCACTACTTCGAGGCCCATCCGGTCATGGTGGTCTCCTCGTTCCCATTGGGGGAAATCCTTTGTAATCCGGATGCGGCGGGCAGGATTGCCAAGTGGTCCGTAGAGCTCATGGGCGAGACGCTCGCCTACGCGCCGCGCAAGGCGATCAAGTCCCAGATCTTGGCAGATTTCATTGCCGAATGGACGGATACGTAGCTGCCACCGCTGCAAATCCAAGCCGAGTGCTGGACCCTCTACTTCAATGGGTGAGTGATGAAGATGGGGGCAGGCGCGGGACTGCTCTTCATCTCACCCCTCGGAGAACATATGAGGTACGCGGTACGCCTACATTTCCCTGTGTCCAACAACATGGCGGAGTACGAGGCTCTCCTTTGTGGCCTCCGAATTGCCATCGAGACGGGCATCAAACGCCTCGACGTCAGGGGAGACTCACAGCTCATGATTGACCAAGCCATGAAGAACGCGAGCTACCACGACGACAAGATGGAGGCCTAATGCAATGTCGTGTGCGCTCTTGAGGATAAGTTCTACGGCATCAAGCTCAATCACATCCCCCGCGGGTACAATGAGGAGGCGGATGAACTCGCCAAGATTGCGTCGGGGTGAATCACTGTTCCCCCGAACGTTTTTGCGCGAGACGTTGTGAAACCGTCCGTCAACCTCGAAGCATCACCCTCGAACCCGGAGGAACCCTCGGGGGCTCCCTCAAGTCTGGCGGGTGTGGAGTCCATGGATGAGGACCCCTCGAACGAGGCGTTCGTGCTCTCCCTACTCAAGGGTTACGGGGCAGACGAGTCCAAGGCCATGGAGACAGAACCAACCCCCCACGCGGAGGATTGGCGGGCCAAATACCTCGCCTGGATGGATCAAGGGGAACTTCCCCCGGATCGGGCCGATGCCAGGCGCATCGCGAGGATGGCCAAGTCGTTCACCCTCATCGACGGCGAGCTGTACAAGCGCGTCGTGTCCTGCGTCCTGCAGTGGTGCATCCCCATCCCCCAAGGCCGTGAGCTCATCCGGGACATCCACGCGGACGTATGCGGCCATCAAGCGGCGCCGCGCACCCTCGTGGGCAATGCATTTCGCCAAGGCTTCTACTGGCCCACCGCGGTCGCCGACGCCAGCGACGTCATACGCACCTGCGAGGGGTGCCAGTTCTACGCCCACAAGACTAACCTCCCAGCTCACGCCCTCCAGATGATTTCCGTCACATGGCCCTTCGCCGTGTGGGGGCTAGACATCGCCAGGCCCTTGTGAAAGGCGCCCGGGGGCTACACCCACCTGCTGGTCGCCATAGATAAGTTCTCCAAATGGGTCGAGGTGCTCCCAATCGCAAACCTCAGGGCAGAGCAAGTCGTATCGTTCTTCACCGACATCATCCACCAGTTCGGGGTGCTTAATTCCATCATCACCGACAACGGGTCCCAATTTACCGACAGGAAATTCTTGGATTTTTGTGACAAGTACCACATCCGCGTGGATTGGGCGGCCGTCGCGCATCCACAGACCAATGGTCAAGTGGAGCGGGCCAACGGCATGATCTTACAAGGCCTCAAGCCCATGATTTTTGACAGGCTGGACAAGTCTGGCCGAAAATGGCTCCAGGAACTGCCGGCGGTCGTTTGGAGCCTCAGAACCACCCCGAGCAGAGCCACGGGATTTACCCCCTTCTTCTTGGTCTACGGCGCGGAGGCAGTCCTCCCTACGGACTTGGAGTACGGGTCGCCCAAAGTCGCAAGTCTGGCCGAAAATAGCTCCAGGAACTGCCGGCGGTCGTTTGGAGCCTCAAAACCACCCTGAGCAAAGCCACGGGATTTACCCCCTTCTTCTTGGTCTACGACGCGGAGGCAGTCCTCCCCACGGACTTGGAGTACGGGTCGCCCAAAGTCGAAAGCTATGACGAAGGCGCCAACCAGCGAGCCCATGAGGACTCACTGGACCAATTAGATGAGGCACGCACCGTGGACCTGATGCACTCAGCAAGGTACCAGCAGGCGCTGAGACGGTACCAAGCCCGAAAGATACGATGCCAAGACTTCCACGAGGGGGACCTAGTCCTGAGGCCGTGCCAAGACAATCGAGGCCGCCACAAACTATCACCCCCATGGGAGGGACCCTACGTCGTGGTCAAAGTGCTCAAGCCCTGCACCTACAAGCTGGCGAACGAGGACGGCGAGGAACTCACAAACGCTTGGAATATCCAACAGCTACGTCACTTCTACCCTTAGAAAGGATTTCCAAGTCTCTTTTCATTATTTACATAACCAACACCCCAGTTTGTTGTACAAATGTAAATTCCATCGATTAATAAAGTAAAAGAGCGACTCCGCTTTCCCCCGAAAATGTGACGCCCCGGGTTTTTAATTACCGTCATTAACGCTAACGACACGATTAGCCGGTCAAATGGTCAACCCTAGGTCAACTCCGGGCCCTCACCCATGAAAACTCCCTAACATACCCCTAAGTGACCCTAGTGAATAGTAAAACACTTGTGGGGCCAACCTTTGGTCAAAGGGTGGGTCAAAACCCCCTTGCCACCCAGTGTCCACAGGTGTCTGCCGGAACTTTTGCCGCGTTCCCCAAAATTCACCTAAACACTTAAAATTCTACCTTTGGGAAAGTTGTAGGTCTTGTTGAGGGACACAACTTTCATGTAGAGTGGCATTGCTGATTTGGAGGGGAAAATTGTGAAAAGGCCCTTGCAAGCCAGAGATCACTGTTGACAGAACCATGTTGACATTCAAAGTTGACATTCCTCTAGATTCAAATCTAAACAAGAAAACCCCATACAACATTTGGGAAAGTTGTAGCCGGTACTTAGATCTACAACTTTGGTATTCATTGTTTGGTCGAGTTGTGTTCAAAATTTTGGAGAAATCGTGGCTTGAACACGGCACCGGTGTCACCGCCGGACGCGAGCGCGTCGCGCGCGCGACGTCGCGCGCGCAAAGGCGCCGCCGTCGCCGCCCGCCGCCGGCCTTGCCCCGGCGGCCGTGCCCGCGCCGCCCGTAGCCTAGGCGTGCGTGCCGTGCCGCGTCCCGATGCACGCGCGCCCCGATGCGCTCCGTCCCGAGGCGCCTTGGCGTCCGCGCCGCCGTACGCGCGCGCGCGCGCCACGGACCCGGCCGGTCCGTCGGCGGCGTCGCCGCCGTACACGCGCGCCTCGACGCGCCGTAGCACGGCCGCATCTCCCCGCCGTCACCCGCGCGTCACCCACGACCGCCCGAGCCGGGTATAAAGGCCCCCGTGCTCTCCTCGCGCGCCGCACCGTGCCGCCCGCGCCATCGCCGCCGCCATCCCGCCGCCGCCGGTGCTAGCTCTCCCCGGCTCGCGCTCGCCGCCGTCCAAGCACGCCGCTAGATCCCTTAGCACCCGAGCCGGCTCGCAAGCACGCTTGTTTGCGCCAATTTGGCCTCCACGCCGCAAGACACCGAGCCGCCCCGAGCGCGCGCCGCCGGCCGCCGCCGTGCGCGCGTCGCCGGAGCAAGTTCCACCCTCGCCACCACCACCAATAGGACCGTGGTGAGCTCAATTTCATCATGGTGCCGCTTGTTGTCGTGGTCGGGCCCCACATCGCCGCCGGCGAGCCCTCCCGCCGCCGCCGAGGGTATAGATGTGAATCCGGGGGCATATTTGCAAGGATCGCGTAACTTAGTTTATTTGCGGATCGGTCCACGTCTTAGAAAATCCGTAGAAATTCACAGAAAATTCCACAAATTCTCAAACAAATTTTGTAGGTCTCGGGATGTCAAACCCCACCCCTGTGTGGTACACTTGTGACTAGATTAAAAGTAGTTTTGAGTAAAAATTTCAAATGTGTTATTCTTGAATCTGTTATAACTTGAAATGTATAGCTTCTCTGTAGCTAAGCTTTGGATATGTTGTGTGTTAGGATAAGACTAGATGCTTGTGCCAAAAATTGCACAAAGTTATCATGTGGATCTTTTTATAAAAATGTTTTTCCATCTCTGGCAGAGCTACATAAATGATTTTTCCTGTTAAATGTATTAATGTTCTTGAGCCCAACTTGTGCACACTGTCTTGTAATGACAAAATGCACATATTGTGAATTAATCATGATTTTTGGATGAACAGAAATAATTATTCTTGATTTATGCATGTTTTCCTTTGTAAATTAATAAACCAAGTTCAGTAGAGGTTCCATGTGAACATGCTGGCTTTTTTAGGCTTGTTTAGGATCAGAAAGCATGCACAAGAAAGTTTGGATCATTTTGATGCTTAATTATTTTTATATGCATTTAAGTTGAATCACTAGATAACCTTTGTTATTTTCCATAATATTTAATTTCCTAGCATCCAACACTTACATGTGGGTCCAATGGACCAAGATAGATGCTAGTAGGCTTAAGAAACACTCATTTAATTTTTGGTAATTTAATTGGTTAATAAAAGGCTTAAATGCCCTTTTAATATTAAAGGGAAATTAAAATAAAGAGAAACCCTTAATTAAATCTTTTTCCTTTTTGAAAGAATTATTTAATATAATTAAAAGATAATTAATTATCATCACTGATAAGAAATTAATTCATAAATAAAAATATTAATTACACCTTGTTGGTAAAGATAAAAATGAAATAAAGCTTTCACATGAAATGATGAGCTTAAATAAAACCTTTATTCAAATAAAGAATAAAAGAGTAATCCATGTACAACCAATGGCTTCCTCAAATAGAAATCTTAGATAGATGCTTGTTAAGGTGAATATGACCAACTAGAGTTGGATAAGACAACAACCAATCACATCACCTAAAGTGCATTGCATTCCGTGTAGATCTTCCGGACGGAGATTACTCCCCGGTCCCGGAAACCGAGGAAGTCGGAGCGGAAGGTTCTCTGCAGTACGTGGACGGACTCGACACCGAGGGTGCCCAAGCTAACCTAGTCGACGAAGGCAAGCTCGGTGCATCTAACCTAGTTTTAAAGTTCTTTATTCAATTATCTATGAATGATTGTGCATTTACGTTCGGGAGTTGAATGAAACCCTAGATGCATGATCCATAGGTACCTTTGGTCTCTACTAGTATGATAGGTCGATAGTCGCTAAGCTATAGGACCGTTACAAGTCGGGTGATGACCTCACTCGCGAGAATAGGTTCCTAGATAGGAATCATACTATATCCCTAAATGGATTGCTCACGTGGTAAGAGCATGGGATGCGGGCTCGGTCCGGTGGTTATGTGGGTTAAGTTTTTGAACGTACCAAGCATATGCCGGTATGGGACCGGTAAGCCTAGTACCATAATGAGGCGGCGAGGGATCTTACTATTACTACTCTTGGGATTCGCTCTCACGGCTAGCTACCGGTGGTGTATGGTGACTCCGGGTATCTCGCGGGGTATGCCGGATAGCCTGCACCAAAGACTGTAAGATTCGATCCCAACCCGAGGATTTATGGGGACGGCCTGGGGAGTTGTCCTCGCGGGGGCAGCCGACCGTGTGTTTGGGTCTACCTTGCAAGGTCTTAATCAATCGATTGTCGGCCTCTCACCGTTATCCGAGACTACTTACTCCACTAGTCATGTGATCCCTAATGATGGAAGTTGATGAACTTTATGTTTGAATAATTGTATTGTACAACTTTGTTTGTACTAGTTGGCGAATGTAGTAAAGATTTAACCACTAGAACTTGTGCTAAAATCTTGAAAGCAAGGATACTCTTTGTTACTTTTTAGCAAAAGCAACCCAGGTAGCCAAAAAGCCTTCATGGTCTAGATTTGGTGAAGTAGATATCACCGACGGGTAAGACTTCTGAGTATTAGTATACTCGGCCTTGCATTAATATGTTGATCCGGGTAATGCCTTCGGTGATGTGTGGCCCGGTGAGATCCCGCCGGCCGGGAGCCGGAGTGGGTGGAGGACGACTACCGAAGCATCATGGATGGCCTCCGTGGTGACTTTCGCCGCCGCTCGTTAATTTCCGCTGTGTCTTTTCAAAACTCTGAACTATTCTGTCATGACATAAACTATGGTTTGTAATAATTAAACCCTTCGGGGTACAAATTTGGATTTGAATATTGTTGTATCTCTGGACTCGCCTTCGAGTGAGTTTTAATGCATATATCGATCCTTGTGCTGTTCAAGTGATTTACCGGGCGTTAACCGGCGACTTACGACGGGATGGTACCTTATTATTGCTTAATGACCAAAGTGGATCGGTTTTAGGCGATAGTACGGTACTTTCCCGGGCGGGTTGTCACGGAAAACCAAGTCCCCCTCGGGGGCTACTACGGGGGGCACCCCCCCCCCCCAAAATATGGTCCCATTTTTTCGCAAAAAATCGTGCCTCAAATACGCTAAGTACGACTCAACCCGAGCCTCGGGCGAATTTATGCGGGGCGCAAGCGGCCAGATGGCAAAGACGCGCAAGTCGGAGATAGCCTACGCCTCCAGAAGGATACAACCCTTCTCCCTTGCCTCTTAACCAACAAGTTACTCGTGGAATCAAACTTTCCCAGCCCAAATTCGCCCAAGCAAAGGAAAAAGAGACGGAACAACGTAATAGGAGAGACAAAAATAGACACGCAAAACTTACAAACATTCAAACGTTCTTAAGTTCATTACAAAAGCCACACGGCTCAAGTTCTAACTAAGAGATTCAAAGGGCTTGAACGCCCAACTACTATCAGGCTTGAGGGCCGCCAGCCGGGGGAGCGTCCGGGAAGAGGAAAACCATGAAGTCCTCAGCAAGGACGTCGGCGGCTGGGGCGCTGAGCGTGTCCACGTAGTTCATCTCCACCTCGTCGTCCACGTCGACGGGAACCACTTAGCCCATAGAAATTGCCTCGAGGTTCACCAGGTAGTGCGACACCACCACGCCAAGGGCTTTCTGGACCCCCAGGTGAAGGGCGTGGCGCATGCGCTGAGTAACGTGCCCGCCCAGAGCGCGGAGATGACTCGCCACGGAGCTCCTAGTCTGTGTCTCGCCTTCCTCAATCCCATGGCACGCCGCGAGGGCAGCGGCCTGCAGCTCCTCCAGCTCATGCTGAGAAGAGTTGTAGGCCGTCTGGATGACCTGCGCCTGGGTCGCCGAGTTCCCAAGAGCTGTCCGCAGGCCTGGAAAGCCGAAACACAAATCAAGTTGGGAGTGAATCCCGAACGAACCAAGCCAACAAATGAAGGGCAAGAAAGATGACTCACCCTCGACATGTTTCTTCTCTGTCTCGAGGGTCGTGTGTGCGGTCTCAGTCGCCCACTGCAGGTCAAGGATCGTCGCATCCTTTTCCTCACTCGCCTGGCGCTAATCCTCGTAGGAGACGCTCAGCTGGGCCAGCTCCCCGTTGAGCCATGTGACTTCCTCGTCCCGCAGCTTGAGGGTCGCCTGTGCTTTCTCGAGTGCGGTGCGCTCCTACTGGAGTAGACCCTGCACCTCCTCCCGTGTTGTGCGCTCACGCTCGAAGGCGGCCTGGGCCTCAGCAAGGACGGTTCGCTCCAGCTGAAGCTGAGTCTCCGCCTGCTAGCGTGCGCCCCGCTCCTGCTAGAGTTGCTCCCCCATCGCGGCGAGTGAGGTGACCTTCTCCGCCAGGTCGTCCCTCAGCCGCTCAACCTCCTTGGCTTTCTCCTCAGCTTGACTCTGCCAGGACCGCACCCCCTCGAGGGTTGCGCGATCCTCCTGGAGTTGAGCTCGAGCAAAAGCAAGCTCCGTCTCGAACTCCGCCGCCACAGCCCGCACTGCGGCCAGGTCCTCGTGCGCCTTCCGCAGCGCCTCGTCCCACTCCAGAAGCGCCGACGTCACCTTCTCGACCGCGGAGGTGTCTTTCGCGGCACGGGCGCCATGATCCGGGAGCGCGTCCCGCACAACTTGCGGCCGGTACTCTAGCCACCCATTGTCGGTCCACAGGGGTCTCCATGAGGGTGTCAAGGGCATCATACTGGTCCCGGCACCAGTCACGCTCAGAGCTCAATCGGGCAAGACAGTCGTACCTCTCCTGAGCCCAACCCTCTAACTCCTGTCACCGGTGGACAAGGCACGGGAGAAAATGAAGTCAGGAGACACACGAATACGGAAGGGATAAGGGAGAAAATTCCAAATTCGACAAAAAACACGCACATGGAAAATCCGCCACAAGGGCCCCTGTGGATCCGCAGCGCCTCGTTCAGCGTGTTGTTGAGCGAGGTGTCCTGGTCTAGAAATTCCTGCCACAGCGCCTGCTCGGCCTAGGCCTCATCGAAGTGGGCCGGCGGCGCGCCGGCGTGACCCCGCTCCTGCTGCGGGGCGTGTGACGACGACGTCGGGGGCGGGGCGGGCAGCACGTGACGACGAGGCCTCGGCACCATACGTCAGGCGCCGCGGCATCACGCAGTCATCCTCCCGCATCACCAACACCCTCGCCGCAGACTCGGGGGCTGGCGCGGGCCAGTTCTCCCATTGGCTCCACCCGAGAGGTGGGGCGCCATCATCAGGGATGTCCACGACGGCCGCGCGGTCGCCCGCGGTGGGGGCAAGCGCTGGTGGTACCGTCGTCGCCGTGGTTGCCACTGTTGTGGCCGCTGCCGCAGCCGCCACTTCCTACTGCGGCCCTGTGGCCACAGCCGTGCCGCGCGGTGGCTCACCCGTTGCCGCAGCACTTCCCACCTCCTGTGGTGCTCTCGACGAATGCCGCCTCATCAGCACGGACGTGTCCGACTTGAGCACCTTAGCAGGCGCAAGGGCGGGGACGGTCGGCGTCACCCTGCGAACAAAAAAATACAAGACTGAGCACCACAGCCACTCGAAATCAGGGGCGCACGGGCAAAGTGCTACATACCTCAAATTGGAGAAGCCCCGCTTCCTCTTCCTCGAGAGTTCGGGAGGCACCGCCGTAGCGCCCGTCGTCGCCGCCGTAGCGCTCGCGCAGCACCCCCGCGGCGCTCACCGGTGCCTCCACGGTGCGCGCGGCCTCCTCCACCGACCGCCGGCGGCGGGGCGCCTCCCCGCCGGCGGGCACACCTGCTCCACTGTCGCCTCCACGGCCCGTGGCGACGGGGGCGGGGGATTCCACCACTCAGGGGGGCTCCCCCCGTCGCTCTCCTCTTCCTCCTCCTCCGACGACGATGAGTTCTCCGGAGTCGCTGGGGGGAGAGCCCTTGCTGCTCACACAGTCGATATTCGTCAGTCTCCTCCTCCCGGCGTTCCGCCGCCAGATTCTCCTCTCCTGCTTACGCGCCGACCGCTCCTGTTCCTGTTGTTGCGCGGTGCGGGCGACCGCCCGGGCCCGGGGTGTCGGTGGATCCAATCGCGCGGCGTCCACAGTCACCCTCTGCTAATAACATCCATTAGGACCACACCAATGCATCGCAAGAGAACGAAGAGAGAAGAGGGGCCTACTCACCGCCGGGGCGTTGGGGGCATGACGAACGACAAGAGGTCGTCGTTGCGGTGCGGCACGGACTTGAGGCTGATGGTGTGCCTCGCCCTCGTAGCCGCGTACTCCGGGGAAAGGCGTTCGTGCAGTAGCCGCGAACGCGCCAACGCCGTAGGGTTGGCTGCGTCGCTCATCTCATAGATGCGGAGCTCCCTCTCCATGAGGGGGACGATTTGCCGGTGGTGGAGGTTGGCGAGGAACGAAGCCGCCCCCAACCCGGCGTCCGCTAGGCTCTGCAGCGCGTCGGTGAGCGACTCTAGTCGCTGCTGGCGTGAAGAAGGCGACACGCCGTGATGCCAGGCGTCGGTCTTCTCCTTCAGCACCTTGCCGGTGTAGGGGGAGACCAGTGCCATCGCTGCAGAGGTAGAACCACCCCCTCTCCCACTTCACGTTGTTGGATGTCATCGTGCACGGCGGGTACAACTCTTTGCGTGGGTCCCGCAGCGCGATCGACGGGCCGCCGGCACGCACCGCCCGACGCACCCGTGTCTCGCCCGTGGCGAGAGTGTGCAGATCCGCACGGAAGAGGTGCACCCGGAGATCCCAATTCACGGGGATCCCCAGGAACCCCTCGCAGACGCCGACGAAGGTGGCCGCCTGCGAAATCTCGTTGGGGGAGAAGTTGTGAAGCTCCACCCCGTAGTGGTAGTACAGCTCCCACATAAAGCGGCTCGTCGGCGCGGTGAAGCCACGCTCGTGATGCCTAATGAAGCTAATGACGTAGCCATACGGTGGGTTGGGCTCCCGGTCCGTCGCCGGCGGAACGATCCACGCCGGGGGCGCCCCCTCCACGTTCGGCGCCAGCTGCCCACCGTTCACAAGCTCGTGCAGAGCGAACTCCATCACTGTCGACTGAGTCCATGGTAGGGGGTCCAGCACCATGATTGGCTAAGGCGGGGCCATTGCAGGTGAGGGCTGAATCAAGGGAGGTGGCGGCGCGCGAAGGCAAAACGAGTGTCGTATGGACCTCCCTAGGCCCACTACCTCGGTGGGTACCGGGACCGACTACTCGGTGGGCCCTCGGGACTACCCGGCTTACGCTACACGGCACCCGAAGACGTGGAGCACAAGGACTACACGGGGAGTAGTACTCGGTTAGGGAGCCGTACATGTTCCGCATCGTATAGAGGACTCCTAGACGTACTCGACTAGTACTCTCTCCCTACTCCGACTTGTAACCCTGCCTCCCGGACTATATAAGGCGAGGCAGGGACCGATCTCTAGCATCAAATCTCATACAACTCATGGCGCACTATTGCACCATCTTGTAATCGTGCCCAATCAATCCAGAGCTACGCAGCATACAGGACGTAGGGTATTACGCACCTCGCGGCCCGAACCTCGTCTAAATTGTGTGCCACGTGTCTCTTCCTTCGAGTTACCGATCTCGGCGAGTCACATTCATCTACTTCGGGTACTCCCCTTAGTAGGTTTCGGGTCTAAAACACCGACGGCTTGCGCGCCGGTGTAGGGGGTCTCGCCCGAGATCACATGGCGAACTCGACGGCACCCGTCCACTTCAAGCCAATCGTCGCATTCAACCGCGGCGACACCTTCGTGTTCGGCGCCTGGGTCTGCACCGCAGACGGCGCGGGTTCCTTCCAGCACCGCCTCACCATGCCGCCCAACCCGAAGACTGGCCTCGTGACGCTTCCAGAAGTCGTCACGGGCGAACTCGCCGGCAAATTCGGCGAAATTTCGCTCTTCAACCACCACGCTGACTTCGAGCTCGAGTCCGCTTCCAACTCGAACTCGACGTCTCCATGGGCCATCGCATGCGAGCCGGCCTGCTCAGCCATCGCAAGCGGCCTCCTCACCCCGTGAGCGCTCCGCGCGTGGCCCCCGCATCCTCGGTCGGGCCCGCACGGGGGCTCCCACTTCCCCACCGGCCGGCAAGGAGCCCGTACCCGAGTGCAACTCGGACTCCGACGCCTCCCGCGATCGCGCTTCGGACTCCAACCCTCTCTCCGAGTTCTACCTGAACCCGGATTACGAGTTCGACTTCGGGTCGGACCCTGAGGAGCCCGAGTCCGAGGACAACTCCACTGAGCTTCCCTTGTCGGGGCCAGCCTGCTGGGCTGGTTATAACATCCACGCCGGCCGGAAGATACGTCTGCGGCCGGACCGCAAGCCCACCGACTCGATAAGGGGAGACTCACGCTACGTCGCCTACATCGACTCGCTACCGTTCCGGGAGGGAACACCCCTAGCTCGGGGCCGACTCAAGCACACCAAGGCGAGGGTGGCACCTTCGAGTCCGGCCTTGGCACCCCCGATCGCCAAGTCTTCATGGCTCGCCGGCGACACTCCGGGGCCTTCAAGCACGGCTCGGGATAAGTACACGGAAGACATCTCCTCCGACGAGCTCTCTCGTCGACGCTCCACCGAACGAGACTGCGGAGGACGGAGACGCTCGATGTGAACGCAACCGGAAGCGCAACGAACGTCGTTGGCGCCTCCGTGACAACTTCCCCGTCCGCAACCTTGCGGAGGCTCTTGAGGCGATCGAGAGCGAGTACACACTACCCCCGAGCAAAGTGCCTCATGTCGATCACGGCGATCGCACGCCGGGCTCGGGGCATACGCGGCCGTAGAGGTTATCGCCAAGCTTGCTAAAGAAGCCTACTTCATGCGGGTCGACAACGAGTCAACCGGCCCCCTCCGGCCCGGACCCCGCGACAACGAAGCCACAAGTCGCGGCGCCAACAACGGTCCCAACCGTACTCGAGGGCGAGCTTCTAGCCGAGCCAAACCACCGTCGCTCCAACGGCCGGCGGACCTTCACTTGCGCGACCACGACAACCGAGAAGTCGTCCCTCACCGCGCTCCGGCCGGCGGGGGCGGCAATGATCCCGACGGCGGCGGCGGCGCACGGCGGTAGCTCCAACCACGGGGCCAACGGGAGGGCGGGAGGCGGCGGCGGCCGCGGTGGCCGAGGCCACGCGAACGACCACGCCTGCGGCGCCTCGCGGGCGGCTACGACGCCCGCGAGGAAGATCGAAGAGCTACGGCGAAAGAAGTCGACCACCGCAGCCCAAGGGCGACGGCTTCCCCGCCTTCTCACCTCGACTTCGCAACTTGCTCCTCCCCGACAAATTCAAACCTTTGGGGATCATCAAGTATGATGCGAAGCAGGATCCCATCCAGTGGCTCAGGTGCTACGCCCTCTCCATCGAGAACACTGGCGGCAACAGCGACACCAAGTGCCTCTACTTCCCCTTCTGCTTGGACCAAGCACCACTCACTTGGCTCGAGTCGCTGGATAAGCACTCGATTGACAAGTGGGACCAGCGAAGGAGCGAGTTCACAAGTAACTCCGCGGGCGCCATGGGCCGATCGGGTACTCGCATGGACACGGCCATGATCAAGCGAGGAACAAGGCGAGACCCTCCGCAAGTACATGCGCCGCTTTT
Organism: Cenchrus americanus; assembly: GCA_947561735.1. Classification (NCBI taxonomy): domain Eukaryota; kingdom Viridiplantae; phylum Streptophyta; class Magnoliopsida; order Poales; family Poaceae; genus Cenchrus; species Cenchrus americanus. The sequence continues at coordinate 59,501,057 of OX387241.1, forward strand.
CGACAAGCACGCCACCGTCGTCGACATCAGCGACAAGGAGGTCATCGACCTCTTCCAAGACGGCCTATACCACCGTCGCACCTTCGAAGACTTCGGTCGTCACCGCCCCAAGTCTATCCCCCACCTCAAGGACATGATCACGTCCGGGCGGATGAAGAAGACAAGGCCAACGCCAAGTACGACGCCATCCGTGGCAAGGCTAAGCGGAGAACCGGGCGGCGGCGGCGCGGCAACGCGAACCGGGGCGGTCGCAACAACAACAACTACTACTACTACTCGGGTCCCAACCGCAAGCGCAAGCGGACAACACCGTCGCGGCTATCCGGCGCCTGCGAAAGGGAACTCGAAGAATAACTACGGCGGTTTCAAAGACCTGCCGAAGGAGAAGTGCCCGTGGCATCCAAATGGCAACCACACCACCGAACAAGGTGCTACCGGCTCGGGCACGCACTCAAGGAGACGCCGGAGCCACCGCACCCTCATGATCAAAAGGGCAAGAAGAAGGACGGCGACAACAACGACTTCCAGGAGCCTGAGAAAACCGTCAACGTCCTCTTCGGCGGATTGCCCAGCAGACGGGAGCAGAAGGCTACCCGTCGCGAAGTGATGTCCATTGAACCAGCGGTCCCGACTCCTCTCAGGTGGTCGGAGGTACCCATCACCTTCTCCCGCGCGGATCAATGGACCAGCTTCTCTGAACCAGGACGGTTCCCCCTCGTCCTGAAGCCAACGGTGGCGGGCTCCAAACTCAACAAGGTGCTCATCGACGGTGGAAGCGGGCTCAATGTCCTCTTCACCAAGACCTTGAAGAAAATGAAGCTCGACATCACTCATATGCTCACCAAGAGCAACATGCCCTTCTACGGCATCGTCCCCGCAACGCGGCTATTCCACTGGGCTCGGTGGTCGCCCGATTACTTTCGGGGCAACTCGGGACAACTACCGTACCGAGTACATCAAGTTCGAGGTCGCGGACTTCGAGACCTCCTACCACGCCATCCTCGGCAGACCGGCCATCGCCAAGTTCATGGCGGTCCCCCACTACACCTACTTGGTACTCAAGATGCCAAGCCCAGCCGGTGTACTCTCCCTCCAAGGAGACCTGAAGATCTCCCACGACTGCGACACAGAAGCCGTGGAGATCGCCTCCACAAATCAAGTGCCCAACGCGATGATGGAGGTCTACGTCGCGTCGAAGAAGCTTGCTACAAGTGAACTCGACATCCCAGAGAAGTCTGACAGCGCCAACAAGCCTCAGCCACCTGAGGAGGTACTCGTCAAGGCGATCGACCTTGGAACAGAGCGATCCCGGCAAGACCACCACCATCGGGGCGGGCCTCGACCCAAAATAGGAAGACGCGCTCATCAGCTTCCTTCGGGCTAACCGCGACATCTTCACGTGTAAGCCAACGGACATGCCGGGAGTGCCCGGGGAGCGATTGAGCACTGCCTCAATGTCAATCTTAAGGCCACCCCAAGCGACAACACCTCCGACGCTTTGCCGACGACAGACGGGACGCCATCAAGAAGAAACTCGCCAAACTACTCGCGGCTGGCTTCATCAGAGAAGTCTTCCATCCTGAGTGGCTCGCAAACCCTGTCCTCGTCCGCAAGAAGAACTCGAACGAGTGGAGGATGTGCGTCGACTACACCGACCTCAACAAGCACTGCCCCAAGGACCCCTTCGGGTTGCCGCGGATTGATCAAGTCATCGACTCCACGGCGGGCGCGACTGCTCTGCTTCCTCGATCGCTACTCCGGGTACCACCGGATCGCGATCAAGGAAGAAGACCGAGGAGAAGACCGCGTTCATCACCCCGTTTGGCGCGTCATTGCTACACGACCATGTCCTTCGGGTTAAAGAACGCCGGCGCTACCTACCGGCCGAGCTATCCGGGCTGCTTCAAGAGGCGGCTCAACAAGAACGTCGAGGCCTACGTGGATGATGTGGTCGTCAAGACCGAAACTCCGTACCCTCATCGACGATCTTAAAGAGACTTTCGCATCACTCGCGCGAGTACCGCCGGGAAGCTCAACCCGAACAAGTGCGTCTTTGGCGTACCTTCGGGCAAACTACTCGGCTTCATCATCGGCCCGGCGAGGCATCGAAGCCAACCCCGAGAAGATCTCCGCCATCACCGGCATGCAAGCTCCCACGAGCATCAAAGACGTTCGTAAGCCGACGGGATGCATGGCGGCACTAAACGGATTTATCTCGAAGCTTGGAGAGCGGGGCCTACCCTTCTTCAAACTACTCAAGCATCAAGAGAAGTTCGTGTGGACTCCGGAGGCGGATCAAGCCCTTGCCCGGCTCAAGGACTTCTGTCAAAGCCACCGATCCTCACGGCTCCTCACAAGGGCGAGCGACTATTGCTCTACCTAGGCGCGACTACCCACGTGGTCGGTCATCGCCATCGTCGTTGAGCGGAAGGAAGACGGCCATGCCTACCCGGTCCGGGCGCCCGGTCTACTTCGTCGGCGAGGTCCTATCCGAGTCAAAGGCACGCTATCGGCCGTGCGGGAAGCTACCGTACGCGGTACTCATCACCTCGCGAAAGCTACGACACTACTTCCGGCGGTACTCGATCTCCGTCGTCACCGACTACCCGCTCGGCGACATCCTACGGAACCAAGATGCTACCGGAAGAATCTCCAAGTGGGCGGTCGAGCTCGGCGCCCTCACTATCGACTTCAAGCCACGCACGGCCATCAAGTCGCGGACGCTAGTCGACTTCATGGCGAGTGGCGGGAGAACCGCCTACCTACTCCCCACCGTGCGACCGAGCATTGGGTGATGTACTTTGACGGCTCACTCAACCTCGAGGGCGCGGTGCGGGAGTACTCCCCCGATCTCTCCAACGGGCGAACAACTTAAGTACGTCCTGCGAGATCTTACGGAAGGTCTCAAACAACGAAGCCGAGTACGAAGCTCTCCTACATGGGCTCCGCCTCGCGGCTTCATTGGGCATCAAGCGGCTACTAGTCTACGGTGACTGCGGTGGTCATCAACCAAGCCAACAAGTCCCGGGACCGCAACAAGGAGAACATGGACGCCATCGCCTAGAAGTCCGCAAGCTCGAGAACAAGTTCTATGGTCTCGAGTTCCATCACATCGTCCGCGACAACAATGTTGCAGCGGACGTCCTCTCGAAGCTTGGATCTACCCGCGCTCAAGTACCAGCGGGCGTCTTCATTCACGAGCTTCACATGCCATCCATCCCGGAGCCGGCGCCACCGACCACTGTCCCAGCCATTCCACCGGCCGGACAGGAGGTCATGATGATCGACGTGGACTGGAGGCAACCCTTCATCGACTACCTCAGCGAGCAGAAGGTCCCCTCCGACAAGAACTCGGCCGAGCAGCTTGTCCGCCGCGCCAAGTCCTACGTCCTCGTCGGAGACAAGCTTTACAAGCGGGGCGCATCCTCGGAGTACTCATGAAGTGCGTCCCCCGTGAGGAAGTCAAGGACATCTTGGAGGAGATCCACAAGGGCGTCGCGGCAACCATGCGTCCTCACGCACGGCGGTCGGCAAGGCCTTCCGACGAGCTTTCTGCGGCCCACGGCTTTGGGCGATGCCGAAGAACTCGTCGGAAGGTGCCAAGGATGTCGGTACTTCGCCAAGCGACAACACGTCCCGGCCTACAAACTAGTCACCATACCACCAACCCGGCCCTTTGCCTCGCCGGGGGCTCGACATGATTGGGCCACCGCCAACCGCGCCGGGTGGTTTCAACGAGTCTCGGTGGCCATCGACAAGTTCACCAAGTGGATCGAGGTCAAGCCGGTCACATGCCCCAAGGGCGACGAGTACTCGACTTCTGGATGAACTCGTACACCGCTACGGACTACCCCACCACATCATCACGGACACGGGCTCCAACTTCAACAACCACCGGTTGCGGGAGTCTTGCGAGAACGAGCGGGATCGACGTCCGATACGTCTCGGTTGCCCATCCACGGGCCAGGCGACAAGTCGAGCGCGCCAATGGGATGGTGCTCGACGCTCTCAAGAAGCGGGCGCACGACGCCGCCAACTCCAAAGGGGGCAAGTGGATCAAGGAACTACCCAACGCACTCTTGGGGCTACGGACTCGGCCATCCAAGCCAACGGGGCAATCCCCCCTACTTCCGGTCTATGGCTCCGAAGCAATCCTCCTTGCCGACGTCATATGGAACTCGACGAGCGGTGGAGCACTACGACGAAGGCGTCTCCGAAGACGACGGACGAGTTGACATCGATAGCCTCGAAGAAGCTCGGCTCGCGCCGCCCTCGTCCAATCGGCAAGGTACACGGAGGGTATCCGATGCTACCATGATCGCAACGTCAAGGAACGCTCCTTCAACGTTGGAGATCTTGTCCTCCGCCGTATCCAGAACACGGAAGGACTTCACAAGCTCAGCTCCCCCTGGGAAGGGCCCTTCACCGTTGCAAGGGTGGCGGGTCGGGCTCTTACCGCCTCCAAACACTTGAAGGCGAAGACATCAACAACTCGTGGAACGTCGACCAACTCTGTCGATTCTACGCCTAGTCTACACGACTACTGCGGGGTTCAAGTCTACACGACTACATCAACACCCCTCCGCCGTAAGCGGCCTCCGGTCCCGGCTCCGGTCTGGGACTACTCCTCTCCGGGATCCGGCCCGCGCGGCTACCTACGGATCACGGGCTGCCACGAGCGTCAAGGACTCTAGCGACGGTCTACCAAGAGACCACACTCCAAGATCCGGCTTGCACGGCTACCTACGGATCTATGATCCGGCCTACACGGCTACTTACGGATCAGCTGCGCAGGCGGCTACCCGCTCCGGCGCTACTCGGTTGTAAGCGGCCCTCCGGTCCAAGCGACTACTCCGTAACTACGGCCACGGCCATCCGGGTGTACTTCCTCGGTAATAAAGTTTGATCGTTCATCAACTTCTTTACGCCTACTCCCTACAATGGGACCACTACGCCGAGTATGACTACTCGCATCCACTCCACGATGGGGCTCCGCACTCCGAGATCGCGGCTACGAGTACTCATTCTTTGAAAAATTTCTTTCATTGATACTTAAGCAATTCATTACAATTGTTTTTTGTACAACCACGGCTACTAGCTATCTATTACGGGGCTGCGGAGATTAAGCTTCTCGGCCACTTGCTCCGCGATGGGAGCCATCTGCTCCGGCGGCTACGCATCTTGCTCATCGGTGCGGTTGGCGGCTACCCCCCGGCGACTACTTCCCTTTGGGGCCTTCGGGAAGTACGACTTCATGAAGGCCAAGACCTACCTTGGGATCGACCTCGCCATGTGCTTCACATAGGCCGCCGGCCGGCACGGAGCTTCCTTGAGGGCGATCCACCGGTGGAGCTATCTTGGGGCCGCCGGGTGCGGCACCAGGAGCCTTGCGATCGGCAGTGCGGCTTCTTCAAGCTCCTTCAGTTGGGCCCGCAGTGCCTCGCAGTCTTCATTCAACTACGCAAGGATTTGTAGCAGTTGACGAGATCGCGGTCAGATGCAATCCGGAGCTCCATGTGCTTCTCGCACTCGAAGGCAAGCTCTTTGTAGTCGAGCTCGAGTACACGGCGGGCTTCTTGCTCCCGGTAGAAGAGATTCTTCATGCTCGTCTCCGAGGGACTTCGGTTGCTCCACCGGTCCTCAAGCTCTGCAAACACAGCAACAATGCATCGGATCAGACCACTTCTCGACCTCCAACAAGTACCCGACAAGTTCAGCGGCGTACCTTTGTTCTTGTTGCGGAGGCTCTTATTCTTCCGCACCAAGTCGTCGCCCTTCGCCTGCAACTCCTGGATGTCGTTGTGGTACTTGGCGAAGGCGGCGTCGAGCTTCGACTGCATGGCAGTCGCGTGCTTCCGCGACTTAACAAGCTGCTCCTCCAGCGCTTCGGTCCGAAGCACCGTGTCGCCATAGCCTTGCAGCATGATGGACTTCTCGCGAGACCTCTCTGCGACGTCCTGCAAAGACAATCTAAGTCACACGAGTACTCAACGACAGAGGATTGACTACTCAGCAGCTCCGGCTACTTACCTTCATCCACTGCTCGGCCTGGCGGATTGCTTACAGGTGCTTCGCCCGCTGTCGCGAGCTCGACAAGATCATCTGCGAGCGGCTCTATCCGCCGCGAGTACTCGCGGTGGCCTCCGTCATTGGCGCGGGCGGATGGGCTGCGCATCCCGGATCTCGGGGGAGCGGATAGCCACCTCCCGGGAGCAACCTGCGGCGACGTGGTGACGCCCCCCCCCCCCCGGCCGCCACGGCGGCCTCCTCGACGACCTCCTCCACGGGCTCGGGGGCTCCTCCCGCGGCCTCCGGGGCCCCCGGTGTCGACACGCATCGGCACCCCGGCGGGGATGTCACGCCTTCGGCTTCGGCCTTTGTCAAAGAGAAGACAAGTGCATCAGCGACTACGACTACTCCTCGAGGAGCTCCACAGCTTCAGAAGAGTACTCACCTTCGACTATGCTGGCCTCCGGCAACGGCGCTTCGGCAGCCGGCGGCTCGGGCACCGCCTGGGTAGCGGGAGCGGACTCCTCGGCGGGCGGCACGACTTCTTCCGCCACCGGCCCCGAAGAGGGTTCATCCCCCTCCCGGGACGGATCGGTGGATTTCTGAGAAGCACACACAATTGGTCGTCGGTCATCCTTGACTACTACAACAAGTACTACTCGCAAAGATGCGGTACTTACAAGTTCGCCAGGACTATTGTCACGGCGGGGCGCCAAGGATGCGGCAATATCGACCGGTCCACCCTTGGTGGGCGCCTCCTCTGCGCCCCTGCGGCTACCGCCTCCTCCTGCGGCAACGGCGGCGGCGCGGTGCCCTCTTGCGCTCCCGAAGCCACCACCTCTTCAACGGCGGCGGCTACGGGCTCCGTGCTCCCTTGTGGAGCGAGGGGGCGGCGCTCCGGTGCGCGCCAAGAGCTCCTCAACGGTGGGGGCTAGACTACGATTTCCGGTTGGCTCCCCCACGGTGTCCCACACACCTTCGTCACCCTCTTTGATGGGCTCCGTTGGCGGCACCTCCTGCATACAAGGCAGACTACTCATCAGCAAGGGTACTCGTGCGACGGGTACTCGACTACTCTAGTCAAGACAACTTACCTCCTGAGGCGTGGTCTCTGAGACCTTAAGTTTCTTCGTCACCCGCTTCCTGGCGGGGTTGCGCGGCCTCCGTGGCGGCGCAGCCAGGCTAGCCTCCGGAGCTAGTCGGGGGGTCTTGCACCAGAGGAACATGAGGCAAGCCCGGGCGGCTAAACCTCGACCGCAGCTGGAAGCGGTCCTGCAATGTCTCGTCATCGTCATCGTCGTCGTCGTCGGTGGTATCCTCCACGACGACGGTATCATCGCCTCCACCGAGCTTCTCGCCGCTCCTTCGCCTTCCCTTCCCTTGGGATCTCGATTCCGCTCGGAGGTGGTTGCGGCTCGGAGATGAACTTCTTCAAGTCCTCCTACAAGACACGAAGACGTCAGCAAGTCTACAACAAGTAATAACTACTCGACTAAGGGAGTACGACTACTCACCTCCTTTGGCGGGCGCGCGGCGGAGTACTCTTGAACGGGGCACGCCGTGTACGACGGCATATCTTTGAAGATCCGCGACAACCTCTCGATGATGTCGCTGTCGTCCAGCTCGCCTCCGGGCATCCGCGACGTGTCGTTGTCGGCCGGTGTACTCGAAGCCTAAGGTGTCTCGAGCCATCAACGGCTGCACCCTCCGCTTCATGAAGCGAAGGCCACGTGCTCGGCCCTCAGTCCCGCCTCCCTCGGCACCTTGATGCGTGCACGCGGCTCGGGAAGTTGGATTCCCTCTTGCATGGTGGGCTCCGTGTTCCACCACTCGCGGTGCACCGGGCCGCCGTCCGCTCGGCTTCGGCGGGCGGGGGTGATGGTTCGTGACATAGAACCATCTTGTCTTCCAATCGGTGTTGGAGTCAACGAGCTTGTACGCCGGATATTGCTCCGCGGCGTCTTCTCTCAATTGGATGTCGGCTCCTCCAGGCTACCCTTGGCGTGGTGGCACTTGGCGCGGCTTGACGCGGAAGAACTTCGGAATAGTATCCAATGTGGCTTGATCCCAAGGAAGGCTTTGCGAAATGCACGAAGGCTGCGGTGTGGAAGACGCCGTTGGGATTCGGATTCGGTACTCGATCCCGTAGTACCCGAGCAGCCCTTTGAAGAAATCGGCCGGGCCGGGAGCGCAAGCCCGCGCTCCACGAACCGCGCGAACATGGGGATCTCGTCTTCGGCCTTCTCCATTGGATACGGATCTCCGGCGGCGGCCCTCCACATGTCAACTTCCTTCTCCCCGGATGAACCCGCCGTTCGGGGAGGGTCGGCGGATCCTCCGTCTTCACCTTGGATTTCTTCCACTCGCGGCTCGGATCGGCCCGCGGTTGAGACATTGGCGGCGGCCTTGCTCCGGTGGCGGTCGCGGCGGCCTCTTCGCGGCCCCTCTTCTTCCCGGCGGCCTTCGACGTCTTGGATGGTGACGGTTTCATCCTCCAAGTGCAGGGCGTCTTCACGCGCATCCGCTCGGGGGCTACCCTAAAAGCTTTGGGTGGCGGCGCACTTGAATCTACTACGGCGGCGGCAAGTGCGGGAGTGGATCTACTTCGGATGGAATCGAAATGATTGCGGCTCGGATGGGTGAAAAACCCTAAGGGTTTTGGCTTCTATCTATAAGTCAAACCGGCTCCGCAACGGGCGGTGGATAAGTCCACGCGTGGGCGACTCGGCGGGCGTGTGTGACCCTTCGTATTCTACTAGTCGACGCGCCTCACCTCGGGGGCTCGGCTACTTCTACTCGACTACACGGGAAGCGGCTAGTCTCAAGAGCATCTCGGGACACATTCTTCAAGATGACCCTTCAATTCGAGAGGAAGTACTCGACTCAAGGCTCGGGGGCTCCGTGCCATGTGTCCTTCGGTTTTTTCTCCGGATTTTTCGGGATCTTCTTGACGAGACTTCGAGATGGACCCCGGGTCGAGCACGTGGCTCAACCTAAGGCTCGGGGGGCTACTCCATATGGAGTGCGATTTTGCAAATCGTACCTCCATATCGGCTCCGGCTTCAAGACAAGACGAGCGGCTTTTGAAGACCTTCGAAGGCGGTGCTCGAGGACGCTTGGGACTACTCGAGAAGACTTCAAGATTGCTCAAACGTTAGGCGGAGTACATTCCGGCCTCGGGATGCTTCGACTACTCTTGAGGACTTTTGGCTTGTAGCACTCGGGGACGCTTGAGGACTACTCGTTAAGGTTGTCAAGACTACTTGAAGCTATCCTTCTCGACTACAAAGTACTCGGGGGCTTGTCGTATGGACCTCCCTGGGCCCACTACCTCGGTGGGTACCAGGACCGACTACTCGGTGGGCCCCTGGGACTACCCGGCTTGCGCTACACGGCACCTGAAGGCGTGGAGCACAAGGACTACACAGGAGTAGTACTCGGTTAGGGAGCTGTACATGTTCCGCACTGTATAGAGGACTCCTAGACGTACTCGACTAGTACTCTCTCCCTACTCCGACTTGTAACCCTGCCTCCCGGACTATATAAGGCGAGGCAGGGACCGATCTCTAGCATCGAATCTCAACTCACGGCGCACTATTGCACCATCCTGTAATCGTGCCCAATCAATCCAGAGCTACGCAGCATACAGGACGTAGGGTATTACGCACCTCGCGGCCCGAACCTGTCTAAATTGTGTGCCACGTGTCTCTTCCTTCGAGTTACCGATCTCGGCGAGTCACATTCATCTACTTCGGGTACTCCCCTTAGTAGGTTGCGGTCTAAAACACGGACAACGAGCAGGGGGCGAGAACAAAGGAGTGTGCGGCAAGGAAGCAGGGGTGAGACGCAAGGGGCAGTAGATGCTAAGTGACGAGGTAAGGGACTTCTCCCTCCCTCTCTCGCGATTTATAGTTCTGGGAGATCCGCGCTCCCGAAACCACGTGCGTCGTGCGCATTAACTACAGGCGACGCCGTCCGCCACTGACAGCTGGACCCCACCACGCCGAAACGGCCGGGTACGCCTGCACGCGCGATGATTACGGCGCGGTAACCGAAGGGCCACGGCGCCCCATCACGTCTGCCTGCCATGTCGTCCACTACGCCAGCAGTTGTGCCGCCTGAAAAGGCGCGCCCGCAGTGCACAACCACTGCCACAACTGTGGCCATTTAATGGCTCGGTTCCTTACCAAGTAAGGGTAACCCCGCGTGGCCCGAGCCAAGTGCTCGAAAAATTAGACCCTCGAAGGGTGTGATTACTGATCAGTGGTGATAAGTCCCACTCATCGGAGGTGGGCGCCACGGATGCCCTCAGATTTAGAGGATTACTGATCAGCGGCTCGAGGGACGGTACGGACACGACCCTTCGTGTCCTGCAGATGTAAGCAAGACGGGGGCGCCTAACCGCCACCCCGCAGCGGCCCTACTGATCAAGGGTTCGAAGCCTGACTCTCGAAGGGTTCGAACAGGCGCCCTAAATCGACCGAGTCAGGGACGACCAGGGCACGAGCATTCGAGCCGATCCTTGAACCAACCAGGTTGAGGGTGCCCCACATGTCGTATTCAAGAGCCAACGAGGGCAGCTAGTCGAGGGGTCCCATCGAGGGAGAGCTTTCGCACCCTCGGTCCCCAGCGAACGGGATCGAGCCCTGCCTAGCACACCCACGTGAGCACTTTCATGGACGTGTCTCCGGACCACGAGCCGGCCCTTATCGAACGGGGCACGGACGTCCACTTGAATCACCTGATAACAGCTCAACGAGGAACCCACGATTCGCGACCCGCTCGATGGGAGTCGTGGACACCTCACCCCCCTGTCCCGTGGAAGGACGGCGAGGGGACATATGAGCAAGATGGAGAGCACGTCCCGATCGCCTTGAATGGGCCTAGGCTCGGGGGCTCGACGCACGGCTACACCTCCTGGATATGCACCAAACGCAGACAGATGTCGATACGTGCACATGGCACCAGCGAGGCCAGCTGAAACATCGCTGATGCCGGCTGAAACCAGCACCTCGCACAACGACAACTCTGCGGAAAACCTTGAAGGAGTATACACACTCCTCCAAGGCTTCGGGGGCTAGACCCGCGGATCCGCTAGCGCGCCCCCACAGAACGGCACAGCAACCAGGAGGGAAGAAAGTCCTATCAGCAAGCTCAGCCTCTGCGGGTTCCTAATGGATACCACTGCAGAGGCTCGGGGGCTACTGTCGGGGACAGCCATAAGGGTCCCCTAATAACCGGTGAAAAACCCATTTCTTCGCAAAATAATAAAAACGCAAACGAACTCACCAACGGTAAATTACCCCTCACGCAACCACGGCCCGGGTAACACCAGCGACCCAGCAAGCAGCCGGCCCCGGTACCCCTAGGGTGAAACTCCGCCTCGCTCGAGGGGCTCGGCGCCGTAACACTGAAACTCCGCCTCGCTTGAGGGCTGGACGCCCCCTCGGGCGAAACTCCGTTTCGCTCGAGGGCTATGCGCACCCTCGGGCGGGACTCCGCCTCGCTCGAGGCTCGCGTGGGTCCGCCGCCACAGGTCCGTGACGCCTCGCCCACTCCCCCGACCGGCACATTAAATGCCCTGACACGCCGTGGGCGCCCGGGTCAAGGGCGAATCCCTGCCACGCCGGCGCTCTGACACCGCTTGGGAATCATATCCCGGTGCTGTTCTACCGGCCCTCCTCGTGAGGCCATCCCCGCCACTGTATGGCGTTGTGCGATAAGGCCAGTGTCAACTCCGTGACACTGTGCCACCCACTCCCGTACGGTCGGCGCGCTGCACCCTCGAAAGAGGACGGCAGAACCCTCGAAAAGGGTACGGACACCTACCCCGCGCCCACGCAGGACAACGTCGTGACATCAGACCAGTGGAGCGCGTCTCCCCCATCACCTCCGGCCATGTGTGGCCATCCCCGCCACTGTGCAACCATCTCGGGCACTGCAGCACCATCCCCGATGTTGTGGGAACCCGGGACGACAAGACACCGCCACGCCCATTGTTGTGCACCTTACGGCCTCCCGTCAGCCGCACCCTCGAGTCAGCGTACGGACGGCGACCAAAAGGGAAGTCCCCACTCAGCCCCCTCGAAGCCACTCCGGGGGGGGGGACAGGACTTACCATGATGCCCGACGGGAGCAAGATTCGCCAGGACCGCCATCCACTCCACGGCGATGTACACCATACCGCCACACGTAATTAGAACAGTGCGACACGATTGTAAACTGCCTCCCCTTGGCTTATAAAAGGAGGGGGTGGTCCCCTGGCCGTGGGGGGTGACGGATGGCACACGCTTGCACGCTCTCCGCCTTCACCACGATATTGGCATCCCACCTCAATCAAACCTCAGGGACCTGGAGGTTTCTCCTCCTCTCCCGCCTTACTTGTACCTCCCCTCTGCAAGCATCACGATGCAACGCAATACAGTGCCTCGAGCATACCCCTGCTAGACGTACGGCCCCGGCCGGAACCAGGATAAACCTCGTGTCACCTGGTTGCTTAGCACCGGCCATCGAGAGATAGATCTCAGCGCTCGTACTAGTTAGTGTTGGGACTACTTTCCGCACCGACATCACTTGCATCACCATATGATGGGCAAATCCAGCTTGTGTATATACCTATAATACCATTTTGTGACATTTTCATATAAGTTATTGAAGATGCGTAAGAAGAAAATTTAAGTTCGTGTCGATTCGCATAAAAATGGTTGAAAAATATATTTATACATTTGCTTAGCTCGACAAGAAACGATAAATTAGGAGAAACAGAGAGAAGAGCTATATTATTTGGTACTGTAGAGTTAGTAATTTTTATTCCTATAAGCTATTCATCTCAAAATACAAGAAGAAACATGATCGATTTCTCTCTTTCCAAAACATGAAACATGTACTCCTATGATTACTCATATACTAATATAAGAAGAATAATCTGTCAAAAGTAGCAACTCAAATACTTGTTTTTGCGAACAATAGCAACTCATACTAATTACATGTTTTTGCGAAGCTACCATCCGAAAACTCGATATCACCCGGTCGCCGCGCCGCGCTGCTCCGCTGGATGCCGCCTCGCCGCGCCATGCAACGCCGCAACGCCTCTGTCGCTCGGCACCGCGTTTCGTCGCCTTTGCGTGGGGGGCAGCGAGCGGAAGAAGATCGAGGGGTCGAATCGATGGCGCGCGCAACGGTCGCCGCATCCCACCAAGCCGGGAGCCCTTTGGGGCCCCTCGAACAGCAAATCAGGCTCGCCAAGTGACCGAAGAGATTATTAGATATTACTGCCATCGTCAAGGTCTGACTTTTTGATCGCATAATTAGCAGATTGCTTATTAGCTTAAATTAAACGAGGATTATTGATCCTACTACTCCTCGCCGACAGGGCCGGGAGCAGAGCAAGGTCAACTACTCAACGCCTCCTCGGCCAACGTGCCTATATATTCTTCTCGACCGGTCCGTACTCCTCTTCAACTAGAGAGGAAGCTAGTGATCTCAGTCAGACAACTAGCTAGCTAGAGGAAGAGATCACCGGCCGGAGATCGATTAGGAACGCGTCAGGAGAAGCGATGGCTCGGCAACAAGCAGGTGCCGTGGTGTTCTCGTTGCTAGTGGCGGTCCTTCTCTGCGGCTGCCTGCCGGCGCCGGCCGCCGCCGGGGTGCACCTCTCCACGCTGCCCAAGGCGCTCGCCGTCACCGCCTCCCCCAAGTCCGGCCAAGGTGCGCCTGCGCGTATTGCTTTTTCGCTTCACTGTTTGTCCATTTTGATGCCCATGTTCCCTTTGGTCTTCTACCGGCTGATTGTCGACATAGTACAGCAGTTTGGTTTTTAGCGCCCTTACTAGCAATCAATGTGATATCATTTACTCTTTATTTCATTTGACAAGATGTCTTTTATTTCCTTAAAAATTAACTAATAATTACTGTGCGCATGTTTTTGTAACAAAAATTATGTATATTAGTATTTGCAAAAATACTTGTGCATGGTTATAATTTTGTATTGTGTAAATAATATTAGGTTCATCAAATTAAACCTTTCACTAACACAACGAGCTATCTCTATCACCACAAAGAAAAGGAGATATGACATCACGACGAAATCAGGGTGGAGTTGCTCCCCATGTTCTAGTGTTCGTCCTTTTCTTTCTTTCTTTCTTAAACAGCTGATATATGTTGCTTTGTTGCTTACGATGCGTCTGAACAGCATACCGAGTAAGAAACATTTTCGAAGCTATCTAGGCCGGCCAATAGTAGGAAAACCATTCAGGCTTTCACCATCCATTCCCCGCGTTTTCGACGAAAGTCAAAAAAAATCTCTTTCTCGGAACCGTTTGGATCTCTCATTGTCGAAGCAATTTGAATCTACTTGCTATTTGTCTTGAAACGTAACATTCTACAAATTTTCAGAGTTTAGATATAAGCTTAACTTACAGCATGTTCGTTCGGTTGGTTGTTGATGGTAGTCTTTGGTTTGTTATGAGAGAAAAGTATTGTTGGTGGTTCTTGATGGGTACTGCTTTGTTACGAGAGAAAAGTATTGTCTTTGGTGGTTGATGATAAGCGAACAGGGCTAAATTCATGTGGTGGGAGATGGAAATTGATTCTAAAAATCCTCATCCTATATTTCTAATAACTAACAGGATGAACATGCTATCTTCTATTAATAATTTGCATCGAAATTACAATTATCAGAATGGAATTCAATTCGATGATTCAAACGGGTTCTTAGCGTGATGTTTAACCGAGCGTATGATTAAATGAACTTGTGCTATTTTCAACCGCTGAAATGTTTGATGTACTCATCACGAAATCCATGGCTATGCGCAGTCCTGCACGCCGGCGTGGACACGGTGACGGTGACGTGGTCCCTGAACACCACCGAGCCCGCCGGCGCCGACGCGGCGTACAAGAACGTGAAGGTGAACCTGTGCTACGCGCCGGTGAGCCAGAAGGACCGCGGGTGGCGCAAGTCCGACGACGACCTGAGCAAGGACAAGGCGTGCCAGTTCAAGGTCACCCAGCAGACCTACGCCGCCGGCGCCCCGGGCAGCTTCGTCTACACCGTCGCCAAAGACATCCCCTCGGGCTCCTACTACGTGCGCGCCTACGCGCTCGACGCCTCCGGCACGCAAGTCGCCTACGGCCAGACCGGGCCCAACGCCGCCTTCGACATCGCCGGCATCACGGGCATCCACGCCTCCATCAAGGTCGCCGCCGGCGTGTTCTCCGCCTTCTCCGTAGTCTCCCTCGCCTTCTTCTTCGTCATCGAGAACCGCAAGAAGAACAAGTAGGGGGGCCAGCGGGCAGCCGTGTGTAGAACGCATGGCGTCGTCGCCTTCTGAGTTCTTAATTAACTTGCTTAAAATTTATGGTGTGAGTGTCAGAGCTGCATCCGTGGATGGATATGGGAGCAGCGCAACGCAATTATTTTGGTGTATGTTCCTTCTTCTTCTTCTTTTTTGTCGGTGCGCGTTAAGTGAAAATATGAAATAATTTTGTTACCATAAGTTTCTCTTGTCAGATGATGTGGTTTTTGGGGGAAAAGCCACCAAGAACAGGCAAAGCTTTCACAATGCAAGTAGATCAAATCAAAAGCATTTCTTTCACTTTAATTGATGGTTCATTTCTTGCTCAATTTGTAGACACATTTATTTTGCAAGTAAAACGAATAAGAATAGCCCTCGATCCAACCCGACCCGACCCACTTGTTTTTGAAATCATGCACATGTAATCTTCTTTGCATAAGGGAAATAAATATTCAGTCTCCAAAAAGTGATGTTATGATAAAAAATAAAATGAAGTTGCCTCATCAGTGCATCACTGCGTGGTATACTGGTATGTCACTTGCACATTACAGTACTGGACTGTATCTTTCAATGAAGTGGCAAGGCACGTCATTGACTTCCTGAGCTGTTATGGATATTCGGGTTAGTAGAGTATCAACTTGAGTACACACAGCAAGCGTGAAAGGAACATCCAATGGTCAACTTCGCCAAAGGAGCAACAGCACCAGGTGCTCCTTCAAGCGTGCTGAAAGGCCAAGCGGACCAGTATCTGGCATTGTTTCTACGGGAGTTAGCAAGGGCATCATAGAGCTAAACACACGCTAATCTAGTAATCTATCAAGCTTGAAATTGTTTGAAGAGCCAATTAGCTATGTCAACGGGGAATGGGCTTGTAATCCCATGGTAGGACAGTCCAATGTGACGCTACCACCAGGTTTCAAATCCTGGTGCTCACACCTTTTCGTGGATTTATTCCGGGATTTTCCGGCATTATACGTTAAGTGATAAGCGACGTTCTCGTCGACGACGTGACGCCAGTGATGACTTCGAGAATCTCCAGATCTGCCGGTGCTCAGTCCTTCGGAGGTGAATAGGGGTAGGGTTCCCCTACGTGTATTCATAGGTGTCAGTGTGCGGGCGGTATCCCTTCTCAATCCTCATCACCACCGGGTAAAGAAGACAGAGGAAAAAAACCCCTCACGTCGCACCCCGCGCGGCCGATCGAGGGGCCTCAAACCCTAGTCGCCGCCGCCACCCACCCCGGCACCATCCCGCCACACCGCCGCCCGAGCGAGCCGCCAGCCGCTCGCGCGGCTCGCGGGGATGGCGGCGGCGGGGCCCTCTCCCCCTTCTCTCCGTGCTTTGGTCGGGCGCGGCCGCCGCGGCTCCCGGAGGGACCTCACCGCGTGGACGTCTTTCGCGGTGGCGGATGGCTGCCGGCCGAGATCCGGGGGTGCCCCGACCGGATCCAAGGTCCGCGCGTTCGGGGAGCACATCCGTGTGTGTGGGGGGGGGGGGGTTGCTTTGGGCGGTGGCGGCGGCGGCCACGACCGCGCGGCGCGGGGCCGGCGGCGGCGGCGACGTGCGGCGTGACGACGAGTCCGGTGTGAAGGGCGCAAGGGAGGGCTGCTGCTGGCCGGCGTTTGGCGCGGGCGGCGGCGGCCGGCCGCGGCCGTGCCGCTGGTCCAGCCCCTCTTGGCCATGATGGCCCAGAGACGGTGGGGCCAGGGGCCTCCTGTGCGCAGCAACTAGGACTGCGGTGGTGCTCTCGTTGTCCTCCTCGACGATGACTCCGGTCCGGCGCCGCCTTAGTGGTGGGGCTGGGGGGCGTCTGGTGCGTGCTGGTGGCGCCGTGGTGGTGCTTCAGGCCGTGTCGGGCTTCTCACGGGTGGTGTTGCGGAGGTGGTGGGGCGCGGACTACGCCATGGTTGAGATAGTGAGGCGGACATGGTACTACCGGGCGAAAGCCTTCACCGATGTCGGTGGCAATGGTGACTGCGCTCTTGGGCGTCGTTTTTCCTGCTGGGGCACCATTGAGGGCCATCGTGTTTCTGCTTCACGGGATTCTCGGGGTGAAAACCCAGTTTTTTATGGGCGTGCGACAACGGTGCCTGGCGTCGTGCCCTCCTTGGAGGCGCAGCATATCGAGACCCGCCTTGGTTTGGCAGTGGTGATGGTGGGCCAGTGTTGTTTGTGCGCGACGGCTGGAGGGGCGCTTGGCCCGTGTTGGCAGGATGGTGCAGAGGGCCCTTGGGTGCTGAAGGTCTCGAGGCGGCGTGCATGGTTCAGTGGTTTCTCCGGTATCGGCTTCAGACATCTGAGTCCTTGGCAGAGGTGTGAGACGGTGGAAGAGGCGAGGCCCCCACGCAGAGAGGCCAGGATCAGTGGTTTTCTTCGGCGCTGCGACGAGAGCTTTACGCTGAAGTTGCGTTGGGTCAGATGGATCGCCGACCGTGTGTGCGCGGCTTGAGGGGGACGGACCCATGGCAGAGGAGTTGGTTTTGTTGCTCGTGCTTGCAGCGGGCCGCGACTTTTGGCGTGGCTCATCGTTGGTGACGACGGCGAAGTTCTCGGGTGGTTTATTCGGCTCCTCTCCCAGTTTGTGGTGGCGGTATAGTGTTTTGTTGTGTGAGTTGGTGTGCGTTGTTTGTGTGGTGGTGTTCACTTCGGCATGTTATGTAAAATTACTGCTTCTTAAATGATGATGCTTCTTAAATGATGCGGCAGTGCTCCTGCCTTTTATTAAAAAAAAGTGTGCGGGCGGTTATGAGGGTCTACATTGTATGTACTATGTAATTATAAAAAAAAATCGCTATGTCTGTCAACGGAGCAGGAAAAAGAGTGTCAAACTGCCAATGCATTCCTGGACAATCAGCCAAATTAAGTATCCTCCAAAGGCTGCAATGGTCTGTATCCACATTTTGAGCCAAATCTTCTGTTTCCTTTTCAAAAGGTTTCCATGACATAGAAAACTGGCAGTTTCTTGATGAGTTGTTTCACTACATGTTAAGACATTAGCTTCCGCAGCTGGTGATGCGTCCATATTAACAAAAATGATTCGCATGACAGGAACCTTGCTTTCGTAGGAAAATGTGTCACCGGTCCAGTTACCGTTACCATTCCTTTATTCATAGCTAATGGACTTCAACAGCCAGTAAGTGAGCATGTTTCAGCAGCTTTAGAAATAAAAAGATAAATGCATGCAGCTTGCTCTTGGGCATGCCCGGGGATCAGAGCATACACAACATCCAGGTCGACCAGGAAATTTCCCTGTCGATCTGAAGAGATTTGGTCTACTTCCCACCTATCCAACAAAGCCTGGAATATGAATGCTACGGCATAATCATGCACGAGGCAAGAACAATAGTTAGGCTATAAAAGTTTCGTCACACTTGTTTTGACATGGAAGAGGATGAAAGGAAAATTACAAACAGGGAAAGAATCAAAATGGAAGAACTATCATAAAGGTGGTAATTAACGACTTGGTGCAAAACAATCTCTTTTGTCCACGATCCTCTCCACTCTTCCAAGCCAAACAAAATGGAAGTCAAGCAGCAACAAGAACATGAATTATTTGTGCACCATCTAAAAGTGAAGACAAAATTCTGACTGCCACAGGCTCACCATCTCTGCCCTGCCGATGACCTGAAATATAGGTGAACATAGAGTTTATATATGTAGAACCAAATAAAATTTCATGACAAACATGACTACAGTTTGTAGTAAAAGAACTTAAAAGGGATCTAAGCAGTATAAGTAACTGATGGATAAAATGATTCAGGACTAAAAATGAATTAGCAGTGTTTGTTTTGATGGATAAAAAATATCATTTTGAGCACTATTAATTCATTTAAGAAGGAAGCAAGTGCTCTCGCTAACCATTAACCTTGTAGATTTCCAAATCCTACAAAAAAATAATGTGGGGGCAGAAGAATAGCAACACTTATTCTCCTAAAAAAACAAAGGCTTACTAAGGTTAATGTGATCAATGAGTACAGCACTATTTAAGTGCATGTGTAAGTGTGAAGAATCACAGTAAGTAGAATTCTGATTGAAACGACGAACTCACAAGAACATTAGGGACAAGTCAAGATATAAATACACCTGTCTGAACTTCTATTGCCACCAAAAGAGCTTCTATCTCTGCTCCCCTGAAATCCCCATCTGTCTTCGCTTGGTTTTGGATGATCCATGCCACCACGGGAACCTGGCCTTTCCATGGACTCTTTTATTAGGGATTCATCTGCAAAATTAGTTGGAGGGGATGCTGTAACCCTCCCTGCTCCAGAACCAGGTCTTTGTGAAAATCTGATCTTGTCATCCATTGTAATTGTAAGAAGCTCAAGCTGTTTTTCCATTTCAGTTATCTTCTCAGTTAAACTCTTTGCATCATCATCACTCATCTTGGCTTCATTTTCATTTAGTTCCAACTTAAGTAGGTTGATCTCTTCTTTCAACACCTTCTCATCATTTGTCTCTGGTCTGAAAAATGCATCCAATCAAATCAAATGGAAAATTATTCTCCCCACACTACTGCTGAGAACACAAATGTTATTTTCAAATCGAGCATCAAAGTAGCACATGTAGCTACTATTTGATGGACCATTGAAACCAGAGATGTGACTAAGGGACAAAAAAACAAAAGAAAGGCAAAGGACCAGGTAGCTCAATTAAATGAAGTGCTATCTTTGCTAAGCCTCTCAAGACAAGTTACTAAGGACTGCTGTCTGTACAGTTCTTTCTTAAGGGCAGTTCTTTCTTAAGGGCAATGCACTCACCAAATTAAAAGAAAAGTTCCAATCAGAACTCGCATGAATAAATCTTGATAACATAATTGTGTGTTTGGACATGAATAATGAATCAGCAGATCTTAAAACACAATACTTTGTGATTCAGTGCTCGTTCTAACCAAGTATATGGAAATGCAAACTACCTTTTAAATGACTGAGTACTATCGACTATGACATTACAATAAGGGAACATAACCTTTATGAAACACTTGCAGACTGTCAAAGAACTATAAACATGAACAATAAAAATGTTTATTATAACATGCTACATTTTTTTCTTCAAAAAAAGAGAACACTATTGCTGGTAACTAGAAGGACTCTGTCATTTATGTGTTGAGTTTAATGTTTTATATAAATGGCTGGACTCAGGAGTGCTGACACATCATGATTGACTATTAAGAGGGTCGTCAGGGAGTACACAGAGATGTAACTCCAAATTGTTATCAGCACAGTTTTTCAAATATGATGGGATAAAAGATACCATATTGTTCTATGGTTGAGACAGGGTAAACACTAATACTCCCTCGGTCCCTCCAGCATAAGTGATGTTTTAGTGACATCAACATGGTATCCAAAACACAAATATCATTAGTACTTTCTGTTACAAAATATTTATGAAAACATAGCAAGACTATTCTTCTATGAAACTACATTTCAAGACAAATCCCTCGTATCATTTTCGAAGATCCAAACTCAACAGATCAAACATGATATGCAACTAAGTTCCAAAACACAAATTTCATTAGTACTTTCCGTTACAAAATATTTATGAAAACAATAGCAAGACTATACTTCTATGAAACTACATTTCAAGACAAATCCCTCATATCATTTTCGAAGATCCAACTCAACAAATCAAACATGATATGCAACTGAAGTTTGAAAGGTTGACTCAAGGCAACCCCAAAACATCACCCCAAAACTCTACTAGAACTACTCAACCAGATAACATAATCATGCTTAACAAATAAGATTTTGCATATGTGAAAAACATATTTCAATCTGCACTAAGCAGAAGAAACGGGAAAAAAAGAGATACAGCCCTTTGCCATGGAGGAATGGCACGTGAACTTTCATGGATTTCGTATCATTCCAAAAAAAAAAGTCCAGACTACTAAACTAAAAATAAAAATGATGATATCCATACTTAACAAATGATAGTTAAAATATTGTTATAGGGAAATAAAACAGTTAATACAGTACGATATCAGTATCAGTTGAGAAGAACTGTAGAATGGTGTCAAACAAGCCCTTTCACATGGTCACACCAAATGTTAGGAGAAAAACTACAATCATACAGTGCAAGCTTATAACCTTGGTTAAAAAAATGACAAAAATAAGAAATGCACTGTTAGATCTAAATTAATACTGAATTCTGTTAACTGACCACAGGGAGCTCAAGGCCAAACTGAACTGATAACATAGGAAATGCCAAGATTTCTCTTTTCGCAATAAGAATGTACAACTATCACTACATGTCTATATCCATTATCAACTTATCGTGGATGCAAATACCATTGCATAATCTCATCAGGTTATTTGTTATATAATTCATCATGCTGCCATATTTTTTTCATAAACAGGGCTCTTTTGACAGGATAAAGAGAAACAGGTACACAACTTTTGAAAATTGGAAGACAGGTGCTGTGCTGGAAAAGATGTGCTTGCTACCTAGCAAAAGGAAAAAATAGCAAAGGTCCCATCTAAAACAGAACCAAAATCTATCAAAGGGAGAAGCACTATTGGCATTAACCTTAACCAGCATTGCATTCACAAGAAAATGATAATGCTGAATGATATGTGAGCGTTCACAAGAAAATGATAATGCTGAATGATATGTGAACGTGAGGTAAGTTGGATGCATACCTATCAATGCGCCGATGCTCCAGCTCGAGGTCAATCTTCCTCCAGTCCTTCCCTTTCTCCTGCAGAATCACCTCCCTTGGCTTTGCATCCCCAAACGGATTCACCTTTGGTCGTGCCCTCGGCACGCCTTCACTGCCGGCAGCTGACACCACCTGTGACCCAGGGCTCCCAGGGCGTGACGAGGGAGCACTCTCCGGCCTGCTCGACTGTGAGCTGGTAGGACGACTAGTCTTCTTCTGATCGATCTCAGTCTCCATCTTCTTCCAGTCCAGCCCTTTGTTGGTCAGCACGTCCTCCCGCGGCCTGGCGGCCCCAAATGGGCTCGGCCGGCTGCGCCCCACCTCAGCAGGTGGAGTAGGGGTGGCCGGAGCGTCGCGCTTGGGCGGATCGAGCACTAGGCGGGGCCGGTCCCGCTCGCCATTGGTCGGCGCGGCACGGGGCCAACGGTCGGAGGAGTCGGTCGAGACGAGCGAGTCGCGGAAACCGCCGCCGAGGCTCGGGTAGCGCGACGGGGCCGCTGACTGCATCGGCTTCTTCCCGCGCGACCAATCGCCGTCGTCGTCGGCGCGTCCGACGGACGCGGGCGCGCCGCCCCCGAGCCCCCCGTACCGGCTCCTTGGGCCGGAGTCGGCGGGCGGGGGCGCGAGCGACTTCTTGCTCATGGACCAGTCGCGATCCTCGTCGGCGCGGGAGGGCATGTCGAGATCCGCGCCCCCGCGGCGGCCGTCGTCGTCGAACCCGCCGCCACCGCCGCCGCCGCGGTCCCCGGAGCCGTAGGAGCGGAAGCCACCACCGAGGCCGCGGGGCCGGTCGAGCTCTTCCGCGGACCGCTCCCGGGGCCCCGATGGCAGCATCATCATCTCGGCCGGGGTGAGCCCCCTGGGCTCCGGCGCCGCTGCCTGACGCCGCCCCGGGCCGTAGCCCGCGAACTCCGAGAGCGAGAGCGTGGTGCCCTTGTTCTTCTTCTTGGACTTGCCGCCGGCCGCGCCCGCGGCGGCCTCGCGGAGGCTGGGGAATCCCGCGGCGGGGGCGGGCGCGGGTGGTGGTGGGTTCGCGGCGGCCTCGCGCTCCTCCTCCTCGGCGCGCTCGGCGTCCAGCGCCCACGCGCCGGCGCCGCCGAGGCCGCCCCAGGGCTTGGACATGGCGGAGTCCGGGATCTAGGAGGGGTTCGCGAGATCGCGGGAGGGCGCGGCGAGGAGGGGAGGGAGAATGCCGATGCGATATGCGCGGATGCGGTGGTGATGATGCGGAGCGGAGGCGTGCGGCGTGCCCCCCGAACGATCGATCGATCGAGCGCGGGGGCGGTGCGGTGGTGGGCGGCTAAAAGGCGTGGGGCGCGCGGCGGAGACGGGCGGGCGGGGGACGAGACGATGCGCGCGCGGTGCGTGGGGTCGAGTCCGACCGTGGTGTGGCGCGGGTGACCCTGACCAGCTGACCAGGGCTCAGCCTGTCGCCTGCCTTCGGCTGCTTTCGGGGGCGCGCGCCGTGGGGATGACGGGGAAACCGGTCACCTGGGGCGCCTTTGTTTACCGCTGAGCATAACCTGGCTCGCATATGAGAGCCAGGCTCTAGTCAATCGCGCCTAATCTGATAAGCGAATTCGATTGGTTCTTGTATCATCGTGGGGCCCGAAGATAGAATATGTTTGGTTGCTTTCGCACGAGAAGGGTTGCATGAGATGAAAAAAAATCAAAACAAGTGCTATAGTAATATTTATTTTTGTACAAATATATTTAAAACCTCTTAGTTTGCAATATCAAGTTTTAATAAATTTAAAAAAACACTAATATTACTTAATATCTACTAATCACGTGCTAATACTGCCATTAGTTGTAAACCAACTCGCATGCAGCGAGCCTGGCTCGCCGGAAACGGAAATGGAACTCGTTTCCCGGGAGCCAGGGCGAGCGTACTCTTTTGCATGCGTCTGGACAGGCCCAGGTCTCGGTGCAAGCAACCAATCGGTGTGAAGTTGGCTCCCACCAGCCTGGTTCGATGTGACGCAGCTAACCAAACGTGCCCCTGAGCACGTTGGATTGCCAGGATTTGGCGCATCGTTCATTCGTTTCGGCGGCGGCCTGGAAGGTGGCCGCGGAGCACGGTCACGACTCACGAACCGTTGTCTTGCACGATTGGAAGTTGGAACCGGAACACGCGGCCGCACCGCAGTGAAGCGGCGCGGCATCGGAGCAAGCGACGGCCGGCCCGCGGCGGCGGTCACAGAAGGAAGAGCAGGTTCTCGCGAAGGAATGTCACTCTGACGCTGGTGTGGTCAGCCCTTTTCGGCGACGGCGACGTGCACGGCTGACGACGGTATTACGTGGAGACGTCGGGCGGCGACCACCTCGGCCCCCGGAGATCGCTCCCTTTTGTCCATGGAAATTGCTCGCCTTTGCGCGCTTGGGAATAAAGGCCTTTCCCCGGCGGCACCGGATTCCTGGACGAAGGATACGTTTCTACGGTTAATCGTACCAGCTATCTGGTGACCGCGGGAAGGATACATGAATATCTGTAATCCTTTTGACCGGTTACAGAATTTTTATTACGAATGATAGATTTATTATCGATGCTGTTAGGGCTCGAACGTCCCATGTGAGGTGCCTCATCAGACCAAATAGTATGACATCTGCAATGAGAAAATACGCCATTCCATACTTGATAAAAAATTTCCGCAGCAACATCAACAATATGTTTCATAAAACATTCATATGGTGAAGCATGCAAAAACAATAGTTGCAACATACTTCTAGATGCTTAACTATTGCAATATGTCAGAGCGTCAAATCTTTCTTCTCCATCCGCTTGTATGCGATATGTATTTTCTTTTCTTGCATGCTCCCCATTTTAAGGTGTACCCGTATTTTAATTGCATGTTTTCCATCTACATTTATAATATTAGTTGACTTTTTCCTTTTTAATATGACCCACATTTAATTTTTCTATTTTTTCTTTCCCCTTTCAAAGGTACATGCTATTTTGTTCCTTTTTTCCTTCTTGTGATTTAGTTCATTAAAATACATGCGAATTGGCTTGTCCAATGGGAGGATGACCCAATGTGACATTGTTTGCTAGCGTTCAAATCCTGATGCTTACACCTTTTCTCAAAGCCAGTCTCAGTGGGGGTTTCATAGGCATTAAATAAGCTGCTATGTGAGTACTTTTGATGATGTGACAGTGTATTAATGAAGATGGAGGAAAATGAGTTTCGTGAGGATGACACCCCTATACACAGTTACCTAGACAACTTACATTGTGTCTTGCATGCAACCTAGAAAACAACAATATATGAAATAGTGAGGTGTTTCATTATTGTTTCAAATATTTTCAGATGATGTTTCACTCTAGGTAATCGTGTTAATGACATCTACACTGAGGGCGTCTCCAACAATCTAGCTTAGAGTTAGTGAAACTAATTTTTTAATCATGAAACATTGCAAAAGACAAGAGACTAACTAGGAGAGAAGAGATAAGCTCGCTCAATTCCCAATACATTGTCCTCTCACTGCACAATATTCAAAGCTAGTTGCTGCACTCTTTTCTCGTTTAAATTCATCAGCTTAGAGCTAGTGCTAGCTCATACGATTGGAGACGCCCTTAGACTGACCTAAGATTTCCCCACGATTTACTAGTATTGTGCATTAAGTAATAAGCGGTGTTCCCGTCGACCACGAGGGTCAACGGTGACTTTAGGAATCTCCAGAACTGTCAAATGCTCAGTCCTTCGGAGGTGTTCATAGAGGTAGGGTTTGTGTACACATATTCGTAGGGTTGAGTGTACATACTGTGTTTTGAGCATCTGCATTGTAGTGTGTAATTCTAAAAAAAATCTACAGCGTATATATAGTCGTTAAGAACACATAAATCATCTCTACTGATTACTAATTTGTCAGTAAAAAAACCTTGAAAATTGTCTAAAAAATCTTAGAAAGGTGTTTATTTTGAGATGGCCGTTCAACACGCATGCTCGACTGATGTTGGAATGTTCGAGCGGGTCAAGCCACTGGTTTTAATTTTCCAACCTTGGGGAACAAATGACTCATTGTTCCGGTACCGGTGTAAGTTCTCAGGAAATTCAGTTCGGTGCCCAAGTATGTCAGCGTCATTGGTTAGGAAATTTCTGTTGCGTTTCAAGTTGGAATTCTGTTCAGCTAGTTTCACTTTTCTAAGAAGATTGATCAATTTATAGGTCAAAAAGGAGAGGGGTTAGTGAGAACTTAAGATAGCAGATAGATATGAAGGTAAACCCACACAGCAAGACACGCCACCTTGACAGGAACACAAGGTAGCCGTAAAAAACTGCGGCAAAAATATACAGGAGAACATGAAAAACTGAATACCAGAATGGAGACGATTCGGTCAACTTTTTGGCATTTGGTTTTGCTGGCACAGTATCAGACAGTTACAGAAGACTGCAGGATCCTCCATGCCAGCAGTATGCTCAGCCACTACGAGCAGCAGAGCAGGCAAGTGGAAATCAGCAGAGCTCAAGGGGTGCTTCCAGAAAGTGGCTGATGACAGTCGTGCTCGTGCATATTTGCTCAAACCAAACCTAAATCTCTCATGAAAACCAGTACCTCTGTAGTTGCAGAGATGTAACGATTCAGTGTCCTGAACAAAGTTTCCCATCGATATCAATGATGACAGGTGAATCAACTATTCCGAGATATACAAGAATTTCTTGGGAGGGCCATGCTCATACTGGTATGATGCTCGAAGAAACGATTTCTGAAAGAAATATACAGCTGATGTCCACTGAACCGGTGATCATCTCCTCAATGTTAAGGGCACTCCCAACCCAAACTCTATGGTAGAGTCCAGAGTTATTAATTACACTGTCACATAGGCAAATTGATGATGTGACAAGCAATTTAATGATGAGAGAGGGGTGAAATCTTAGAAACCAAGTCTAAGTTAGACTCCAAGTCTACACACAAAATGAAGCCCGTGCGGATCCCGTGTGGCTGCCCGCATGCACAACTTGTCCTCTTATTTGATAAAGCGGGAGTAGAAGATCAGAGAGGAATATTAGATAGACTCCATGGTAGAAAATCTGCATTGAAGAACATAGTTTCTTGTGATAGAATCTTCAACATATAGACTCTATGGGTAGAGTGTAGGTTGGGAGTGCCCTAAACCAGCTTTAGAGCCACCAAAATTTTAACAAACATCACACAAGACCCAGGTTCATGGTCACGATGCAGATGCCAGACGAAGTAGCATCATTCAAACATAAAAGCAGGGAGGAAACAGCTTGAGCTTACTATAGAACAACCGGGAGTTAACACGAGTAACCCTCTAGTCTAAATGGCAACTCAAGCAAATCATCTATGTATGGAATGCATAATAGAACACAACAAATAGCTTCGAAAAGAACCATATCTGCTAGGAGACATGAACATAAATACATAATGGATTAGAGCAGTTGATGTGCATAGTTAGATTGAGATAACTACCTTAAACAGATAATAAACTTCCAAACTCAAAAAGACACTAACTTCCAACAGAACTTGAAGCAGGTTATTAATTTTGCAGAAATTTGATTTAAATGCCACATGTATGGTTATTAATTTTGCAGAATTTTGATTTAAATTGTGAAGCAGTATAAACGAATCAATATAGGTTTGCCACCAAAGCTTAGCATCAGGTACAGCTGTCAGAGAAAAAGAAGCAAACATGCCAATATTCCGATCCTGCATGATTAAATAGTAACTGAAGACAAGCAAGCAGTTTTGATCATGCACGTCTAAAGTTTTCAGTTTCTGGTGCAATGCAAGCCCCTTACTTTTTCCTTAATAATATCAAAAGATGATAAGTGACTCTACGGACATCTACCACTCCCGGTTATACAAGAATGTCAATTCCCATCATTATCGTACTAATCTGCTGCTAAAAGGGCCATTCCTTAAAGAAATACACAGCTACTGTCTGCTGAACCAATGGTCGTCTACATACTGCTACCCCAGCTTCAGATCCAAAAACCTTGTAATAAACAGACGAGACAAATAGGTGAAAGGTAGCATTATCAAACATAACAAACCAGTAGGGTAGACACAATTTAACTTGCAGGAAGCTTATTCAAATTATGAAGCGTTATAAATGGATCAAGATGGGTTTGCCAAGAAAGTTGTAGCAAGCAAGATGGCATCCAGTTTAGTGCAGCTTATATTATAAAGGAGCAAATAAGCTACAACCATGTGCCAATGGCACCATCATGATTCATCTTGAGCATATCAAATTATCAACATAGCAATATATGGCAATCAGCAAAGAATTGAACATGTAACAGTAGATTCCACCTCCTAGTCAAATCAATTGCAAACAGATGGATGTATCATTGTCGTGAATGTCACAAAGTATGCAAATTCACTTGACGAAAAAAGTGCCATACTACAATTTCACATGACCAACCCTAAACTCAACGCATAATAACAGCTACAGAGCATTTCGCTGAGTAAACAAAGAAAATTCTCTTGGTGGATATGCCACATCCAGTTTACTCAATGATTTTGTTGATGACACCAGCACCAACAGTCTTACCACCCTCACGGATAGCAAACCTCATTCCCTGCTCACAAGCAACGGGCTGGATGAGCTGAACAATCATCTTGATGCGGTCACCAGGCATGCACATCTTCGCCTCCTCATCCTTGTCATTCATAATCGTTGTCACACTCCCTGTCACGTCAGTGGTCCGCATGTAGAACTGAGGGCGGTAACCAGGGAAGAAAGGCGAGTGCCGCCCACCCTCCTCCTTCTTAAGCACATACACAACAGACTCAAACTTGGTGTGCGGTGTGATAGAACCGGGCTTTGCAAGCACCATTCCTCTCTCAATGTCATCCTTCTGCATACCACGGAGCAGCAGCCCAACATTGTCCCCAGCCATGGCATCATCCATGGTCTTCTGGAACATCTCAACACCAGTCACCGTGCAGTTCCGGGTTTCCCGGATACCGACGATGTCGACTGTGTCACCAACCTTGACGGTGCCACGCTCGATACGGCCAGTGGCGACTGTGCCACGGCCAGTGATGGAGAACACATCCTCAACAGCGAGCAAGAAGGGGAGGTCAGTCTGCCGCTGGGGGACCGGGATGTAGTTGTCGACGGCATCGACCAAGGCTCTGATGCCGTCCACCCACTCGTCGTCGCCGGGCTTGAGGGCCGGGTTGGCCATGAGGGCCTCGAGCGCCTTGAGGGCAGAGCCGGAGACGATTGGGACCTCGTCGCCGTCGTACTCGTAGTTGCTGAGCAGCTCACGGACCTCGAGCTCGACGAGCTCGAGCAGCTCCTCGTCGTCGACCATGTCCTTCTTGTTGAGGAAGACGACAATCCTGGGGACACCGACCTGCTTGGCGAGCAGGATGTGCTCCTTGGTCTGGGGCATGGGCCCGTCGGCGCCTGAGACGACGAGGATGGCGCCGTCCATCTGGGCGGCTCCGGTGATCATGTTCTTGACGTAGTCGGCGTGGCCGGGGCAGTCGACGTGGGCGTAGTGGCGGGTCTCGGTCTCGTACTCGACGGTGGCGGTGTTGATGGTGATCCCACGGGCGCGCTCCTCGGGGGCGGCGTCGATCTCGTCGTACTTCTTGGGGGCGCTGCCGCCGACGGAGGCGAGCACCATGGTGAGCGCGGCGGTGAGGGTGGTCTTGCCGTGGTCGACGTGGCCGATGGTGCCGATGTTGACGTGCGGCTTGGTGCGCTCGAACTTGCCCCTCGCCGCGCGCACCACCAGCAGGCGCCCGCGCCTCTGCCCGCCCGCCGCCGCCGCCGCGGCCGCCCGGCTCCGGAGCCGCGCCGGCTGCGCGGTGAAGCCCAGGGCGGTGGAGAGCCGGACGCGGCTCCTGGAGGAAGAGGAGGAGGAGGCCTGCGGGAAGAGGAGGGAGGTGGAGGCCGAGGCGAGGGAGGCCATGGCGGGCGGCGGGGGGAGGAAGCAGCAGCGGGAGGTGGGGATTATTTGGGGGCGGAGTGGATAGGGAGAGGCGAGGGAGGGTAGGGGTTTGCGCTGCTTATCTAGAAGCGCAGCCAGCGAGCGAGGGATAAGGGGAATGGCCACGGATTAGGCGAGCAAACACCAGCCGCTCGATTGGGTGGGCGCCCCGGGGCCGTGTCGGAGAGGTGAAAAACTTTGGGGAGTTTGGGCCAGAAAAATGGTGGTGAGGCCCAGGACGCGCCTCGTCGTCGGCGTCCGTCGCCGCGGTGAATGCCAGCCTCGCCTTCTGCTTCCTCCGCGCCAGTGGCGCCATCCGTCTACCGTGTCCGTGTCACATGAAGCCACGTAGATCTATGAAGTAGCACTTCTTCAGAGTCGCGAGAGCCACTGCTCGGAAAGGGGACGGAGCGCCACTGAACCTCTTGAACACGGCACAACGAGTTGGGGCGGTTTTCAGAGGCGTCAGCGAATTCTACGGACGGGAAGTGCCTGGTGTCCGTCCGGTGACGAATATACCGTGAGAAAAAAAATACCATGAAGTGATTTGAAGTGATAGCGACGCTGGCCATGCGTAGAGCACATCAGCCTACTGAAATTTCTGAAGAGCTAAAATGCCGTAAAGAGCATGCAAGTGGGAGCAGATTGATGTTACAAGACCGAGAAGCTCACTAGAAAGGAAAATCTATAAGGGGGCAATTTCAATGGTGGAATGAAACTATACACAATGTGCAAGATGGTCACATCAGCAAAAATCATATATAGAAAATCAGCCTGTTTGTTAGAACTTTATCACCACCAAACCAAAGAAGATTTTCTCTCGTAATCGAACCAACCAGCAAAGAACTGCGCAAGAATGGTACAAAGAAGATTTTCTCTCGAAACAAAAACCAAGCACCGTCACCATCGCCCACCACCAACGGAACAAGGCTAAATAACTCACATATGATGGTACAGTCTTGGTGTCATAAACATCGACAAGCTTCAGTAATTAACTGACAGTAGCAGCTCTACCTGTGCCAGCTGCAGCGCCATGGCAAGAACAGTACGCGCGTACATGGCAAGAACAGCGCCATGCAATTGTTGTACTACTCTATGCTTAATGCTAGCATGCTTCCTCTACAATTCCATCTGTTGATGACGTCTTTCACATTCCTGGCAGAATAAACTTACAGGTTTTTTACGGTACACAATACCACCTTGTACCACCGGTTGAAAAGAACTCGTATGTAATGGAAATGAGTCTATGGCCCTGTTTGGATCCATGGGCTAGAGTTAGTTTTGGCTAGTTGGAGCTCAACTAGCTACAAAGTATCCAAACATGAGGGCTAGATTGAGCTAGTTTGCATCTAACCCACCCCAAAAAACTATCACACCCAAGAGGTGCTTATTAAGGCTAGTTCATGTTGGGTCCACCAAAAAATGATTTTTCTCTCTCCCTCCACCCACACCTAATGATTGAAAAGGTACATTTAATGTCATTCTAACCCTTCCATCCAAACACATCTAGAGTTAGAGTTAGTTTAGGGCTACAGCTAAATTAGAAACCAGCTCTAACTCTAACCCTGCTGGAGTATCCAAACAGGGCCTATATGTAAGAATCTAGTGGTTGAGATTAATTTTGTACCACCAGTTTTTTTGTATGGGTGGTATTCCTAGGTGGTATGGGTAGTATACGAGTATTATCGGAATGGGCAAGGGTGACGGGGTGAATGGAGGGAGGAGGAAAATTTTTCCAAATGATATACATCGAGCAAATTACCATTTTACCCATAGCAAAAAAACGAAAAAAATGATAATACCACCGTATTACCACCGAGTGGTATTATATATCGTAAAAGACCTCTAAACTTAACGCATCTTATAGTGTCAGAACTCACAAATATATGATATTTGGAAGTCCAGGCTTTAGTGATCTTTCACTTCATCCATATATGCAATTACAGACCAAGTGCACATTTCAGTTTCCGAAATGTTGAAATACACTCCTGTTTCAAGAAATAAGACACTACAAGTCAGGATATTCGGCACATTTCTTCTTCAGCTCCTTGTCACGGAGCTAAAAAAAACGGTAAGAGTGTCACATTAGTATGTTCATGCATAAGGACCCTACAAACAGCATTTCGTTTGGTTTGGTGGCGAGATGGTAGTGTCGATTTGTTCCGAGAGAAAATCTTTTTTTTATTTGGTTGTTGGTGGCTGATTTGTTACGAGAGAAAATCTTGCTAAATTTTGGTGGGCGATAAGCCAAACGAACAGGGCGAAAGTCTATGTTGTTAACACTTAGATCGTGGCGCTCTCTTTGATGATGTGATGTACATAACGATATACCATTATCCATACTCTTTGCTCAAATCTGTCATGATTTAGTATGTGCTAATAAAAAAAGCTGCGCATATAGGATTATAGGAAGGTTTTTGCAGCTATGACTGAAATTGTTGGATTGTTGCGTAGGGTAGGAGGCTTCATCCCCATGCTGGATCAGCCCCTTATAACTTGACACTGTGGTGCATGAATTTTATATCCCCCACCAAGTAGTGTGTATTGTTTTCAAAGTATTTTCAAATATGCATTGATTCTATAAAAGTCAAATACTAATAAAAATATTAATTTCACGAGTAAATTACGCCCACCATACAACAACTTGTCAGGTGGGTGTGGATAAGTCCAACAAGTTGTAAAATGCTCAATTTAGTACAATAACTTGTCAGGTGGGTGTAGGTTAGTCCAACAAGTTGTAAAATGCTCAATTTAGTACAATAACTTGTCAAGTTGGTGCATATAGGTCTAAAACCATGTAAAATAATCAAATTAGTATAACAACATATTGATCCAAGAACTTGTGTAAAATACTTGATTCAATGTAATAACTTGGCAAATTGGTACCACTTATAGTCCAAATTTACAAATGATAATCAAATTTCTTAAAAGTTCCCCCTCTTTGCTCGCACGAGAGCGATTCGCGCCTCTGCGCGCTCACCGCGGGGCGACACCTGTTCTTTGGCCATAGTCCAAAAGAGAGAAATGTCGTATGTGTGTTATCCACTATTATTATAAAGGAATGTCTGCAAGATCGGTTGTACACTACAAGATCAAACATTTTGTTTTGATGGAGCCTCATGCCGTACATGTGTTATCACTATAGAGCAATAATAGTGATTGTGCTTAAAGTAAATTACTAATGTGATTGTGACAATCCTGCAATGGTTTCTCAGTTTTTGTACACCTTTCTCAATTTCTTCTGCTTTGGATCTGATGTGCCTTGATCTGATATGTGGTTTTTTATGTCTTGTACAGGTGCATAGCTAGCCATGGCATTGCTGACCTAGCCCAAAGAGCAAACATCGATACAAGGAGGCTAGTATTGGTTTGCGCTTGTAGCACCCTCCTATACTCAGTCTCATGCAGTTGATTGATTCACAGTAGTTCTTTCTTTTTTCTTTTGACTGCAGCGAGGAAGTTGCCCTTTTATGCTAAAACCCAAAGTTAATGCTTTTCGATAGTTTAATTTTTAGGGCGTTTAGCTAGATTTGGGTGGTAGATGGCTTCTGGTGAGAAGGAAAAAACGTGATTGAGATGGATGACTGATGTGAACGATTGTTAGCTGACTATGACTCTTCTGTTCCTGTTGTTTTGATGCATTTAAATGGAAAATGCAAACCTCTGTTGGTATGTGGGAAAATTTCCCATTGCTATTTGTTGGTTGGCTATGTTTAACTGACTGTAAATTTCTTTAAATGTTAGTTGGTGGGTGCAGGTTAAGGCAGGAAATCTAATATGGCTTTGCTTGAGAGTTGAGACGATTCCAGGAAGCCTCCGAATGAAACCGATGCAGA
Source organism: Cenchrus americanus (assembly GCA_947561735.1). Taxonomy (NCBI): domain Eukaryota; kingdom Viridiplantae; phylum Streptophyta; class Magnoliopsida; order Poales; family Poaceae; genus Cenchrus; species Cenchrus americanus. The sequence goes on from OX387241.1 coordinate 59,534,760, forward strand.
TATGATAGCTTTAATTATATGCGCTTTCTAGAAGCAATGATCGGATATCTTGGATGTTCAATGTGCCTGAAGAAACAAGATGATCCATGTTTTAATCAATGTTGTTACATTTTATCTCAGGGTCTTTGTAGAATTTCTAGAAGCAATGATCAGATATCTTGGAGTGGTTCTAGGTTAAAGATCTCAGGGTCTTTGTAGAATTTCTAGGAGCAATGATCAGATACCTTGGAGTGGTTCTAGGTTAAAGAAAATTCAGAGTTTGTGGCTTGCTTTGCTTGGTCAATATGCTCCCAGAGTTTGAGTCTATGCATACTATTTTGTATTTGTTAGCCTCAAACTAATGTGCTAGAATGTGGGGTTGCATTTTGATTTGTTGGTTATCTTAATGAGTATATGATTATGTGAGTTTGAGATGCCCACCACAATGCTACTACTAACAGACTATGATTTTTTATTAGCTGTTCTTTGTTGAAATATTGGTAGGGCGCGCATTGCGCGCCCATCCGTTCCAGTGTATTAGAAAAATCAGGTAGCATTCAAATTTTCTTCCAACTAATAGTTTTTTGTCAATTAAAGTTGTTGATTTTGAATCAAATGTATATACATTACTTTTTTATTAGTTAAATTGAATTAAGTTTTTGAATTACGCCATTAGATTACCGAGAGACTAGAGTTCATAAGACACCATATGACCTTTTGTTTCTTCTGCACCTTTACTCGTGTATTCAACAACTTCAGAGAAGCATGCTTGTTTTCGTTATTTTACTTTATTTTGTATTTCAACTAATACATGAGACTTTAAAAATATTTATGTCAAACTTCTAATAAGTATTAATTGTTAATACAAGTTACCACATTCGTTTACTAGCTGAGTAAAAATAATACAATCAAATGTGAAACTAATACTAAGTATGAAATTACAAAGATTTATAGTCAAAATTTAATATTTGTATAAAAATTGGTAACAAAGACATAATAGTAATTGCCTAAACACCGAAGGACTAGATACTTTTACCATCGCAACACGAATATCAATTGTCAAATAATGCACAATAACTTGTTCTGACGCAAATATACTCTAGTCTGGTATTAGAAAAATATATTATTTATAATAACATTTACGACTGTTCGGTTGGTCGGTGGCCGATGGTAGTCTTTGGTTTGTTCCGAGAGAAGAGTACCTGCTTGGCTGGTTGCTTTGGTGGCTGATTTGTTCCGAGAGAAAAGTATCTTCCGGGCTGGTGGCCGATAAGCCAAGTGAACATCTTGTTAGATTGGAGATGCATGTGACGCCCCAGGTTTTTAATTACCGTCATTAACGCTAATGACCGGATCAGCCGGGTCAAACCAGTCAAACCCCGGTCAAACCTAGGTCAACCTGGGTCATCACCCGAAAACCTCGCCAACGAACCCTAATGAACCCCTTGACCAAGCCTACACACACCCGTAGTCGACCCTTGGTCAAAGACACGGTCAAAACCCGCTTGACCGTCGACGTCGCCGAATGTCGTCCGAACTTTTGCCGTGTTCTCCGAAATTCACCTAAATCTACCTTTATGAAAGTTGTCCATCTTGTTGAGGGACACAACTTTCATGTAGATTGGCATTTCAAATTTTGGGTGGAAATTGGTGAAAAACTTGATCAGCGACAAGTACCTCGTTTTCCGAACGGTGCCGACATTCAATATTGGCACGACGTTCCTGCAAAATCCGTTGAGGAAAACACTATATGGCCTTTTTGAAAGTTGTAGAGGGTAGTTAGATCTACAACTTTCCTATTCATTGCTTTGTGCACTTTTATTCAATTTTTTTGGAGAAAACTTAATTTGAACAGGGGCACACCGACTAGAGCTTGGCCGCGGACGCGCTCCCGCGCGCGCGTCGTGCCGACGCCGCGCCCGGCCGCGCCGCCCCGCGCCCGCCCACCCGCGCCTCGGCGTCCGGTCCACGCGCCGCTCCTTCCCCGGGCCTCACGCACACCGAGAGCCCTCGATTCACCCCCTCCTCGCGCGCGCGCGCGCGGCCGGCCGAACGACACCCAACGGACCGCCGGTCACGCCGTACCGCACGGCCGCACGTCCTACCGAGGCCGGTGCCTGCCCCTAGGTACGTCGCGGTCGTTTCGGCGTCGCCAGTGCATGTGCGCGTGCCTCCTTAAGGCCAGGCTGCTGCCCCCTCGACACATCAACCCCCCCCCACTGCTTCATACCGCCGCCGGCCACCATGGGAGCCGCTCGGTGAGCAGCGCCCACCCTTCTTCCATCACCACCCAACTAACCTATACCTCCCTGGGGACCCGTGGAAGCTTCCCCTGCCGCGCATTGCCCAACCCCGGCCCCACCTCACCGGCAATCCACCGCCGCCGCGGCGGCCAGTGCCGAGCGCGGCCGAGCACCCCACCGCCGCCACCTCCACCCCGTCCAAGCACCCAAACCAAGCCCTAGACCCCCAAGGACCCTCCTCCGCCCCTTCCCCCGCCCGAACCGCGCCGGCCTCGCTGGAATTGCGCAGCCCGCGCCGGCCGGCCGCCCCGAGGTCCACATTGCAAAGCAGCAAGTCTTCTCAGGGCCTAATCGCAAAAGGGTAACTCCAATAGTTAAACAGATTTGCTGAATCTTGTAAATTGCGTAGAAAATCACAGAAAATCAGAAAAATGCAAGACCAATTTTGTTGGATTCATGGTGAATTATTCTACAACTTTTGTTATTCTGGCCTGAGCTAATTCCTTTTAGTTTTTGCACGAAAAATACAAATGTGAAAACTCTAGATCTGCAATATCTCAAGCACCATAGATCCTCTGTAGCTAATTTTTGGATATGTTGTGTGTTAGGTCATGACTAGCTCCTATGCCAAAAATTGCGCAAAGTTATGAAGTAAATCTTTTTATAAAAATGTTTTTTTATTTCTGGCAGATCTGCATAAATGATTTTTCTTGTTAAATATATTCATGTTATTGAGCCCAACTTGTGCACACTGTCTTGTAAGGCAAAATGCACATCTTGTGAATTAATCATGATTTTGGATTAACAGAAATAATTATTCTTGATTTATGCATGTTTTCCTTTGTAAATTAATAAACCAAGTTCAGTAGAGATTCCATGTGAACATGCTGGTTCTCTAGGCTTGTTTAGGACCAGAGAGCATGCACAAGAAAGTTTGAATCATTTTTATGCTCATTTATTTTTGTATGCATTTAAAATGGAAGCACTAGCTAGCCTTTGTTATTTTCAAAAATATTTAAATCCCTAGAATCCAACACTTACATGTGGGTCCAATGGACCAGTATAGGTGCTAGTAGGCTTAAGAAACACGCCTTTAATTTTTGGTAATTTAATTGCTTAATAAAAGCTTAAAAGCCCTTTGTAATATTAAAGAGAAATTAAATAAAGAAAAGTCCTTACTTAATTCTTTTTCCTTTTTGAAAGTATTATCTGATTTAACTAAAAGATAATTAATTCTAATTGCTGATAAGGAATTAATTAAAGGATAAAAATACTATTTATATCTTTACTTGTGAAAGGAAAATTATTAAAAGCTTTCACATGAAATGACAAGTATAAAGAAACCTTTATTCAATTGTGCAATAAAAGAATAACCCATGTACAACCAATAACCTTCCTAAAAGAGAAATCACCAAACCACCCATGTTAACTTGAGTGTGGTTGCAAATCACGTTAAAAAGGTTAAATATACCTACCCACTACTGTTGATGAATTTAAATTGAATTATTTACATATATATGTACACAATAACCATCAGAAAGAAAAATTAATACAGAGTTGCATATTGTTCCTTTATGGAAGAGTATGCTGAATGTATTCTTATCTAGGTGAATGTGCCCAACAAATACACCCCTTGATTGTTGATATGGTTTGTAAGTGATTAAAGTAAAAACCATCGAATAAATCTTGCATTTGCATCTTCATGTAGATCTTTCCGCCAGTAGACGTACGCTCGTGCCGGAAGGAGGAGACGAAGGTGCCGACAAAGAGCTGTCGTGCGTGAACGTAACTCAAGACCTGGACCCAAGTCCAGAAGGGCCCAAGGCCAACCTTTCCATCGAAGGCAAGCCCCGGATCATTAACCCCGTCTTTTAAAATTATGCAATTATGTTTGCTATTATTGTGCATTTACGTTTCAGGAGTTGATTTGAAACCCTAGATGCATGATCCCTAGGTACCTATGCTCTGTCACTAGTATGCTAGGTCGATAGTCGCTATGCTATAGGACCGATAGAAGTCGAGTGAAGTTTGTCACTCGCGAGAATAGGTTCCTAGATAGGAATCATAAGATATTCTTAAATGGATCGCTCATGTGGTAAGAGCATGGGATTGGGCTCCGGTCCGGTGGTCATGTGGGCTAAGCTTTTGAACATACTAAGCACATGCGGTTATGGGGCCGGTAAGCCTAGTACCTTAATGAGGCGGCACGGGATCTTACTATTACTACTCTTGAGAAATCTCCTAACCGGCTAGCTACCGAGAAGGGTGGTGTATGGTGACTCCGAGTATCTCGCGGGGTATGCGGATAGCCCGCACCGGGGACCGTAAGATTCGATCCCAACCCGAGGATTTATGGGGACGGCCTGGGAAAGTTGCCCTCGCGGGGACAGCCTACCGTGTGTTTGGGTTTACCTTGCAAGGTTTAAATCAATCGATTGTCGGCCTCTCACCGTTATCCGAGACTGCTTAATCAACTGGCCATGATATCCCATAATGATGGAACTCGAGGAATATGGTTGGATGAATTAATTGCTTGTCCAATTCTTGATTGAATTAGTTGGCACATTTAGAAATGGTAATCAACTAGAACTTGCGCTAAAGATTGAAAATAAGGATCTACTCTTAGCAGCTGTTTCAGCAAAAGAAACTCCACCGGCCGAAAGCCTTTCATGTCTAGAGGTTGGTGTTGACGGATAAAAGACGTATCCCTCTACGATCCGCAAGCGTACGGACCCCACACCTTTTTCACCATGGGATTCCCAAGGTTCTTGTCAATCCGCGGAGCAAGGGGATTACAAGCGTTCGATCAACAACGACACACTAGCTACTAAAACCCTAACTACTATTATACTAGAAAACAACTAAACACACTAGAGAGAATGATTAAGATATCAAGGTAGAAGACACTCGCCCACGGGTCTACGATACTAGAGCATGCAATCGCTTAAAAACATGAAAACCAATCTAATCTATCGGGGTTGTGACCACGGTTTCGCCCCTTTCCCTCCTCTCGTATCGTCACTACGCGAAGGTATTCATGACTAGACCTTTGATGGACATGGCGTATTGAATGGATCCAAGGAAGCATTGAGGCCTTACTCCATTTACGGCAAGGTAGCTAACCTTAAGCATGAAAGTATATTCAACACAAGATGATATATAGATAATCCGACAAAGTGCGATTACATCTCAAGATCGATTACAACCCATGGACGAATGAGAAGATTACCCCATCAAGGTGCTGATCATGGCACCGTTGATCATGGTTTCCCTTCCGCCGGTGTCTTCCTTCTTCTCCACGAGAGGGTGCTTCCTTCGAGGTGGTTGATCTCCCGCCAGAGATCCTCCTCCTCTCTCTCTCTAGCTTGTGGATGGCCTTCTGGTGCGAATGACTCCTCTTTCGGTGTTGGCGGCGCCTTAGGGCTTTTAGGGTTGAAGATCCTTCGAGGGCAAGGAAAACGGGACCGAACCGGTGCCGGAACTGGGCTGGGCCGGCCGGCCCGGGCCGGCCGGCCTGTGCCCACCCGGCCGGTTCGGTCGCCCCTTTTGCTCCGTGGGTCCTCGTGCACTTATGTACTTTTCCCCCTCCACTTGCATGAATTTGATGTTGTTATCCTCGCGTCCAAGATGGAGGCTCTCTTCGCATGAAGTTCGATCTTTTACACTTCAATCCCCGGGGGTGTTCTTCGTAGCACTTCGGTCCTCGCCACCATTGGAAGTGATTTCAGCAAGCTCATGAACACGAACTAGACTCCGTAAATGCTCCTTTGAACTTGTTGCGAATCCGTCCTTTATGTCCATGTTTTCCTACATAAACACAACACTTCCAAATGCATGCACAAAGATGAACTTGTTATATGATTAGTGTGCCTAGTGGCGGGTTAGTTCCATAATCAAATCCAAACCAAAGTGTAATGAACATGCTAGGTGCACCAAAATACACCATCAACATCTCCCCCACGCTTAGCTCTTGCTCGTCCTCGAGCAAGTACTCGTAAAAGAACTTCGTCCAAGGTGTTGTAATCATGTACCACTTATCCTTCTTCACAAGTTAGTCAATCCCTTCATCTTTAATACATAAACACAAAGTAATGATAATCAAACATAAACATGGGCGTTTAGAATTTTTACCACGTCAAGTTTTACCCCACAACTCAAACTCTTCACTCGAAGCCTTCAATCTCAACCATGCTTACTTCTTTGCTTCCATCGGAGGGTTTTTATGATTTTTAAAACAAAAATTCCTGCAACAAGTGTTAGACAAAAACATTTCTCCAAGCTCTCTCAAATCACTCATATAAAGTGGCTATCCTAACCAAATTTTATAAAACTCTCACCTCCCATTAATCTCTCATATATCATGTAAAGTGGAGCTATAGGTAGGGCTAGCGCAATCAACACAAGTATTGTCAAACTAAGAACTTCCTCTAATGGTTGTCTACCTTTCAAAGCCAATGATCATGAGAATTAACCATATGTAGGGATATCAAGGATGAGAAGATTTAGAATGGTGGACATGTGCAAGGGCAAAACAAAATTGTGACTACAAGGCACCAATGATGTCCTCGTTGTCGGATTGCACATGGTTGGAAATAGAGTAAAAGTTTTGTCTCACAATCAACGTGACACCCTTCCTTACACTTTATTTTTTTCTTTTCTTTCACTTGATCCATCCCTCTCATATCTTCATTGCTACCTCATCTTTTTCTCTTTCTCTTTTTCTTCTTTCATTCACATATGATTTTTCTTTCTTTCTTTCTTTCTTTTCCATACACATACTTTTTCTCTTTATTTTTCTCTCTCTTGACAACTTTTCAAAGCTTTCAATTCTCTCTTTCCTCGCATGCATACAATCTGAAATTTTAAATAAATCATGCTAGAGACGAGACGAAACTTTGAAAATAGGTTGTGTTCAAGGAATATGATGTACAAAAGAGATGTATAGGGTTGGGTATGGAATTCGGCGATATACGTGACTTCCGTTGTGAAAGTCACGTTACCGAATATATGACGAGGCTAGCAACAAAAGATAAGCACAAGGACATGATCATTGCTCGAAATTAAAACTCACCAAGAGAGAAGGGTCCTAGCCTAACTCATCGCGCTAATCACACTTATGGTGGAGCGAAAAAATAAACTTGGCTTTGGATAGGAATTTTTTTTCTTACTCTCAACTTGGAAAAAGAGGTTTTGCTAATCTTTATTACAAGGGTTTTAAGATAATTTTCAGAACTGAAATCCTCCAACTTTTAGCATCGAACATAGCACAGCTAACATGTGAAGCTCAAGATCGAAGTGTGGTAAGGGTACTTTAAGTAGTAGTGATTCCACTAAGCACCACGGTAAACGTTTTTCAAACCACATACTTATGTTCATATATCAAGAATCGAAGATTAAACAAACAAGTGAATAAAGATAAGCAATACATAAAACACAAAGATATATATAAAGACTCTTTTTATTTGGTTTTCTTGACTCAACACTAATTTAAGACACTTGCAAAAAATTTTAAAACACACTCAAAAACTAAAGACTCATTAAAACACTAAGACTCACACACGAAGATTAAACCGAACCTAAACTTGAAGTTCAAAAGCTAAGGCTAGCGAGCTATCTCTCCCCCACGCTTAAAACATACGACGTCCTCGTCGTATCTTACAAAAATCCTAAGGGGAAAACTAGATCTAGTGGTACTTCAAGCAAGTTTTGCACCACTTGCCTCTAGGGATGGCAATGGGCAGGGTAGGGTAAGGGTAAAGCATTTACCCACCCATTGGCATACCCGTCTAGCTCTTTTGTACCCTTACCCGCCAAACGTAACGGGTAAAAATCCTTACCCTTACCCTTACCCGCAGGGTACCCGCAGGGTAAAAGGGTACCCGATGGGTATTAACATTAACATGTCATTAAGTTCATATATAAGAGTACAATAATCATTTGATAGTTAAATAAGTCTCAAACTTTACAATCAGACACTTATTGATACATAAAAAAGTCAAATAAGAAATTACAACATCCCAACATAAGAAATAAGATCAAATTGTGATGCATTCTTGCGAGTCAATGAGTTATGGATCAATGATGTCAGACTCAACGTCATCCCGAGAACACAAAATAATAGACATTAGATCAATTCAAATTATACTTTGAAAAAAGTGGAACATGTGAAGTCAGTATATACCAATGTAGGAAGGGATGTGCTGCTAGGGTTAAGATATATGGGCCTACTTGGGTCAAATATTTCAACGGGCTTCTTTAGTGCGGGTACCCTTGGGTAACCCATGGGTAGAGTTTCATACCCTTACCTTTGCTCGCGGGTAGAATTCTATACCCGTACCCTTACCCGCGGGTAGAATTCTATACTCGTACCCTTACCCAACAGGGTAGGGTACCCGCGGGTACCCTTACCCGTGGGTAAAACTGCCATCCTTACTTGCCTCTCATGTTTCCAACCATGCCGAAAAGTTTGCGCACGTTACGGTTTAGGAACTTGTAGTCATCTTCAACTACGCGCTCCAAGTCCTCCATACGCTGCTTCATCGCTTCCATGGCTTGGAGACATTCGTCGGCCGACGTGTAGAGATTCGCGATGGATTGATGGCAAGCTCGACAACACATCGGATGCAACCCGAAGGGGTCGTCGTCGCCATAATCTCCACCATCGTCACCACCGTCGTTGCCACCTCCATTGTCGTCGCCTTCGTTGCCATCGTTGCCGTCGCCGTTGGGGCCTTCGGGAGTCCTTTCCTTGGGCTGCTCATCCCAATCATCATCATCTCTACCGGCGGCCGCCCACGAGCTCGGGCTACGATCGTCGGAGTAGTCGCTATCCCCATAATCCTTAGGCTCTGGTGACACCTCCTTGTAGTCTTTGCGCTTGATGCCTTGGATGCGTGCCGACCTTCGGACGGGTGTAGGGACCTTCTCTCCTTTGACGGGGTTGCGAGATGCAAGAGCTCCGGTCGGGACACGTCCTCCGCAACGGATGCGTGCGGTCCTCTTGACGGGTAGCTTGAGCTCGCATCGCATCGCCTCCTCCATTGATGGCTTCTTGGCTTCTAGATTCAACTCTAAGCTCCTTGGAGGCACAATGGTCGCTACAAGGGTGCAAAATATTGCTTGAAAGGTTTGATCCTCGAGCTCCCAATTCGGCCAAATAAACCTAGGAACCTTATTTTCCTTTTTTACACTTCCCTTAAAATTTTCGACCAAACAAGGAAGTCAAAAAGGAGCAATTCGAGCGAAATTCGGCGTCATCGGACGTTGGGCCCCTCTCGGGCCGGTCCGCCGGGCCGGCCGGCCCACCCCCGCCTCGGGGGCCGGGCCGGTCCGGTTTTTTGCACACCGCCCTATTTTTTTCTTCCTTAGCCCATGGGAAAAAGTTGGCCCAGTAAATCTTCGCGAAAAACTCCGTGAAAACTAAAAGAAAAATTATTTACAGAAGTTGATGCCTTGTTTTTCGTCCTAGGCGGGACGTTCGGGCTCTTCCTCCATGGTGAAGACGTCAACATGGTGAAGGGGCACGACATCGGGTTCATAGTAAACCTTAAGCCGCTGTCCATTCACCACAAATTGATCGCCGTTTATATCCATAATGGTTACCGCTCCGTTGGAGAACACCGAATGCACAACATAAGGTCCGTCCCACTTGCTTTGCAATTTCCCCTTTCCGAAGGTTTTAAAACCTCGAATTGTAGAGGAGGACCTTATCTCCTTCTTTGAATTCTTTTTTCTTCAATCTTTTATCATACCACCTTTTGATTTTCTCCTTGTATATGCTTGCGTTTTCATATGCCTTCAACCTCAACTCCTCTAGCTCGCTTATTTGAATTCTTCGTTTCACCACCGCGGCATCGAGATCAAGGTTCATCTCTTTAATCGCCCAATAGGCTTTATGTTCCAACTCAACCGGAAGGTGGCAAGCTTTTCCATAGACGAATTGATAAGGGGTCATACCTATCGGTGTTTTAAACGCCGTTCGATAAGCCCATAAAGCTCCGTCTAATTTCTTTGACCAATCCTTGCCTCCCTTCTCTATGGTCTTGTTAAGTATGCTTTTTAATTGCCTATTTGACGTCTCCGCTTGTCCGTTGGTTTGTGGGTGATAGGCCGTGGAGACCCTATGCTCAATTCCCAACTTGGACAAGCACTTTTTGAAGTTCTTCCGGTGAAATGAGTTCCTCCATCACTTATCAAGATTCTCGGTGTACCGAAACGGGGAAAAATCACGTTCTTGATCATAGTGATGGACTCCTCCGTGGAAGCTTTACGACATGGTATAGCCTCTACCCACTTGGATACATAATCAACCATAACAAGGATATACTCGAATCCACATGAGTTTTTAAAAGGCCCCATGAAGTCTATGCCCCATACATCGAATATGTCGATTTGTAAGTTGTATTTCAAAGGCATAGAATTTCTTTGAGAGATGTTTCCGGTTCTTTGGCATTCGGGGCATGACGCAACATATCTTTTAGTATCTTCATGCATCTCCGGCCAATAGAATCCGCTCGACCATACTTTTGCTTCGGTTCGAAAATGGCTATAGTGTCCACCGTACTCCGCCGAGTGGCACTTCCTCGAATCTCAACCCTCTCTTCTCTTGGCACACATCTTCTCATCACTCCATCATTGCCAAGCTTGAAGAGGTATGGTGCATCCCAAAAATATTTCTTACTTTCGGAGATTATCTTCCTTTGAGTGTTTTTATCTAAATGATCGAGGGGTATCTTCCGAATTGCTCGAATGATGTCGATCATCCAAGTATCTTTATCGAGCACTCTATAGAGGTGGTCATCTCTCATCTTATCTTCTATGGGCTCTTTATCATCTTGTCCACGATTCATCCTAGACAAATGATCGGCCACAACATTCTCCACCCCCTTTTTATCACGAATTTCAACATCAAACTCTTGGAGAAGAAGGATCCAACGAATCAAACGTGGTTTAGCTTCCTTCTTAGCCAAGAGATACTTGATGGCTGCGTGATCGGTGTAAACAATGACCTTCGAGTTCACGATGTAAGATCTGAATTTTTCGAAAGCGAATACCACCGCTAGCAACTCTTTTTCCGTAGTGGCGTAATTTAATTGTGCCCCACTAAGAGTTTTGCTAGCGTAGTAAACGGCGTGAACTCGGCCTTCCTTTCTTTGACCCAAGACCGCGCCTACGGCGTAGTCACTTGCGTCACACATGATCTCGAAAGGTTGGCTCCAATCCGGAGGTTGGATGATGGGAGCGCTCACCAACGCATTTTTCAAGGTCCGAATGCCGCTAGGCACTTCTCATCAAAGTCAAAAGCCACATCCTTTTGAAGAAGGTGCGTTAAAGGCTTAGTGATCTTCGAGAAGTCCTTTATAAATCTTCTATAGAATCCGACATGGCCTAGAAAGCTCCTTAAGGACTTAACATCCGTAGGAGGTGGGAGTTGCTCAACCGTCTCTACCTTAGCCTTGTCCACTTCAATTCCTCTCTCGGATATAACATGTCCGAGCACTATGCCTTGCTTAACCATGAAGTGGCACTTTTCCCAATTTAAAACCAAATCTACCTCCGCACACCTTGTAAGGACCTTTTCTAAGTTTGCTAAGCAATCCATGAACGTCTTCCCGTAAACGGAAAAATCATTCATAAACACTTCAACAATTTCTTCGATGAATTCCGAAAACACGGCCATCATGCAACGTTGAAAAGAGGCCGGAGCGTTGCATAGGCCGAAGGGCATCCTCCTATATGCAAACGTTCCGTAAGGACAAGTAAACGTTGTCTTATGTTGATCTTCCGGGTGAATGGGAATTTGCATGAACCCCGAGTATCCGTCGAGAAAGCAAATAAGCGTGGTTTGCTAACCTCTTGAGCATCTCGTCAATGAACGGTAGGGGGAAGTGATCTTTCTTCGTCGCTTTGTTAAGCTTACGGTAATCGATACACATCCGCCACCCGGTCACGGTTCTTTGCGGTATCAACTCGTTCTTCTCATTCTTCACCACGGTTAAACCTCCTTTCTTCGGTACACAATGTACCGGGCTCACCCACTCGCTATGCGGAACCGGGTAGATGATTCCGGCATCAAGTAACTTGATAACCTCTTTCTTTACTACCTCTCGCATGGCATGGGTTAGCCTCCTTTGGTGGTCCACTACGGGCTTACATTGGTCTTCCATTGGTATACGATGAGTGCAAAAGGTGGGCTAATACCTTTGAGATCATTAATCGAATATCCAATCACCTTCCTATGTTTTTTTAATAAAATCAGCAACACTTCATTTTCTTCGGGACTCAACTCGTCGCTCACAATGACTGGATAAGTTTTGTCTGGGCCCAAAAATTCATACTTTAATCCCTTGGGCAAAGGTTTAAGGTCTACCTCGGGCACTTGTGGCTCCTCGGGTTTGATTTCTCCTATGTCTTCGAATTTCTCTTCCTCCACACTACCATCATGCGGCTCTAAGCCTTTTGTTGCTTCCTCTAGTTCTTCATCTTGTTGATTACTAATTTGATTTTCCATCGCTCTTTGCGGTGGGTCTCTAAGGGTTTCAACAAAACAAAGACTATCTATCTCTTCTACTTCTTCATCTTCGGGAGGAAAAGGTGTAAGGTGTTTAGAAGCACGAAGAAAGTTATATGTGTACTTTGTTCCATTAAGGTTCATTGTTACTTTGCCTTTTCCGGCATCTAACACGACATCAACCAACTTAAGAAAAGGCCTACCTAAGATTATGTGATCATGATTACTATGGTAAGCATCAATAACAAAGAAATCGGTTGGTATATAGTTTCTAGAGATTTTTACTTTCATGTTGCAAGCAATACCTAGAGGTTTGATAGTTCTACCATCTCCCATAATTAATTTCGTTGATGTTGGAGCTAAGTCTAGGTTGTGGTCTTGAACTTTATCGTAAATTTTAGAAGATAGAACACTTACTTGGGCTCCGATGTCGCATAAAGCTTTGCATTGAACTCCGTTGATCTCGCAACTCAAGTGCGGCGTCATCTTCTCTTCTTCTTCGGATCCTATCGAGTAAATTTCAGCGAGGCGAGCGTATGGTGATGCTTCGGGCTTGATCCCCATGATTCTCTTCACCTCGGCAATATGTTCCGGATCCACCACGTCATCTCCAAAGAGCTTTTCGAAAATCTCACTGGTGGTTCCAAGGTCGTATGAATTTTCAGCTTTCTTCTCCGGAGGGAAATCCAGTTCTAATGCTCTCGCCATTCCCTTTTGATTAGGGAACGGTCTTCTCTTGGCGAATACTTCTCCGTAATCAATAGGAACCCAATCCATTGGTTCAAACTCCCTTAGTGGCTTCGCGCTTGACATGCTTCTCTTGTTCGTCTCATTTGGTGTGGCGAAGTCGACGCTTGGTGTAGTTCTTGACTTGATGTGTTCTTGTTCAAGCTTTTCCATGATTGGTTCCTCTTTTGTGACTTCCGGGGTTGTCTCTTTAGAAAAATCAGCAAGCTTCTTCTTCCTTGAATTGTATTCGGCTCTCCCGCAAGTCTTGTTTCCCAATCTCTTCGCATGGCGGACGCTTTACTAACTTTTTGTAGAAGTTGGGCGGCTTCCGTGAGTGTTTTCTCCATGAGATCCCCACCGCACACATTTCAACGTGTTGCATGCAACTAGGGGTTAGGGAAAAGAAAAATGTATGCAAGAGTACGTCACCGGTGAAGCCGAGTTTTGGTCCTTGTTCGATTAATCCATTAAACCTATCCCGGGCTTGGTCTATCCCTTCCTCTTCTCCTTGCATGAAAGTGATCACTTGCCTCCTTAGATGTTGAACCTTGCTAATTGGAAAGAACTTCTCGCAAAACTTCTTTGTCAACTTGTTCCAATTGCCTTCAACTTCAAAGGACGCAACCGAATACCATGTCTTTGCTTTGCGGCAAGTGAGTGGGGAAAGAGATTCCATTTGAACCATTCATCGGGAACTCCTTCTTGACGCACCGTGTTGCATATTGTCGTGAAATCCCTTATGTGTCTATATGGGTTCTCCGTAACCATCCCTTCAAATGGGTTTTCCGCCACCATCTTGATGATCTTGGATTTAATTTCATACTTGGTCGCTTCGAGCTTCGAATCCGACTCTTGCACTTTTATGTCTTCACATCGAGGGCTAGCGTAATCCCTTAATGACTTCTCCGGTTCTTCCACGGGTTGGTTAACGAACTCCATCTAGACAATAAGATAAAAACAAAAACAAAAACGAAACAAGTGTTTTTCCAGATAATATATGTTAGATAAAGCAAATAAAAGGTAAACTAAATATAAAACTAAGTTAGATGCAAATCAAACGATGTAAACTAACTTGCTCCCCGGCAACGGCGCCAGAAAAAGGGGCTTGTTGACGGATAAAAGATGTATCCCTCTACGATCCGCAAGCGTATGGACCCCACACCTTTTTCACCACGGGATTCCCAAGGTTCTTGTCAATCCGCGGATAGGGATGGCAATTTTCCCCGCGGGGGCGGATCCCCGTGGGGACCCGACCCGAATGGGGCAGGGACGAGGGGCTTTTTTCCCCCACGGGGGCGTCGGGGCGGATCCCCGAAATCGAACCGGGGCGGCGCCGGGGATGATTTTTCCCGCGTGGGGCACCGATGGTGACCCGAAAAAATCACAGCGTATACTTCCAGTCTTCCACCGGCAGCCGGCCCATGAGGCCCAATTAATCTGCGCATTCATCTATATAACTGTTGCCTCCCTCCCAAACCCTAAACCTAATCCTCTCAGCCCCGTACCCCCAGCCGCACACAACAGTGAGGCACACAGGACACTCGCAAGCGGCGGCGGCGGCCGCCACTGCCACCACAGCACTTGTCATCCTCACTCCTCTCCACCACTCGTCGTCCTCACTCCTCGTTGCCGACGCGACACCGGAGCAGCTCAACGGCAGTCGATGGCCTCGTGCAGGACCCAAGCCGTAGCACGAGGTACGACCTGTATTTCTGCAGATTTGGTTCGCTTCTACCTTGCTAGCAATGCAAACAACTCGATCTATGTTGAGGCATTTGTGGTAGTATTACATGCTCCTACATTGATGGTAGTTGTTCGATCTGTGTTTCCTTTGTGATCTGGTCCTCATTATGCTTATTTTTTTGGCAGCCATGGCGAACACTAGCTCCTCCGAGGCTGCTGGAACGACAAGCCCAAGCTCAGGTGAAGGTGAAGCTGCTCGGAACAAGCAAGTTCAAGTGACTGACACAGCCCAAGCCGTAATCGTGGAGTTGGAGGACCAAGCTACAGATCAAGGTATGAATCATGGTACTGATTCAAAGGTGATAGCAACAACAAAAAAGAGGAAACTTAAATCTGTTGTTTGGAATGAGTATAAAAGGTTGCAAGTGAATGGGAAATGGAAGGCAGAATGTGTGTGGTGTCGTACTAGGCTAGGTGGGGAAACTAAAAATGGAACCACACACTTGCATGACCATCTTAAGTCTTGTCAGGCTAGGCAGGTTAGAAAAGGCCTCAAACAATCAACACTGAAAATGGGAACTGATGCTGATGGGAAAGTTTGTGTTGAAAAGTACATTTTTGATCAAGATGTTTCAAGGAAAGCCCTTTCATTGATGATCTGTGTCCATGAATACCCTCTCTCTATGGTTGATCATGTACGCTTTCGTAAATTTTGTGCTACTTTGCAACCTATGTTTACTGTTGGAACTAGAAATACTATCAGACAGGATATCTTGGACATGTATGGAGTTCAAAAGAACTGTATGGTGAAGTATTTTCAGCAATTTGAAAGTCGAGTTGCCATCACAACTGATATGTGGACAGCCAGTCATCAAAATAAAGGCTACATGGCAGTCACAGCCCATTTCATTGATGAGAAATGGACCATGAAAAGTTTTCTTTTGAGGTAATTGCTGTTACACTCCTTAGTTTCTTGCTTGCTAATTTCTGTCATGTGTTGTACTGAATTTTTGTTTTGTAGGTTCATCTATGTGCCGCACCCTCATACTGCTGAGTTGATAGCTGATGTGCTTCATGATGTCCTTTGCGACTGGCACCTAGAGAGGAAGATCTCTACTGTGACACTTGATAACTGCACCGTCAACGACAATCTGATGGAAAAAATAGAAGATAAGTTGCCTCTTGACTCTTTAATGTTGAGAGATGATGATGGGAAAAAGTTGTTGCATATGCGTTGTGCTGCCCATATATTAAATCTGATTGTGAAAGATGGATTGCTTGCCATGGATAAGGATGATGGTTTAGAGAGGGTTCGTGAAAGTGTTCGTTTTTGGTCAGCTACTCCCAAAAGGCATGAGAAATTTGAAAAGAAAGCATGTGAACTAAATATTAAATTTGAGCGTAGATTGTGTCTAGATTGTAAAACCAGATGGAATTCCACCTACATCATGCTCAGCACTGCCTTAGAATATAAAACTGTATTTGCACGTCTTGCTCTCCGTGAGAAGTTGTTTGCTCCAATGTGTCCGACTAAAGTAGACTGGAAAGTTGCTAAGGATGTTTGTGATAGGCTGAAGTTGTTTTTTGACATAACTGAGCTGCTGTCAGGAACTAAGTATGTTACCGCAAACCTTTTCTTCCCAAGGATATGTGGTATTTACTTAGCTATCAGAAAATGGACCAAGAGCAACGATCCACAGGTTGAGAAGATGGCGGAAAGCATGAAGGAAAAATTTAACAAGTATTGGGCGGATGTGCATGGATTGATGGCAGTTGCCATTATTTTGGATCCTAGATTTAAACTTCATATGTTGCAGGCTCTCTTTACTAATATTTATGGTGCAGAAGGGGCAGATTCTAAAGTAAGAGAAATCAGAAGCTTGATGTACAAATTGGTGAAAGAATATCAGCAATCACCAGAGGATGTTTGTACTTCTGCTGTTTCAAATGCTTCTGTCCAGAATAGAGGGGTTGGGGAAGATGAGGTGTTCAACATCTTTGATCAGTACATGTCTTCACAGCCAGTTAGATCTTCTTGCCATGTGCGCACAAAGTTGGATTTGTACTTGGAAGAGCCAACTGTTAACAGGACACAAGATCTTGACATTGTTAATTGGTGGAAGTATGGTGGGATCAAGTATCCCACTTTGCAAAGGATTGCTCGGGACATCATGGCCATCCCAGTGACATCTGTTGCTTCTGAGTTTGTCTTCGGTACTGGTGGGAGGATAATCAGTCCTCATCGTAGTCGACTTGCACCTAAGATTGTTGAGGCACTAATGAGCATGCAAGCTTGGTCTCGTGCTGACATGCTTGGTAAATGGCCCAAATATTTTTGTTTGTTTTGATGTTTTCCCTTATGAACTATGCACTAATATTTTCCTTCTATTAGGTGATGATAATCCTGCTATTGCTGCTATGATGACATGTCTGAATGATGAAGAAGAATCATTGGTACTTCCCATGTTCACTTGTATCAATCATTCATGCTACTTCTTTTTGTTAAATCGAAATCATCTCTTATGATATTTATCCTTTTTATTTCTAGGGTGATCTTGAGTCTGTTGTGGTGATTGCTGATGGATCATTGGTGACATGGGGATGGCAGCATGATGGCTAAGGAGGCTAGGAGGCGATGACTTTGCTTCTGCTGCTTATTTATCTTTATCTATTTAGATGCTTGTGAACAATATATGCTCGACCTTATGTTATTTGGACAACATTGTTGTAATAGGCTAGTAATCTACTACTTTATCTGCCTGCTTGGATGTTGGATGGATGGAAATGCAATGGTTAGTGGCGTGGCCACCGGTGGTTAATTATGAGTGATGTATGTGTTTCTCAGTGCGTCAGTCTGCTCCCCACGGGGACCCCGACGGGGTTCGGGGCTCCGTCGGGGACGGGGACGGGGGAAAAATCCTCCGATTCGTATTTCGGGGACGGGGCGGGGACACGATTTCGGGGGTCGGGGCGGGGACGGGGGCGGGCCCCCGGCCCCGCCCCCGCCCCGTTGCCATCCCTATCCGCGGAGCAATGGGATTACAAGCGTTCGATCAACAACGACACACTAGCTACTAAAACGCTAACTACTATTATACTAGAAAACAACTAAACACACTAGAGAGAATGATTAAGATATCAAGGTAGAAGACACTCGCCCACGGGTCTACGATACTAGAGCATGCAATCGCTTAAAGACATGAAAACCAATCTAATCTATCGGGGTTGTGACCACGGTTTCACCCTTTCCCTCCTCTCGTACTGTCACTACGCGAAGGTATTCATGACTAGACCTTTGATGGACACGGCGTATTGAATGGATCCAAGAAAGCATTGAGGCCTTACTCCCTTTACGACAAGATAGCTAACCTTAAGCATGAAAGTATATTCAACACAAGATGATAGATAGATAATCCGACAAAGTGCGATTACATCTCAAGATCGATTACAACCCATGGACGAATGAGAAGATTACCCCATCAAGGTGCTGATCATGGCACCGTTGATCATGGTTTCCCTTCCGCCGTGTCTTCCTTATTCTCCACGAGAGGGTGCTTCCTTCGAGGTGGTTGATCTCCCGCCGGAGATCCTCCTCCCCTCTCTCTCTAGCTTGTGGATGGCCTTCGGTGCGAATGACTCCTCTTTCGGTGTTGGCGGCGCCTCGGGGCTTTTAGGGTTGAAGATCCTTCGAGGGCAAGGAAAACGGGACCGAACCGGTGCGGACCGGGCCGGGGGGCGGCCGGCCCGGCCCAGGCCCACCCGGCCCGGTTCGGTCGCCCCTTTTGCTCCGTGGGTCCTCGTGCACTTATGTACTTTGCCCCCTCCACTTGCATGAATTTGATGCCGTTATCCTCGCGTCCAAGATGGAGGCTCTCTTCGCATGAAGTTCGATCTTTTACGCTTCAATCCCCGGGGGTGTTCTTCGTAGCACTTCGGTCCTCGCCACCATTGGAAGTGATTTCAGCAAGCTCATGAACACGAACAAGACTCCGTAAATGCTCCTTTGAACTTGTTGCGAATCCGTCCTTTATGTCCATGTTTTCCTACATAAACACAACACTTCCAAATGCATGCACAAAGATGAACTTGTTATATGATTAGTGTGCCTAGTGGCGGGTTAGTTCCATAATCAAATCCAAACCAAAGTGTAATGAACATGCTAGGTGCACCAAAATACACCGTCAACAGTTGGTGATGTAGCCATCACCCGACGGTTAAGTCTTGCTGAGTATTAGTATACTCAGCCTTGCTTTAAATCTGTGGTTGCAGGTGTGCTTGCTCGGAAGGGTGACGACAAGTAATGACATCACGGGTGGCCTCCTGTGATGTCTACCATTGCGCTAGTTTAAATTATTTCCGCTGTATTTTCGAACTCTGAACCTTTACTCCATTGCAGGAACAATGGTTTGTAATAAAATGTTTAATTCATGTTGTACTCTGGACTCGCCTTCGCGTGAGTTTTTAATGCATGTGTCGATCCTCTGTTCCATGTCCAAGTGATTTACCGGGCGTTAACCCGGCAACCAACGACAGGATGATACTTTACTATTGCTTAATGACCAAAGTGGATCGGTCTTAGGCGATAGTACGGTATTTTCCGGGCGGGTTGTCACAAACTCGGTATCGTAGCGACTGCATGCACCAGAGTTTAATTAACAACTCTAATCACATGATTTTCGAATAAAATTTGCCAAGATTGTTTGATTTGCAAAACACGTTGGTCCGTTAAGGATAAACTAGACCGAGAGGCCCTAGAGGGAATTTTTGGGTTCTTTCAGGTGGCTTAATAATCTATGGTTTATTTTGCTAACTCCCAGCACATTACTTTATGTCAGACTTACTTTCTCGCACAACCAAACTAGATGAGCCACGTGTTTTATACGTGTGCTGTTCCGCAACACGGGAATTGCGAGGGTTGATGGAGTGATCCATTCCACGGATCCCATCTTCGCGTATGGTTGTAAGTTGTGTCTCGCCACGTGTTTCATACGTGAGCATTCCGCATGTCGCTCATGCGAGGCAAGGACATACTCCATTCAAACAGAGAATGTCCGAGGTTGGACGCTGTCCATGCAGCGGCTTAATGCATGGATGCCGTTTCTATAGTGAACGGTAATGTATGTGGACGCTTTCATGAGTGCTGGCATGAAAGGTTCGTTGTGTTCTGTGATCTTCTGCAGGTACACTAACCTCGTTTCGTAAGTCGCTAAGTAAGCATCGACTAGATCACGACTAGTTATTATAGGAAGATACGCGTATGTGCCATGCCACCGGCGCTAACTCCGAGTTTTGGCTTGAATGCCATTGTGAGGACGATTAGGACGTCTTGCATCATGTTAAAAGTCATAAAGGAACCTAAACTGAACTCACGTTTGTTTCCGTGCTCTCTGAAGCAAATAGTGATAGCGTGTTTTGTTTTGTTTAGCCTCTTTAGGCGTAGGTGTGTTGCCATGCTTAAATTTAATAGATTTGTTGCTTAAAATTGTTGTTCTTGTTCAAGAACCTTTCGTCTAGGTGATCTTAACCTAGGCCGCTTCAATCTAATCCAGTTTTCGCTTGTCAAAGTTCATGATCGTAACTTAGGTCTACCGCAAGTTATGCTCGGTTAGTCAACCCTTGTCTGCTATCTTCCGAGAACCATTGGAATCTTGCTTGGTTAAGCACCTTTCTAGTTCCCTAGCTCAACCTTGCGTACCCAACTTAAGTTTCATAACCTTGCTAAGTTGCTACGCACATTTTGGGGAAGTGTTGGACTCCGGTTTGAGTAGGATGTTCGGGTCCGATTGCCAGACCATGTATCATTGGTATGCCTGCTCGTTCGAGTCCAGCATACGTTGGATCTTGGTATGCATAATTACCCCATACCTTAACCCTACCCGTATTCGTGGATCAAGTTACCTTCGTACACTCGCACCCGCCTGATTCTCACTTTTGTCATTATGTCCAGATGGACAACGCTGGCTCTACGTCGGCTGATGTGGAATCATGGACTCTCGTGAACTACCTCGAGGAGGGTGGTTTTCCTGCACTTTTGTGGGACACCCTGAAGGACTCTGGGTACACCACTTACTCACAGTACTCGACACGTGAGGTCATGACCACAAGACAACTCCTTCGTTGTGAAGTGAAGGTGAAGGTTTCAACATGCCCGACCAACCCTGCTTGGGACGAGTGGGAGTGTACGGCACACGGAAGAAACTTGTCCGACACGGTGCAGAAGGCTGCTCTCGAAGCACTCACACCTTTCTGTGGAAAGCACCCTGCCGAGATAGCCAACTCTGCAGCCAAAGTAATTCCGGTACCCGAGCGACACATTGCGTCGGGTGGTGAACGAGAAACTATCCTCCCAGTCCAGAACAACTCGCACTATAGTCCTGATCTTGTCACCTCAGTCCGCTTCTCAGAAGCCATGTACGACACCTACCAACGGATGGTGGGAGAAAGTGTATTCTATAGACACCAGATCTATAGATACAAAGTTAAGGAAGTAGAGTGTTCAGCTCAAGCGTTGAAGGAAGCCCGAGCAATGGTCGCTACTCTCAAGAAGGAAAGACGAAAGGATAAGGCCAAGATACAAGAGTTAACGGAGATCATACATGAGTAGAATTTCCTGTTGCAGCATAACGATCAATATATGCTTGAACTAGAGAATCAACTGGAAGCTCTAGCCGTTCCACCCCCAGAACCTGTCATTCCTGGACCAGCGCAAAAAGAAGAGGTTGAAGATATCTAGGGTGAATCTGGAATTGAGTCTGGACCCACGTCACTGTAGTCCTTCAGCATGGAGGATCCCACCCTTGGAAGTTGGTCCGTCAGGAATAAAATCCAAGTCGTGAGAATGCAGTGTTGTGAGGAATCCTAGTGTACCATGACCACTTTTGGTCAACTATCGCTGTCGGTTGGACTAGGAACCTTGTTATTGCAGCTAGTCTGCCTTGTAATCCTAAATGTTGTTGGTAATTCTGAAAAACCCTCATCGATGTAATGCCTTGATTAAACACCTCGTTCCGTAATGATCTTCGTAAGAATTACATATGCTGGTTGTGATCAATCAAGTTCTGTGCTCCACCAATTTCGTGTCAATCAAAGATCTAATCAATTCCTCAATCCTGAACTTGTTCTTTTCGGTCTTGCTCAAACCTTGTGATTTAAATTAAAATGTGGCTTTTGAGTATGCGCTGCATAGCATATGCATGTGGGAAGCATGGGTATACTAACGTGCATTCGCATGAAACTCCGTACCCCTACTCTACCCCTCTTGTTGGTGATGTTGTTACCCCATAGTCAAAGGTGCCGCGACGGAACCTAGGGTATCGTGTGTGCTGCAGCCACACGACTGCCACTAGGAGCGCGCTAGGTATCTTGGTTGTGAGATAGCAACTCGTCACACAGATCCCCTCTCTACTTTGATTGCCCATGCAATCACTAACGCATATGGGTAACCGAGTCATTCTAACGTGCATCATGAGCACCATACCGCACCAGCATATGCATCGCACCAAACTTTGAAAAGTATTGCACTTTCAAAACAATGAGTTGTCAAACCCCCAAAATTTGCAAAATGAGTAAAGGTGTGAGCAAGATTATTCCTTGAAGTTCCCACTTGAAGTCATCTTTCGTACAGGAGATTATGGAATTCTGTCTTTAGCCTTCCTTTCCTGTAATGGTCTATTGGAAATCTCTGACGAATTGGTCCCCTGCCGTGAATCTCGACGACCTTGTAGCATCAATTCCTTTTCCTGCTAGCCAAGTGGGAACAGTAGAAGTAGAAACTTTTCTTGAGCAGTCAAGGTTCTCGAATAGTCAACATGGAGAAGTCATCCATCGTATATTCGTTCTTGGTCCGTGCTCATAACCTTCGAATTCTCAAAATCAAAGCTTTATGCTATGCTCCTCTGTGTTGATATCGCAAACATAAGGCGTAGTACCCTGAGCTTTTCTCGTTTTGCTCTCCATCACGGACGATTATTTAGACCGTTGAATCCCATCGTCATCAGTGTCACGGTCATACGACGCCATGACGTCGCTCTACCCTCGATTTCCGCAACCGTATTCACGCCGCTGAGATCGCGGGCTGACCATTGTTGAGCTCCGTGTTGTATACGCCAGATACCCGACTGGGTCAACTGACCGTTACAGCCCCGCATCGGTTATAAAATGGAACCTTTTACCCAGAACCACCGATACGAAAGCTCCATTTCCATCAGAGCTCGGCAGTATCACTGTTCTTGTTCTTCTTCTAGCTAGCCTGGCTACTTGCCACTAGAGCAACTCTCCCAGCTACTTCAATCTTCCCGAGCAAACTGTTCTCCGTCTTCATTTCCGACGTCAAGAAGAAGCTCGGATTAGACCGAAAGCAGAAATCAATCCAAGCCGCCACCCATGACTCCGTCTTCGGAAGAGCTCGAGTCGTTTCGCTGGACATTGTTAGGGATGTACCACTGTATCGTAGGAGGATTATGTCTGCTTTTAGCTGTGCGTATGCACATTCATCGTCCGCTTCCTCACGAACGGCGATGAGGTAGTAAGGAAAAGCACCTTGTACCTTTTTGTTCCATCTGCATTCCCGATCATGGGATGTGTGTAGACAGAGCTTTACCAATTCGATATTGCGACTGTTGGGATTTCCGGTTTGCATTGCTTACCGTGAACGAGTCTCGTAGAATATGTTCGAATTATAAGCTTATGGGTGAGATTCCGAGCATGTGCTAATTAGGGACTTAAATTTTCAGATGTTCCGACCGGCATGGAATAACCCTTCCGGTTTTGATGCATCGGGTAGTGGCGATCCTACGCTACCGCCACCCACGATGCTGACCGAAGCTTTCGTGGCAGCACATACCGAAGTGTTGTGCCAGCTCCTGCAGACACAACAGCAAATGGCTCAACAACTACAACAAATGCCACCAATGCAATCGAAGCTTCAACCTTCCAAGCCCTGTTCACCCGAAGTACCCACCCGGAGGGACATAAACGCCATTGCCGCGCAACTCAACCGTTAGAAGGGCGAATTCCGTGCTAAGCCGTATAGTGTACGATGTTATCCAAGGACGTTATGGGAAACCATATCGAATAATTTGGCGTACGAAGTCTCTCTCGCCTTTATCTGCCTCTATGGTCGAACAAGCCCGTTTATTCAATCTGTTGGGGGAGTATGTTAATCAAGACCAACCCCAAGCCTCCGACTCAATATTACCACCTTCTCGGCTCTCGATGGATCTTAGGGCAGAAGAGAGGGCAAATAAAGGCAGTAAACGAGTCTTATCCGAGATAGATGTAAGTGAGTGGGAAATTACCTGTACGGAGACTTGTCCACATGAAGGCAAACGAAGTTGTAACCCTAGCAAGACCACTCAACACCCTGCTAATGCGACACCTTCGCGAACCACGAAGTGGGCAAGGAAAAAGGAGAGGAACAGGCTCCGCCTTGTCAAGAAAGCCCCGCAACAAATCTCCAAGCCCGGAGACATTCCACCCCGTCTGTGCTACAATTGTAGACAACCCAGACATTACAGACGTGATTGTCCAAATCACCAACATCAGGTTCAGAACCTCGGAGCAGCTAAGTGTGCTCAAGGCAAGCACCCGAGTATTCAAGGAGAGACAGATCAGGTTAACTCTATGGGTAACACCTCTATCCCAGAACCATACCTCACCTCCTCTTGTAATTTCGAATCTCGGGACGAGATTCTTCTTAATGGGGGTAGGCTGTGACGCCCCAGGTTTTTAATTACCGTCATTAACGCTAATGACCGGATCAGCCGGGTCAAACCAGTCAAACCCCGGTCAAACCTAGGTCAACCTGGGTCATCACCCGAAAACCTCGCCAACGAACCCTAATGAACCCCTTGACCAAGCCTACACACACCCGTAGTCGACCCTTGGTCAAAGACACGGTCAAAACCCGCTTGACCGTCGACGTCAGCGAATGTCGTCCGGAACTTTTGTCGCGTTCTCCGAAATTCACCTAAACACTTAAAAATCTACCTTTATGAAAGTTGTCCATCTTGTTGAGGGACACAACTTTCATGTAGATTGACATTTCAAATTTTGGGTAGAAATTGGTAAAAAACTTGATCGACTGACAAGTACCTCGTTTTCCGAACGTGCCGGCATTCAATATTGGCACGACGTTCCGCAAAATCCGTTGAGGAAAACACTATATGGCCTTTTTGAAATTTGTAGAGGGTAGTTAGATCTACAACTTTCCTATTCATTGCTTTGTGCACTTTTATTCAATTTTTTGGAGAAAACTTAATTTGAACGAGGGCACACCGACTAGAGCTTGGCCGCGGACTCGCTCCGCGCGCGCGCGCGCGCGCGCGCGCGCGCCGACGCCGCGCCCGGCCGCGCCGCCCCGCGCCGACCACCCGCGCCTCGGCGTCCGGTCCACGCGCCGCTCCTTCCCCGGGCCTCACGCACACCGAGAGCCCTCGAATTCACCCCCCTCATCGCGCCGCGCGCCGGCCGGCCGGACGGCACCCAACGGACCGCCGGCCACGCCGTACCGCACGACCGCGCGTCCTACCGAGGCCGGTGCCCGCCCCTAGGTACGTCGCGGTCGTTTCGGCGTCGCCGTGCGTGTGCGCGTGCCTCCTTAAGGCCGGCCGCCGCCCCCTCGACACATCAACCCCCCCCACCGCTTCATACCGCCGCCGCCACCATGGGAGTCGCTCGGTGAGCGCCGCCCCCCTTCTTCCATCACCACCCAACTAACCTATACCTCCCCGGGGACCCGTGGAAGCTTCCCCCGCCGCGCATTGCCCAACCCCCGGCCCCACCTCACCGGCAATCCACCGTCGCCGCGGCGGCCGTGCCGAGCGCCGCCGAGCACCCCACCGCCGCCACCTCCACCCCGTCCAAGCACCCAAACCAAGCCCTAGACCCCGAAGGACCCTCCTCCGCCCCTTCCCCGCCCGGAACCACGCCGGCCTCGCCGGAATTGCGCAGCCCGCGCCGGCCGGCCGCCCCGAGGGCCACATTGCAAATCAGCAAGTCTTCTCAGGGGCCTAATCGCAAAAGGGTAATTCCAATAGTTAAACAGATTTGTTGAATCTTGTAAATTGCGTAGAAAATCACAGAAAATCAGAAAAATGCAAGACCAATTTTGTTGGCTTCATGGTGAATTATTCTACAACTTTTGTTATTCTGTCCTGAGCTAATTCCTTTTAGTTTTTGCACGAAAAATACAAATGTGAAAACCCTAAATCTGCAATATCTCAAAAACCATAGATCCTCTTTAGCTAGTTTTCGGATATGTTGTGTGTTAGGTCACGACTAGCTCGTATGCTAAAAATTGCACAAAGTTATGAAGTAAATCTTTTTATAAAAATGTTTTTCTATTTCTGGAAGATCTGAATAAATGATTTTTCTTGTTAAATATATTCTTGTTATTGAGCCCAACTTGTGCACACTGTCTTGTAAGGCCAAAATGCACATCTTGTGAATTAATCATGATATTTGGATTAACAGAAATAGTTATTCTTGATTTATGCATGTTTTCCTTTGTAAATTAATAAACCAAGTTCAGTAGAGATTCCATGTGAACATGCTGGTTCTCTAGGCTTGTTTAGGACCAGAGAGCATGCACAAGAAAGTTTGAATCATTTTGATGCTTATTTATTTTTGTATGCATTTAAAATGGAAGCACTAGCTAGCCTTTGTTATTTTCAAAAATATTTAAATCCCTAGCATCCAACACTTACATGTGGGTCCAATGGACCAGTATAGGTGCTAGTAGGTTTAAGAAACACTCCTTTAATTTTTGGTAATTTAATTGCTTAATAAAAGCTTAAAAGCCCTTTGTAATATTAAAGAGAAATTAAATAAAGAAAAGCCCTTACTTAATTCTTTTTCCTTTTTGAAAGTATTGTCTGATTTAACTAAAAGATAATTAATTCGCATTGCTGATAAGGAATTAATTAAAGGATAAAAATACTATTTATATCTTTACTTGTGAAAGGAAAATGATTAAAAGCTTTCACATGAAATGACAAGTATAAAGAAACCTTTATTTAATTGTGCAATAAAAGAATAACCCATGTACAACGAATAACCTTCCTAAAAGAGAAATCACCAAACCACCCATGTTAACTTGAGTGTGGTTTCAAATCACGTTAAAAAGTTAAATATACCTACCCACTACTATTGATGAATTTAAATTGAATTATTTACATATATATGTACACAATCACCATCAGAAAGAAAAATTAATACAGAGTTGCATATTGTTCCTTTATGGAAGAGTATGCTGAATGTATTCTTATCTAGGTGAATGTGCCCAACAAATACACCCCTTGATTGTCGATATGGTTTGTAAGTGATTAAAGTAAAAACCATCAAATAAATCTTGCATTTGCATCTTCGTGTAGATCTTTCCGCCGGTAGACGTACGCTCGTGCCGGAAGGAGGAGACGAAGGTGTCGACAAAGAGCTGCCGTGCGTGAACGTAGCTCAAGACCTGGACCCAAGTCCAGAAGGGCCCAAGGCCAACCTTGCCATCGAAGGCAAGCCCCAGATCATTAACCCTGTCTTTTAAAATTATGCAATTATGTTTGCTATTATTGTGCATTTACGTTTCAGGAGTTGATTTGAAACCCTAGATGCATGATCCCTAGGTACCTATGCTCTGTCACTAGTATGCTAGGTCGATAGCTGCTATGCTATAGGACCGATAGAAGTCGAGTGAAGTTCGTCACTCGCGAGAATAGGTTCCTAGATAGGAATCATAAGATATTCTTAAATGGATCGCTCATGTGGTAAGAGCATGGGATTGGGCTCCGGTCCAGTGGTCATGTGGGCTAAGCTTTTGAACGTACTAAGCACATGCCGGTTATGGGGCCGGTAAGCCTAGTACCTTAATGAGGCGGCACGGGATCTTACTATTACTACTCTTGAGAAATCTCCTAACCGGCTAGCTACCGGGAAGGGTGGTGTATGGTGACTCCGGGTATCTCGCGGGGTATGCCGGATAGCCTGCACCAGGGACTGCAAGATTCGATCCCAACCCGAGGATTTATGGGGACGGCCTGGGAAAGTTGCCCTCGCGGGGTCAGCCTACCGTGTGTTTGGCTTTACCTTGCAAGGTTTAAATCAATCGATTGTCGGCCTCTCACCGTTATCCGAGACTGCTTAATCAACTGGCCATGATATCCCATAATGATGGAACTCGAGGAATATGGTTGGATGAATTAATTGCTTGTCCAATTCTTGATTGAATTATTTGGCACATTTAGAAATGGTAATCAACTAGAACTTGCGCTAAAGATTGAAAATAAGGATCTACTCTTAGCAGCTGTTTCAGCAAAAGAAACTCCACCGGCCGAAAGCCTTTCATGTCTAGAGGTTGGTGATGTAGCCATCACCCGACGGTTAAGTCTTGCTGAGTATTAGTATACTTAGCCTTGCTTTAAAACTGTGGTTGCAGGTGTGCTTGCTCGGAAGGGTGACGACAAGTAATGACATCACGGATGGCCTCCTGTGATGTCTACCGTTGCGCTAGTTTAAATTATTTCCGCTGTATTTTCGAACTCTGAACCTTTACTCCATTGCAGGAACAATGGTTTGTAACAAAATGTTTAATTCATGTTGTACTCTGGACTCGCCTTCGTGTGAGTTTTTAATGCATGTGTCGATCCTCTGTTCGATGTCCAAGTGATTTACCGGGCGTTAACCCGGCAACCCACGACAGGATGATACTTTACTATTGATTAATGACCAACGCCCCGTTCGCTTGGCTTATCGCCAACGACCAAAGAAGATTTTTTATCTCGAACAAACCAGCCACCACTAACCAACCAAAGAAGATCTTCTCTCGTAACAAACCAAGACTACCATCGGCCACCGACCAACCGAACAAAGCCGCAAAGTGGATCGGTCTTAGGCGATAGTACGGTATTTTCCTGGGCGGGTTGTCACAATGCATCGATTGTGCACTAAGTTAAGCAATTTTACAAGCTCTTGAACCAGTTTGCACCCACCTATCAAGTTATTGTATAAGAATGATCATTTTATAAGTTGTTGGACTAATCTGCACCCACCTGACGAGTTACTGTACTAGATTCAGCATATTACAAGTTGTTGGACTAATTTGCACCCACTTCACAGGTCGTTGTATGGTCAACGCAATTTACTCTAATTTCAAAGTATAATATATATTTTGAAAAGAAAAGGCTCAGTGAAATAATAGGCCCAAGCCTACCAAAACCTGGCGTACCATCCCACTCGGTCCACCCAAACAAAGAAAGGCTCAGTTCTACAGTTTTCGAAGACTCCTGTACATTCTACAGCCCAACCCATTAACTTTCCTGGAAGCTCCTTCTTCTCCGGGAAGCTTCTTGTTCCTTGTTGTTTCTTCGCTGTGTCCCTCCTCTGCTGAGGAAAGGAAGCGCCGCGGCGGCTCCCTCGCCTCTCCTCCCCTTTCCGCTCTCTCGCTCTCCGCAGCCCCATTCCCTCCGACGCGGCTGCGATTCCGATGAGGCCCCACACCACCACCCCCTCCAACTCCAACGCTGTCAAGCGGCAGCGCAAGGCGCCGGCGCCGCTGGGCGACGTCACAAACCTCCTCCTCCCCGAGACCCCGACCCCAATCAAGCCTAAGCGAGCTGTACTCCATCCCTTCCGCACACCCTCGCACTCCTCCGCGGTCTCCTCGACCTGCTCCGCCGCATCCGTCACTACTGCGCCCAAGCCTTCGTCCGCCGCCGGTGAGTGAGGCTCTCTGTTCATCGCTCGCCCATTCGTGCTCCGTCTCATTGATTGATTTTGTTAGTGGTTTATTCGGTGCTCACTGTGACTGGGATTCGTGATCCTGATTTTCAGCTCTCGAGGAGGAGCCCAGTGTGGTCAAATCCCCCATCTCCACGGTTTACGCGAGGCGCGGGACTGCTGCTGAGACTCAAGGGAGGAGGAGGAACCCCAACACGACCACCACCAACAACAAGGGCAAGGAGCCCGTTGCTCCTGCTGGAACGTCGAGTTGCCCTCCTCTTGGAAGAGCCACGAGGAAGAACAGCAGGTGAAATCACTTAACCTACCCACCTGATCCATTCAATTCAGCCACCTGCAGTGCTCATGCTTCTCCTTGGTGCAGTTTGTTGTGAGATTTTGGGCACTGTTTAGTGGTAGGTTCTTCTGTGGGTGTTGGAGACCTCCCTTGTAGTTTGTTTGGACTATTCATCACTGTCTTCACTTTGTGTAGAAACAAGGTATTTGCCTAGGTGAAAATTTTTTGAGTTCCCTTTCAAGGTCTATTAAGAGTATTAAATGTGGACTAATTACAAAACTTATTACACAAATGGACTGGAAATCGCGAGATGAATCCATTAAGTATAATTAATCTCTCATTAGAGATTGTTACTGTAGCATGACATTGTCTAATCATGACATAATTAGGCTCGTTAGATTCGTCTAGAAAATTAAGGTAGGGTTGTGGAATGAGTTTTGTCATTTATCCACATTTAGTACTCCTAATTAGTGTCCGAATATTGATGTGAGGGCCTAAGTTTGAAGAATGTACGTTCCTAACTGTCTCGCTCTTAAGTATTAATAATAGTTTTTGGAGAGGGTACAAATGATATACAGGAGTAATCAGTGAGGGGCGCTGACTTGTCGTACATCAGGCTTAGTGCTCTTCCTATATGCTCATCCAACATAGCTTGTTAATAATAATAATAACAGCAGTTCTAGCCCTCACTGTTCCAGAGTAATCTGGAATCTAGCCTTTCTCACTATTTTCAGACAATGGAATTGTTGTACTACTCTATGCCTTAGATGCTAGCATGCTTTCTCTAAAATTCCATGTACTGATATAGGCTAGAACAACTTGGATGGCTTCATTCACATTCCTGGCAGAAAATAAACTTATCGCATCTTATGGTGTCAGAACTCACAAGTACATGGTATTCAGAAGTCTGACTTCAGTGATCCTTTACTTCATCCATATCCAACAGTTACAGACAAGTGCATTTCAGTTTCTAAAATGTTGAATTACACTCTTCTTTCAGGAAAGACACCATGCCTCAAGATACCCGGCCCATTTCTTCTTCAGCTCCTTGTCATGGAGCTGAAAAGGTAAGAGTGTCGCATTCCTAGTATATTCATATGCATAAGGACCCTACAAAGTTTCCTCATCTTGCTGTAAAGACTAAGATCACGGTGCTCTCTTTGATGATGCAGATGTACATACTGAAATACCATTATGCGCACTCTTTGTTGAAACTTGTCATGATTTAATATGTACTAATAAACAAAGTTGTGCTTTGCAGCTTTGGTTAAATTAGTCTCTTCCATGCTCCTTTACATTATTGCATAAGTACATGTGCCCTGAACACTTGTGTCAGACTGGATATCGAAATATGATGACATGGATATTTTGGATGTAAGTACTGCAATTTTGAAGTATGGTTGATTCTGTATTCACAAGATGTAGTTCTGCATCTGCTCCTTATGATGGCCAGAATCCCAATTATGATGTGCTCATTTTGCAATTGTTTGTGGATCGTCTAGCTTTTTGTGTTGTCTGTATTATTGATCATCTTCCATTGTCAGAATGTAATGTCATATTTCTGCAGCAGTAGCTGGGACAATAGCAATGATTTTCAGCTCTCTGGCTGCTTGCTATGTTTTTTTGCTTTATAAACAGTGCTTGATCTGGAAACTAGTGTAGCATTCATCTGTTTGAGAAAATCGCTTGATCTTTAGTTTGTCTGCAATGATGTTCAACTTTCTGACTGCTTGCTATGTTTTAAACAGAAACGACCCCCTCCAAGCTCACCCACGCTACCAGAAGACTTTGTGAAGAGGCAGAGAGCATATTTTGCAGAGGTGGATGCCTTTGAACTGCCAGTGGAAGAGGTGTCAGAATCTGAGGTCGAGTGAAAACCAAAGCTGATACCAGAATTTATGGCCTTTCTTTTGTCTGTACAGAAGTAGTTTACTGGAATCACGCTTACAATGTAAGTACGAGTTTATCAGCAATGTATATCTCTTGTAGTACGAGGAGGCAGTGTACCTTTTTAGTGATGAGGTAGTTGTTACCCCAACTAATGTCCCTTTTACAAAGCTTGTAGGGGCATAGTACTAGGGAGGTACTGACGTTGGAAAGCGGTTTGAGAAAGAAATGAGCTTACTAAAACAGCAGTAAGGCTGGAAGTTTAGCCAGTTTGGAAGCAGCTACTCTTGCATATATTCTGTGTTGATGTTTATGGAATAGTTTTCTTCTTGAAACAGTGTAGATTGTTGATTGTTGAACCAAACATTTGCCTGCCTGTGTATGCATGTGACATGCGAGTCAACAGTAATATTGGAAATGGTAAGCTGATTCTGCAAGTTGGAACTTCAGAATTCACAAGTGATGAATGTTCCATTGTGTCTTTGTTTGCTCTGCCTCGAGGTTCTCTTCTGTTTGAGGAATGAAATCAAACACAAGGAATAAAAGTTTCAATGTCTCTTGTATGGATCCAAGAACGCTTTCCATACTGGCGTTCCGGCGGAGGAGGGCGGCTGCGGTCGCCATGGCGGCAATAATGGCAGCCAGGGACCAGGGTGGATGGATGATGGATCGGAGCTGGCCCGCTAGGACCGACAGCCAGCGATTAAAGTGGTTCAGGCAGCTTGGACAAAAGTAAAACATACAAAACTACTCCTATCTTCAATAAAAAGACTACAACCACTCGGAGTGTCCGGCAACTATTAAAACGGCTTCTGCTGATTTGTACTACTGATTGTAGTAAGGGAAAAAAATATGGCGTAACAAGTCAAAATAAACTGAAATCGGAGCAGTCACCGGTTGCTCTGTGTCATAGTCCCAAAATTGGGCGCTACACTTTAGCGATTGCAATTTGCAGCTGTGCTGTTGTGATCACCCACCCGGGAGAAGGGATGAAGACCTCGAAACGTGTGCCCAGTTCAGAATCAGATGTTTTCCATTTTTTTGTCCCCAAGCACGCACATTGTCGCGGGGACGGAATGATCCCATTGTGGACAGAGCGATGTTCAAAATATGCTACTATAGTGTCAGTTTCAGAATGAAAATGAGCTTCAAGTGAGGAAGGAATCGATGGCTTCTCTGGACAGCAGAATCAGAAAATCTAATATCCACAAAAAGTTGCCTGAGTTTCAAAGGTTTCTTAAGAATTCAGCATTCCACTGCATAAAACAGCAGGATTTCCGCAGAGCAAATTCTAAAGCATCGTCAAACGGGACGGCTGCAGTCGCTGTGAAGTGAAAAGATTCCTCATATCAAACACAGAGAGCAAAAGATTTTCTCTGCATGAGTCCAAGAGGGAAACTGCACTGAGTGATTTTGGTGGTGCATCACTACTGACCTGCAGCTGAAGAATTTCAGTTCACTAGTATAGTATGTGTGTGTGCAGCTGTGAGCCTGTGACCAAATGCTGTTGTCTACCATATCACATCCATGCATCCAGCCCACCCTGACTCCATATGCTCGTCATTGTCAAATTACTCCCTCTGAGATT
Source organism: Cenchrus americanus (assembly GCA_947561735.1). Lineage (NCBI taxonomy): Eukaryota > Viridiplantae > Streptophyta > Magnoliopsida > Poales > Poaceae > Cenchrus > Cenchrus americanus. The sequence continues at coordinate 59,568,383 of OX387241.1, forward strand.
GTAATGAAGCACTTAGTTTCAGTGAAAATATCGCACCTTCCTCGGTTGCTGTTGTTAACTGTCATCCTTATGCTACAATCAGAACTACACTTTAGCCTCTGATGACTCTGTCAAGTAAAATTTTCTTAGTGAACCTGAATCCTGAATCTTCTTCCTTAAAAAAAGGGTAAAAACATACCAAAAGAAAAAGGATTCTAGAATGTTGGATGGACTGTAACTACACTACCATTGTTCTTATTGCCAGAATGAAATAAAATAGAATGTTGGATCAGAACTACACTACCATTGTTCTTTTTGCCATAATGATATAAACATTTTAATGCATAATATATTTCTTATGGGGCCATCTGCATATTTGGCCGACGACTCTGGCTAAATTCTGTTGTACAGTAGCACCCTACAATACATGACCAAGTCTGACATATCAAGAAAAGAACGAGCCAACAATGAGCTAAACTTACCACTACAAAACAGATTAACATCCTCTAAACATAGTTGATCCCAAAGAGCATATTCAGATTTTCAAAAATTGCCCCCATAATGGAACAAGAATAACACCACTAGGAAGACTTGATCAATTGAGGTGTATTTTGATCATATATCATGACTTTGAAATTGAAGGGATCAGAGATGGTACTCATAGCACAGATACTTTGCATGGATTCATTTCAGTTCTGTACGGAAAAACAAGAAACAGTTCTAGACAAGAGGGTTTCCAGCTCCTGCAATTGGAATGAATGTATCTAATGACATGTCTGTTTCCTGTAGTTCTCTTAAAAAAAAGAGAATACTTCCTAAAGTTGTGATTGCAGGCAGAGTCATGACGGATGAATATTGCGTATCGCTGCATTGATACTTTTACAGTCAAAGTCCATGATCTTCATCCAGTTCTCAAAATCACCAATTTCCTAGAGATAAAAAAATGATGCTTCAGCAACAACAAAAATCACACAGTATTGGGTCGGGTGTTTAGTGGTATGCATTGATTCATCTATGGAAAATGAAACAAACCTAAAGGAATGTAGTATAATTAATTGTTTGTCAATTGTCATCTTTCTAGCTTTACTGATCACAACTTCACTTGGGCAGTATTATATATGCTCCATTTAGTAGTACACATGTCAAATTGAGAATTTGTGTGCACGAGAATAGCATCAGTGCAACTCACCTTCAAGATTGAATTGATCTCATTGGTGGCAGCCAGCCACTGGTCCGTCTGCTTCCTGTGGCGCGCAATAGTGTTGAGCAGTGCACGGGCCTCAAACTCGATGTGTTTCTCGTTGACGAACAGCTCCTGCACCCCTCCATCGACCGAGTCCACAAGGAGATCAGCCATGCGCACCGCGGTTCTCAGGGCATCGTTCTTGGTTTTCTCTGCGCGTGTGTAAGGAAGAGTGTATTGTATTAATTTGTTCGTTCACTTGAGTAGAAAAAATAGTAAATTGACCTTGAAGAGTGCAAGTCTTCCTGTGGCCTTTATCCCAAAACAAACATATGATTATCAGGAATCTCCTGAAGAAAGGCATGATGAAACATGTCAATTTTGCTCTGAGCATGAATCTATGCAACACTTGTTTTTCGAGTGTGCAACTGCAAGGTTGGCCTTGCACACCAGTCTAAGCTTAAAACTAGCCTACAACGCGCCAAAACGTGATGATTATTGCCTGGGTTCAATGAAATGGTGCAGGGCAACGGTGCCTGTCATCGTATATATGTAAAAGAATTTAGCGAGGAGGAATCAGCAGCGCACCAGTTTGTTGGCGTTGGCGGAGGGATTGGTGGTGGTGCTTTTGTGCGATCTGGAGCAGCGCCTCTTCAAGCCCCTGCTTCACACCCGCCGTCGCCGCTGGCTTTGCTCCGTCCATCCCGTCCCAACCGCCGCCGTCCGCTGGTCAACACCGTTAAAACCTGTCCTTTGCCACCATGGTTTCTTTTATCGGCCGAAAATCACCGATATTTCCGAAATTTCTCATATATTCGTAGGGTCCGATAAAATTAGATATCTGCTAATTTTTTCCTGTTTTTCCTACTTTACACAGACGACTCAAATTCAGCCGCGCAATAATCTTGTACTCATAATGTTTTATTCTTAATTGTATCTATGAACAAGTGATGTTTAATAGTCTACAAATAGTTTCAAGTCAAATTCTACAAATTTTTTTAAAAATAATTTGAATTATTTTGAATTTGGTCCGATATTTCCGATATATCTTGCTTTTCCTCTTTATCCTTGACCCTGATAAATTTTTATTTCTGATAATAAAAACTATGTTTGCCACAGGCCACTGAAAAATCATGTTGTTGCCAGGAACCATTACAATTCTGTGGTCATTTTGCTGCAATACATCATGGCTTATGTTGTAGTGTTTCCAACTCAAACAGGTCATAAAACACATGAATCTATACAATAATACCCCTGCTCTCAGATCACACAGCAGCTACACGAACAGCAAACGTGTAGCACGAGCACACGATGGCACAAATCAGCAAAAAATCAACACATGGTTCGCTTTACTTCGCAATAATGAGCCCAATTGCAGACTACCGAGCTTAATTTGCCAAAAATTAGTACTAACCCTATAGGAAAATTGGAGAAGATGTACCGGAACCCAGAAAGGGCTGGCATCCTCATGCGGGAAAATCTCGGTTAGGTGTCGTGGAGTCTCCACCTTACAGTCAAGGCCGTCGGGGTTGGCCGCCGGGGGTCGCCACCGAGGCCGTCGGGCTTCGCGTCGGCCGTCGGGGTTGGCCGCACGGGCTGTCGTTGGGGGGAGAGGGCGCGCGCCGTAAAGGAATCGTCGCCACCGCTTGTAGTTCGCGAGCAGGAAGATGTCCGTGCGATTGCTATGGTGGGTCCTACCATTTTTGTGCGCTTAGCATTCTGGTATTAAAAAATTATTTGTGTCATACCATTAGATCTATAGTTCTACACTATAAGACCATCTCCAGCAAATGCCCGGTCTGCATCTTCATAACCCACTGATATGCAGCAGGAAAGAGGATATATCCCACGCGCAAAAACGAGTAGCTTCCAGTAGTATCGTGCAACCCGAAGCGCATCCGCAGGGGCAGTTGCCTCCCGCCAGGAGGGAGAGTGCTGCGGGCGTACGGCGGAGCTCGCGCGTCGCCGCCCCTGTGCGCGCGCCGCCGGGGGGGGATGCCGCGGAGGAGGTCCCCCCGCATCCGGATCGAGGCCGGCGAGAGAAGAGGAAGAGGGGGAGCGCGGTGACACCGCGACGGCCGAGCTCGACGGCCACGGAGGCGACCTCGACGGCCGGCCGAGCACGACGGTCGCGGAGGCGGCACCACGCACATCCGCCCCGCCGCGCGTCTCGCCGGGGAAGAAGGCCCTCGCGGCTTCGGATCCTCGCTCCGCCGCCCATCCGGATGTGCGCCGTGCCGTGAGAAGAGGAGGCCATCTCCGACTCTGCCGGGCCGGATCCGGTGAGTGGCCCTTCCCTGGGGGATTCCGGCGGCCGCTGTGGAGGAGAAGGCCGGGGGGATGGAGGTGGAGGAGGAGGCGGTGGGGCTCCCTGCGCTGGCCCCTACTCCGCCTTGCGCCGGCCGTGGAGCTCCTCTGCTCCGCCTCGCGCCTGGCCATGGAGCTTCTCCGAGGATGCCTGCGGTGAGGGGCCTGGTGGTGTTGGCGGTGGAGACGGGCAGCGGCGGTGGCGCCATGGGCGAGCTCGGCCGCAAGGGGGTGACGGCAGAGGGCGTGGCCCTCACGGGGACGAACGGAGGAGGCGAGGCAGACGGTTGGAACTGCGGCGGATGCAGAAGCGCTAGAACTCCCCAGGAATGCATCACGCCGAAGGCCTTCGCTCATTTTGCAGCAAGCGATGCGGCAACCGTTGGAGGAGGTACAATAGCGTTTTGTTCTGCATATCAGAGATGCAGATGCTGATCCAGCATCTGCTGGAGATGGTCTAAATAGTGAGTTTTTAAAAACTTTTCTCACGCAAATCGGGGTCGCCGTGCCCCCACGCCGGACCATCATACAAAACTTAATAAGAGAACCCATCACATGACTTCTCTCCATTCTAGGCGAGCCACGTCAGCGAATGACGTCATCTGCACTCCCTCCGCGCTCCACCCCGCGTCGCCCGCCGCCCCCATTCAACCCTCACGCCCACGGATCCCGCGGCTGTCCACATCCACTCGAGCATCAGCGCCCCCACGGATTCCGCCCCGTTGCAGCCTCTCCACCAGCGCCCGCTCGCCTCCCGCCGCCTCCATAAGAAGGCCCCCACCCGTGCCTCCTCCCCACCTTACCTTCTCCGGCGCGGCGGCCCCGCATTCTCCCTCCGCCCGGAGCTTCTTCCTCTTCTGTCGGTGTGGCTTCTTCGCTAACGCCGACGCGATCCCCTCTCTCCAGCGCGGCGACTTGACTTTCCTCCTCTGGTGCGACAACTTGACATCCCCTTCCGCCCAAACGACTCGGAGGAGGAGGTGGAAAGCCCCGCAACTTGCTCCTCCACACGATAGTCGCGCGAGAGTCGGAGCCTCGTCGTCGCTCCATCCCTCTGTGCGAGAGATTTGGAGCCTCGCCACCACTCCCTCCCTCTATGCGCGCGAGATCGAGCGGCCTCTTCCTACCGGAGCTCTAGATCGACGACGGCGTGGTCGAGCTGCATGTTGACGCTGGCGTCCTTGGGCACTTGATCTACGACGGTATCACTGAGAATGATTCATCACGTCATCAACCAATGCCGCTACCATCTTCATCGACAGTCGTCGTCACCTCCGGGGATGGGAGCTAGTGTTTGGGGCCGCCGCCACGGTTTTGTCCCGCGGTAGTCACAGACAGTCGTCCTCCGCAGGCACCGGCAACCATATGAGCTGAATTTGGCTTAGGTGGGAGGTGACCGCGGGTTGAATTGGTGGCCCAACCATTGGCTGTTGGGCCAAGAGCCCGGGTTCGCGTGTGGTTGTGGGTCAATTTCTCCCATGGGTCAAAAGAACAGATATGGTCATAAATCTTTTATGTTAGATTAAAAGTTGATGTTGATATGTAATCACTTTAGTGTTTATATTTTCACATTTCATCTTAAAATTTTATTTATAAAGTGCCCGCAGCAACGTGTGGGGTATCACCTAGGATGTCATATATTTGGGGAGTGAATAGGTGGAAGACCATAAAAATCGTAATTTGAAGAATGTTTCTATCAAAATGCTAATTCTTTTCTCACCCATATCTTTTCTTACTCGACTGCGTACCCACCTACAGTCCTATCTCATCCCGTCGTCAACCTGCCTACACACCCGGTCCTCCAGCGCAGCAGGATCCTAAAACCATACGGGAAGGTTCAGTATCGCCTATCCGCGACGCGACCAGGTACCTCAGCGACGGGCACATTGACTACGTCGTCCCTTAGGCCGCCGCGACGGCATCGTCTCGCACACTAAGGACGCCAACAACACACCCCGGGCTCCACCTTCTCCTTCGCCAAACTCAAGAGGAACTTAGCCAACAAGAAGTTCTCCGGCGCGCACTCCATCGACGCTGCGTAATACCCGTCGTTTAGGGACCGCCTCGTCTTACGCGTTCAGGAAGGACGCCGGATACCACCCGACGGCGCTGGTGAGCGGCCGGAGGGACTACATGAACAACACCTACTACCACAACGCCATCGACAACAGGGTGCTCTTTAGGTCCGACTGGGCGTTGTGCGCCAACGCGTTCGCCTTCGGCAAGCTCAGGGACAAGCCCAAGGAGTGGGACTCGGACTTCACCGAAGCCATGGTCAAGCTCAGCAAGCTGCCCGCCGAGGGTAAGGACGTCAGGAAGTGCAGCGCCACCAACAAGCCGAGCTAATAGACAGACGACTGCATCACTGCACAAACTTAACGTGAAACTAGCGCCTAAAGACTTTTAATACTTACTCCGCATTACAATAACTTGATAATTATTTATTTTTGCATGATATTGAGATTTGAACGTATATGTTAATTTATCGTGAGTGGGAGGATGCGGCGGGATTTCATGCGCTAATGTTGTTGTTTTTACTAAAAGTTGTTATTCGATTAGTCTACCCGTATCGAAAAGAAAGTGCATTGACACAACATACTATATATTCAGTGACCCAACTGCTATTTCAAGAGTTCGCAGAGTGTAACTTTTCCTTATCTCAAAAATTGGGCTGAGAATGAAAATCTCCATATTCTGAATCTGTGTACAAGACCATCCACACTCGCTACTTTATATCCTACTTCAAAACAAAATATTCCCTCTCAACAATCGAGATTCTCTCCTTTATACTACTTTCTTCGGCACCCATTTTCCTTCATATTCTTCCTTCATACTACCTCCGTCCCAAAAGGAATGACGTTTCATGATTCAAAATTTGTCCAAAAAGAATTACGTTTTACTTAATTTGGCATGTGTGCATGTGCATGTAGGCATGCAACAATCAATTATCACCTGATATGGCAAATAAATAGGGGCAATCGAGGTCATTTGACCTTCTTAATAATCTGTCCTAAAATTTCTAAAATGACATTCTTTTTGGGACAGAGGGAGTACCAACTTCCACCACGTAGGTCCTACTTGTCAGCCTCTTCTCCTTTTTATCTCTCCCACCCACCCATCCACCCACCCATCTCGTCTTCCCTCGGGACCTCCGGCCGGGCCCGAGCTCCGCCACCCCTCCCGCTCCTCCCCTGCTCCCCTGCCACGCCTGAGCTTCGCTGGCCCTCCCGCACGCCGCCCCTCCCGCTCCTCACCTATTGCGCCCAAGCTCTGCCGCCTCTCCCGCTCCTCCCCTGCTTGCGCAAGCCGGCTGCAACGCTTCCCTCTACTTCGTCTCCGCCGCAGAGGAGTGAAGCGTCCCCTCATCAGAGGTGACTAAATGTGACACATATACCAGTCCCAGGAGGCTGGCAACACATTTATTACAACAGGTGGATCAGTCTTTTACATCACGGCGACACAGAGGGCACGGAAGTGCCAACACTACAAGGAACAACACAAACGCTAACGACCACACTACGATAGCAAAGGCTTCCATAGCCTCCTCAGAGTACCACACCATGGAAGCTTTCTGTGGAGGCCCTGGGTACACAGGCACGGTTGGGTGTAGGGCAGCGACCTACTCGACGTCTTCGGGAATGTAATCGGGATCCTCCTCTGAAAAATCGTTAGTAAAACAAGGGTGAGCACATACGTACTCAGCAAATCCAACCCCACCCACGGAGGGGCTTATAAGCAGAATCATGCATAGAGTATAACAAGGATCAGAGTTAAGGTTCATTTTGCAAACTTACACATGCGGGGGTTCATTTCAAAAAGGTTTTCGCAAATCATTTTTCATAACCAAGGTGACTCAATTGTTTTTAGGAAAACCACCGTGGAACTACGGACTCCCCGTCCGCGTAGCCCGTGCACACGACCACACACTTCACCTGGAAAACAACTCACGCCAAGAAAACATCCCAAACCCAAACACTAGTTTTTGTGACCACACCGTGACTCGTCCAATACCGTGGACACGGCTATTCGAATAGGTTTGACACTGCGAGAGGTTGTACATCTTTACCCACAAGTAGGGTACCGTCACACGGACACCTCGGTCTTTGGTACGGATCCTATCAAAGCCATTACCCACCTTAGCTAACGCTACGAGCCACCACGGAAGCAACCAAGGGGTTATCCCACATAACCGGGGCGTACCTCACACGGAGCGTACCCCTACTCCTTGGTCTCCCGCCGCTCACCCGCACACCGATGTCAAGTAGATTAACTAGTGGGGTTTATGCTAAGCCGTTGCCACATACAACGGTCGAGTGGTTATACGATGATTTGGGTCAGGTGAGATGTCACGCAACCCGGTCCTTAACCGACAAGATGGACAGCTCCCAACACGCTCAACCACACAGGTACGAGCTCACCCATACTCCTGACACACACGTCCATCCCGTCTACCCAGTTCTTTACTCATTTTCCAAACATACCCCATTTCCATCTTTAAAGCACTCCCACATTTTGAAAGCACTCACACATTTTTAAAGCACTCATTTAGGCCAAAACAAGGTTCAATTATAGCAATCAAGGGTGGCTATCCTACCATGTTTTTGCAGTAAAACAATATGCAATTTATAAGACGGGTATAGGGTTATATTTATAAAACTAGGACCAAAGCATGCATCAAAGGATGAGATTGAACTTGCCGTCTTCGAAGTCTTCGGGGAGTGCCGGCTTGGTGTTCGGGACCTCGGGCTCCTGCTCGCAGTAGTCGGCTTCGATCTCCGGCTCGGGGTACCTTCCTTCGTTTACTTCGTCGGCTATAGCGCACACATAGGCAAGCAAGCAATCCAAGTAAGCATACACAATTTCTCCGGCTGAGCTCGCGGAAGGTAATTTAAATAAAGCAGGGAAGTATTATCATGCATGGGTTTTGGGTGACGGTTGGGTGGCGTATTATCTGGCACGAGTGTGAGGGAGGTTGGGCGCGATTTTGGATTAAAACTGCGCATGAAATGTCGGATTAAAGAGGTGTTTAAAGTTAGCTAGGCCGGCTAGTAATTTAGTTTAAAAGGAAAAGGACCTAAATGTAATATATAAACCTAGCGGGGTTTATCTATAATAGCCTAAGAGTGTAATTGTAGGGGTAGGGGTTAGTTCGGTGGAATATTTTAAGTTCTAGGGTTTAATTTGGGAAAAGGAAGAGAGGGAATAGAGGAGGGGAGTTAGGTGGGGGGAAAAGGGGAAGGGCTAGGGGCCTTTTGGCAAAACCACCATCCCCTTCCTCCCATCGGTTCTGAACAGATGGGAGGGGGAGATCGGGGCGGCCCGCCGGCCCGGCTCCGGCGATTGTCGGCGCTCCAGGGACTGATGGCGGCCGGGAACAGGGGGAGGAGGAAGAGGGGGACGGGGGCTTTCCACTCAGAGGCTCACCTTGGTTGGGGATGGCTTGAGGAGGGGGCTCCGCGGCAAGGGCGGCCGGCGGTAGGGGCTGTTGGCGGCGGTGCAGATGGTGGAGGTGGCGGTGCAACCGGGCACTGCTGGATGCTTGCGGCTGGGGTGAGGAGCGGCGAGGAGGGGGGTGGCCTTTTATAGGTCGCGTAGGTCGGTTCGGAGGAGGAGATTTTTCGGCGGGGAGGTCGCCGGCGCGGCGTCGTCGGGGGCGGCCGGGCCGGCCACCGGGCGACGGGACGGCTCGGGCGGGGGGCGGAGGTCGTCGAGCGGCCGTTGGGTCTCTTCAAGCACGCGGCGCGGGGGGGGATGGGACGGGTCGGCCGGGCGCGGCGGTGACGGGCGGCGGGTCGCGGCGGCGGTGTTCGCGGAGGCGACGTCTCGGCGTCGGGGAGGGGTCTTGTTGTGGCCCGTGCTCGAGCGGCCGGGTGTGGTAGGGCACCGGCCGCGGTGGCGTGTGGAGGCGGCCGTGCCGCCGGCCCGCGCGGGCCCGGAGCGGCGCGAGAGGTCGGTGGCGCCGGGCGTGGGGTGTCGGGGGGCGTGCGGCCGGCCGCGGGAGGGAGGAAGGAGGAGAGGGGAAAAGAAGAAAGGGAGAAAAGAAAAGGAAAGAAAGAAACAAAAGAAAGGAAAAGGAAGGAAAGAAGGAAAGGAAGGAGAAAAGAAAAGGAAAATAGGAAAAGAAAAGGAAGGAAATAGGGAAAAAGTTTGGAAAATTAGGAAAATTGTTAGGGAAATTAGGGAGAAGGGTTTTGCGGGGTTTTCCGATTTCCGGCGTCGGCGTGATTTTCGGGACGGCGGTGATGGCAAGGCGGACCGGCCGGCGGGACCGCGGCGTGCACGGGATTCCCAAAGACGGTGGCCGACCGCGGCGATGGGGAGGCATGCGTGGGTGCTGGTCCGAGTGCGGGCGGTGCCGGCGGGATTTGCGGTACACACACCGAGGGTGAGAGAGGGGAACGGTAACTAGGGTTTTGAGAGGGGATAATTGAGCTCAGCTGGATAGTTTTTAAAAAAACACGTATGATTTATTAGGTGATTTATTAGGAGCTAAAAACGCGGGTGTTACAAACCTACCCCACTTAAAATGAATCTCGCCCTCGAGATTCGGCTAGGTTTCGAACAGGTGGGAAAACTCCTTCTATAATGCGTCCTCTCGTTCCCACGTGGCTTCTTCCACTTCGTGTCCGCTCCATTGGACTCGCACACCCGTACTTCGATGTCCTCGTCCGCTTGACCACCGTGTCCAAAATCTTGACGGGCACCTCCCGGTACCTAAGGTCCGGCCGTAGATCGATGGTTTCTACCGTACTCGCTTTTCTTCAAGAACCTTCAAACATCCGCGTAGGCGGGAGATATGAAACACCGGGTGTATATCCGACATTTCTTCGGGTAGCTCCAACCGGTATGCTACTGCTCCGGCCCTCTTTAGTACTTTATACAGTCCAATGTACCGAGGGGCCAATTTTCCGTGCACTTGAAATCTCCGAGTCCCTCGGATAGGTGAAACCTTGAGGTAAACAAAATCTCCCGGATTGAAGCTTGCTTCACGCCTCTTCTTGTCTGCGTAGCTCTTCTGTCAGGATTGGGCGGCTCTCAACTTTTCTAGGATATCGGCTACTCGCTCTTCGGCTTCCTTTATAAGTGTGGGCCCAACCAGGGCACGCTCTCCTACTTCTGACGACATCAGGGGTGTCCTACATTTCCTCCCGTATAAGGCTTCAAACGGCGACATTCCTATGCTTGCTTGGTAGCAGTTGTTGTAGGAGAATTCTGCATACGGTAGGCTCTGTTCCCAGTCTTTGTTATATGTGAGGACGCATGCCCTCAACATGTCTTCCAAAATTTGATTTACCCTTTCGGTCTGTCCGTCTGTCTACAGGTGGTACACTGAGCTGAAATCTAGCTTGGTTCCCATGGCTTTGTGCAGGCTTTTCCAAAACCTAGAGGTGAACTGGGTCCCTCTATCTGAGACTATCCTGCTAGGCACTCCATGCAACTTTACTATATTCTCTATGTAGAGTTTCGCCAACTTCTCTCCACCATAAGTGGTCCGTACGGGTAGAAAGTGAGCGACTTTAGTGAGTCGGTCCACTATCACCCATATGGAGTCATGTCCCTTCCGAGTCCTTAGCAACCCTATTACAAAGTCCATGCCGATCTCTTCCCATTTCCATACCGGGATTGGTAAAGGCCGCAATCGATCTTGCGGGCTTCGGTGTTCGGCTTTGATCCCTCGACAAGTATCACGGTGGACGATGAATCGGGCAATATATGCTTTCATCCCATTCCACCAATACTTCTGTTTTAAGTCCATGTACATCTTGGTGGATCCCGTGTGAATGGAGTATGCCGAGTTGTGTGCCTCATCCATGATGGTCTGTCGGAAATCTCCGCCTTCAGGCACGCATATCCTATTTTTGTACCACAGGGTGCCTTGGTCATCCACTCTGAAGTCAGGGGCCTTGTTCTCTCCTGTATGCTTGCGGATCTTCATCAGATTCTCATCGGTTTCTTGGGCCTTCCGGATCTTCTCCTCTAAGGTAGGTTGAACACTCAGTTGGCGGACGTAGCCTTGGGGAACAATGTGCACGTTGAGTCGCGCCATCTCTTCTTGCAACTGGGTACTCTTGGGTGCTGCCTTCTCGTAGGATTTCCGGCTTAGGGCATCTGCCACTACATTGGCTTTCCCTGGGTGGTAGTGAATCTCTAGGTTGTAGTCTTTAACTAACTCTAGCCACCTTCTTTGCCTTAGGTTCAGGTCGGCCGGGTGAAGATGTATTTTAGACTCTTGTGGTCTGTGTAGATTTCACACTTGTTCCCAATCAGGTAGTGCCTCCAGATCTTAAGGGCATGCACTACGGCTGCAACCTCCAGATCATGGGTGGGATAATTCTACTCATGGGGTTTGAGCTGACGGGAAGCATATGCCACCGCCTTTCCATCCTGCATGAGAACACATCCTAACCCTTGTCGGGAGGCGTCACAATACACGACAAAGTCCCGTTGAATGTCCGGCGGGGGTCGACCGGGGCCGTGGTCAATCTTATCTTCAACTCTTGGAAACTTTTCTCGCAGGACTCGGCCCGCTTGAACTTCTTCTCCTTCTTGATCGGCTCGTCATGGGCCGGGCAATCTTGGAGAATCCTTCGATAAACCTCCGTAGTACCCCGCTAAACCAAGGAAACTTCGATCTCGCTCACGTTGGCTCGGTTGTTGCCGGTTGGAGCTCGTTTCAACTTTCCCGGGTCTACAACTACTCCTTCGATGCCGAATATGCCCAAGGAAAGATATTTTCTCTAGCCAAAATTCACACTTGCCGAACTTGGCGTACGGCTTGTGTGCCCTCAATTTCCCCGGTACTACTCGAAGATGCTCGCTCATGTTCCTCCACACTCTTGGAGTAAACAAGTATGTTGTCAATGAAGACTACGACAAACTTGTCCCGCCTCTTCCATGAACACCTTATTCATGAGGTTCATAAAATATGCTGGTGCATTGGTGAGTCCAAAGGACATCACTGTGAACTCATACTGCCCGTAGCGAGTAACAAAGGCGGTCTTGGGGATGTCACTCTCCCTAATCTTGAGTTGGTGGTATCCTGACCTTAGATCCACCTTTGAAAAATACTTGGCTCCCTTCAGCTGGTCAAACAGATCATCTATTCTGGGGAGAGGGTACTTGTTTTTGATAGTGACCTCGTTCGGCGTGCGATAGTCCACGCACATCCTCATGCTCTTATCCTTCTTTTCCATGAAAAGCACTAGGGCTCCCCATGGTGATGAGCTCGGTCGACGAACCCACTTCGCCGGGAGTTCTCCTAGTCGCTTCTTCAATTATGCCAACTCGGGGGCCGCCATCGTATAGGGTCTCTTGGCTATGGGAGAGGTTCCGGGGATAAGGTCGATGACAAACTCTATATCCCTATCTGGTGGCATTCTAGGGAGTTCTTCGGGGAACACATCTGGGTATTCTCGCACTACCGGGACATCCTCTATGGACTTGGCTTCCATGTTGAAAACCATTATGTCCGGCCTGTGTCCTCGGGTGTGGCAGGTCACTTGTATCCCGTCTGGGTTGGTTAGGTGCACTACTTTCTCGGCGCAACTTATAAGGCCATGGTGTTGGCTTAACCAGTACATCCCAAGGATCACATCTACCCCTTTGGACTTTAGTACTACCAGGTCTGCTAGGAACTCTACCCCACTTAAAATGATCCTTACTCGGGGGCATCCCAGTGGACACTTAATGTCACCTCCGGGCGTTCGAGTTAATAGGGGTGCTTTAAGTAGTATCTTGTGGTGTGTCACAACGGTGAGGAAGAAACCGATGCTCATCTCTTTTTCGGTTGCCCCCGCTCGTTAATAGATGGTTCGCCTTGGGTGTTGTTTGGGGGGGAAAATCTAAGCGTTCACCGAAGATCTTGCAAGCCGAACTCGTTTTTGGGCTCCCTTTCTTCATGGATATCTTTTTGATTGGTGCCTCGGTGTATTTGGAAGCAGAGAAATGAAGTCATTTTTGACGGCAAGCCTCCACATCTCGCGGTCCGGAAGGCAAATTTCAAGGCACCGGTTCCGGAGAATTTTTGCGATTCAAGTCAAGCCTTCATCCTTCGATCAAAAAGCGGCTTAGGGCTCTATAGCTTTTCTTGTAGTGTTGCTCCGTTGCCGTGTTGCCCCTTCCCCCTCTAGCTCCCGTAGTCTTTTCCGCCGTTGTTTCTTTCTTTGCTAGTCCCCCATCGTTGCCTAACCACCGGTTGGGCCGGCGTAAGTCCCTCCTCTCCGTAACTTTGTGTGACGCCCCGGTTTTTAATTACCGTCATTAACGCTAATGACACGATTAGCGGTCAAATGGTCAACCTTAGGTCAACCCGGGCCCTCACCCATGAAAACTCCTTAACACACCCCTAGTGACCCTAGTGAATAGTTAAAACACTTGTGGGGCCAACCCTTTGTCAAAGGATGGGTCAAACCCCCTTGCCACCCGGTGTCCACGGGTGTCCGCCGAACTTTTGCCGCATTCCCCAAATTTCACCTAAACACTTAAAATTCTACCTTTAGGAAAGTTGTAGATCTTGTTGAGGGACACAACTTTCATGTAGAGTGGCATTGCTGATTTGGGGAGGAAAATTGTGAAAAAGTCCTTGCAAGGCGATTCTACCGTTGATGAGAATCATTTTGACATTCAATGTTGACATTCCTCTAAGTTCAAATCTAAACAAGTAAAACCCCATACAACCTTTGGGAAAGTTGTAGATGGTACTTAGATCTACAACTTTGGTATTCATTGTTTGATCAAGTTGTATTCAAATTTTTGGAGAAATAGTGGCTTGAACACAGCACCGGTGTCACCGCCGGCCACCGAGCGCGTCGCGCGCGCGACGCCGCGCGCGCCGTGCGCCGCCGCCGCCGCCCGCCGCCGGCCTTGCCCCGCATCCGCACCCGCGCCGCCCGAGGTCTCGACGTCCGCGTCACGCTCCGTCCCGATGCCCCGCGCCCCCGGGTGCTCCGTCCCGAGGCGCCTTGGCGTCCGCGCCGCCGTACGCGCACACGCGCCACGGACCGGCGGTCCGTCGGCGGCGTCGCCGCCGTATGCGCGCGCCTCGACGCGCCGTAGCACCGGAGGGTATCTAGCGCCGTCACCCCCGCGTCACCCGGTGCCGCCGCGCCTACTTAAACCCCCCCCTTCGCGCCCCTCCGCGCGCCACCCGAGCAGCCCCCCGCCGCCATTGCCGCCGCCGCCGGCGTGACAGAGCCCACCGCTCGTGCTCGCCGCCGTCCAAGCCCCTAGATAGCCTCCTTAGCACCCGGGCAAGCTCACGTGCCCGCTTGTTTGCGCCAATTTGGCCTCCACGCCGCAAAGACACCGAGCCGCCCCAAGCGCCGCCGCCGGCCGCCGCCGTGCGCCGTCGCCGGGAGCAAGTTCCACCCTCGCCACCACCACCAACGGGACCGGGGTGAGCTCAATTTCATCATGGTGCCACTTGTTGTCGTGGTCGGGCCCCACATCGCCGTCGGCGAGCCCTCCCGCCGCCGCCAAGGGCATGGATGTGAATCCAAGGGCCCGTTTGCAAGGAATCTTAACTTAGTTTATTTGCGATCGGTCCACGGTCTTAGAAAATTCCAAAAATTATCAAACAAATTTTGTAGGTCTCGGGATGTTAAATCCCACCTACTTGATGTACACTTGTAGCTAGATTCAAAGTAGTTTTGGCGGAAAAATTACAAATGTGTTATGATTGAATCTGTCATAACTTGAAATGTATAGCTTCTCTGTAGTTGAGTTTTGGATATGTGGTGAGTTAGGATAAGACTAGATGCTTGTGCCAAAAATTGCACAAAGTTATCATGTGAATCTTTTTATAAAAATGTTTTTCCATCTCTCGCGAACCGCATAGATGATTTTTCATGTTAATTATATTTATGTTCTTGACCCCAACTTGTGCACACTGTCTTGAGATGTCAAAAGGCACATCTTGTGAATTAATCATGAATTTAGGAGTAACAGAAATAATTATTCTTGTTTAATGCATGTTTTCCTTTGTAAATTAATAAACCAAATTCAGTAGAGGTTCCATGTGAACATGCTAGCTTTTTAGACTTGTTTAGGACCAGAGAACATCCACCAGAAAGTTTGGGTAATTGTGATGCTTATTTATTTTTATTTGCATTTAAGTTGAATCACTAGATAACCTTGGTTATTTTCAATAATATTTAAATTCCTAGCATCCAACACTAACATGTGGGCCCAATGGACCAAGATAGGTACTGTTAGGCCTAAGAAGCACTCATTTGATTTTTGGTAAATTAATTGTTTAAATAATGGCTTAAATGCCCTTTTAATATTAAAGGGAAATTAAAATAAAAAGAAATCCTTAATTAAATCCTTTTTCTTTTTGGTAATAGTACTTAATACAAATAAAAGAAATTTAATTAACATTACTGATAAGAAATTTAATTCATAAATAAAAGATATTAAGTACACCTTTGTCGATAAAGATAAAAAGGAAATGAAGCTTTCACGTGAAATGATAATCTTTAATAAAAACCCTTATTTAAATAAGGAATAAAAGAGTAATCCATGTACAACCGATAACCTTCCTAAAAGAGAAACCTGAGATGAATGCTTGTTAAGGTGAATATGACCAACGAAAGTTGGATAGGACAACAAACTATCACATCACCTAAAGTG